>JBAMMX010000007.1:774452-1351952 GCA_037126225.1 Dillenia turbinata
TTAGGGTTTCAACAATCGTTGGACTCCGTTGAGCAGATTCTTGAAGGTTAATGGAACCCTAAATTTTAGGGGTCTCTGTTCAAGTCCTTTCGATTTAGTGTTTCTTGGAGTTGAAGGAGAAAGGAAACGCAGAGAGAGAGAGAGAGAGAGAGTCTTGGCAACATACGTGTTTGAACAGTGACCTGTCACCGACTCCAGCATTTCGGAACAAACTTCATAGTCCACTGGGATTACATCACCTGTCTTCGTCTTTACCCTACCCTCTCTTCGGCCCATGTCCACCTGATTTACATCACAAAATCTCGTCTGGACTTAATCTGGATCTTGGATAATGTGGGCTAATAAAAAGCCCAGGACAACTTCGGGGCCCAATTTGAAGATTACGATGTGCCTGGGCAGGAAAACACATACCCAGAGATGTGATGTCGTGTGGTTATATGCGTGGGGGTCAAGCCCAAACGAGCCCGCAATCGCGGTTTTTGTTTTGTTCTTTTTTTGTTCTTCTTTTTTTTTTTTTTTGGGAATAGGTCCGTCTACCATTGACTGATATTCGACTTAACAACTAATTCGATCTGAATACAATAAGATCTATTTTAAAAGTTGACTTTTTGAGTACTTATCTTTTCATTCTTAAAGCCTGAATTAGAGATCTTGATTAATAGAATTTAGTGATCAAAGGACATTGGTGCAATCATGGTTTTTGAGTCCAGAAGGAGAACGGGGAACTAAATTGTGAAAGTTAATCTGGTACCCGTCTCATGGGACATGACTCAAGGTCCAAACCAAAAGAAAGAATTCTCAAGAAGTCCACGAAGGACGCTTACAGATCAGCACTTGACGATCTTCATGAGAATCTATCGAAGGGCCTTAGCCGCCCAGATCGACCGGCCAAACGATAGGGTCTCAGTCGCCTCACCAACCGAACATAATTCACCGAACAAAGATATTCGCCCTAATCGGGCAAATAGACATCAACTCTTCAATCGGACGGGTCAAGAAGATCCCTTAAATTGATAGAGCGACCGAACGTTGTGCAACACCCCTAACAATTCTAAAGGAAGATTATAATTCCCTTAACTTCAGTCTCCTATTTCATAACGGCAAATTCTGGATCTTTTGAATAAGGAAAGCACCCCTCCCGAAAATGGTAGTTCTACTGATGAATGAAGATCGTAATCAACTCATGATATTAACTTCTGAGATTCTCGGATCAGTTTGATAAGGAAGGTAGGGTTGAAATCCTCCAGCGGCGCACATCTCTCAAAGGTATAAGTTATTCTAAAAACTCTCAGAACAAGGTACGTTCTCTAGGCATAACACTCCGAGCACACTAATCACAGGGAAGAGCTTCCCTCAATTCTCAGTCTATTTCTTTTAATCGAAAACCGTTCTTTAATGATTTGAGCGTTAGAGCCTCCCCGCCAGAGCACTCTTCGGTGATTTTTACAGGTGCATCCACCCATTGACGGCTATTGTTTGAGTCAAGAAGGAGTTGGTATTTATGGAGTCATAACCCACATCCAACAGATTGGTGCCGTCCGTGGGAACAGACTGAAGAAGTTTTGGTCATTTCGATAATCATGTCTCCGAGAACTAGAGTATCTTCAAAAGTTTCCCACCTTGTTAAAGGGCACACTACCACACTTTCTGAAGTCACTCCTCTTGCGGCACTTGGTCATGCCACTCGTGATCAAGCAGCTCCCATGGGACCACCTCATTAAGAACATGCCTTACAACCCGCAATCCCTGTCCAACCCATTGCCAATCTTATTCCAGAGCGAGTCAATTACCCTCAGATGGAGAGACTGGAGTCCAAACTTCATGATATGAGCAGATAATTAGAGGACCTTAGCCGCGCCTTCAGACCCAAAGTCCAATCCTTTATTGGGGGATCTAGTCCACGTGGTGAAACATCTGAAAACTCTAGACCACTCCCTGATGATCTTCAAAAACAGGTCGAGCAACTGGTAACCGAGGAACTAAAACGGACTAACCCTCAGGGAGACCAAATCCCCACTTACTCTCACGCTTCATCATTTGACTCCAAGATCTCCTCAGAGCCTAGCCCTGCAACATGCTCCTACCCCCATGGAGAGATACAATGGGACAACAGACCCCCGAGATTACGTAGCCCATTTCATAACTGTAATGATCTTCAGGGACATGTCGGACACAGCCATGTGCAAGTATTTTCCCATTACTCTCTCAGGAAATACACTTACTTGGTTCAATTCTCTCCCACTGTTGAGTATAAAGATCTTTTCTTAATTACGCAAACAGTTCGAGTCAGACTTTGTGATAAACAGGGGAGTCAAGAGGAAGTCCATTGCCTTGTTATCATTACACCAAGATAAAGAGGAATCCCTAAGGGATTTCCTAGAAAGGTTTAAGGAGGAGATGATGAGGGTCCCTTTTTTGAATCATTCAATCGCACTGACCGCACTATTAACAGGCCTATGACCCTCCGATATGAAGGTGTCTATCACGAAGAAACCTCCTGCTACCATCCAAGAATTTTACGCTCGAGTTGAGAAGTATATTGCTGTCGAAAACGTCGAAGCGTCCGATCATAGAAGAGATCGGTTCACCCGTAAAGAACAGAACCAGTCACCCCAGAGGTCTCCATCCAGGAGGAACCGGACAAAACCTCCTTCTCCAAGGAGGTACAACAACTACACCCCGTTGAGTGAAATCCTTGGCCGGGTCTTAGCCCTCATCAGAGATAAGCCATACGTTCGATGGCCCCTACGATCAACTGAGGATGACTTCAACAAAGATATGATAAAATACTGTCACTTTTATCGTGACTACGGTCACACGACCGATGATCGCAAGAAATTAAAAGATGAATTGGATTTCCTATTGCGTGAAGGGAGGCTACGGGAGTTCGTCGTTGGGAGGGAAAGAGGTCCCCCCACTGATTACCGGCACGAACCGCCACGACACGACCAAGAGGAAGAACGCCAAGCTGCTCGACCTCCGACAGACAGAAGGGATAGGGTGATTTTTCAGGTCCGCAACGGACCGACAGAAAATAAAGCAAGACGCCTGATTATACCAATTTTCTACTGCCCGAAGGCCATTCTCCATGCATCACAAGAAGTCCTAGCAGCGAGCGCCAATAAATGACAAGTCGAAAAGAGACCCGTCATCGGTTTTACCGACGAAAATCTAATCGGGATCGACCCAAATCGGCACAATCCCCTTATGATAACATCCAAAATTGGACAATTTGAGGTCCGAAAAATTTTTGTCGATCAAGGAGCTGACTATAATTTCTTATATCGGGATGCTTTTGGACGAATAAGTTTCACTTCTGCTGATTTTTAGCCCCACCGGGCCCAGTTAAGGGGTTCTCGGGTGAATGAATATACCCTATGGGTATCATTTCACTCTCGGTCACCCTTGGAGCACTTCCCAATCATGCGACGGCTCCTATCGTATTCAATGTGGTGGATTTACCTTCGCTTTACAATGTCATTTTGGGTAGACCGGGTCTGAACGCCTTCAAGGCTATGCCCAGCACCAAACATATGAAGATCAAATTTAGAACGTCATTGGGAATCGGGACTATATCATGTGAGCATAAGCCTTCTACTTCCGCTCCCAAGTAGCCATCGGGTTCTATTGCTGGTGTTCTTCTAAACTGCAAGGGTGTTTTTTAAGTTCTTAACGACATTTGTTTTTACAACCCTACGACCTGATCCTATCGTGCGGAGGGTCTCAGTCGTCTAGTATCTATCATTCGTATGCGTCGTCAATAGGGGATATGACTCCCCGGACTGGTGGATGCGGCCCAACTATTTAAAAGTTTCCTATCGTTTGGATGGTCTCAGTCGCTTGGTATCTATCGTTCGTACGAGTCGTCAATAGGGGATGTGACTCCCTGGACGGGTGGACGCGACCCAACTATTTAAAAGTTTCTTATTGTTTGGAAGGTCTCAGTCGTCCGGTATCTATCGTTCGTATGCGTCGTCAATAGGGGATGTGACTCTCCGGACGAGTGGACGCGGCTTAACTATTTAAAAGTTTCCTATCATTCGGAGGGTCTCAGTCGCCTAGTATCTATCGTTTGTACGTGTTGTCAATAGGGGATATGACTTCTCGGACGGGTAGACGTGACCCAACTATTTAAAAGTTTCATATTGTTCTGAGGGTTTCAGTCGCCCAGTATCTGTCATTCGTACGCGACGTCAATAGGGGATGTGACTCCCCGGACGGGTGGACGCGACCCAACTATTTAAAAGTTTCCTATCGTTCGGAGGGTCTCAGTCGCCCGATATCTATCGTTAGTACGCGTCATCAATAGGGGATGTGACTCTCCGGACGGGTGGACGCGGCCCAACTATTTGAAAGTTTCTTATGGTTCAGAAGGTCTCGACTGCTAAGTCCCTGCTGATTGTAAGCTTTGCTAGAAAGAGGTGCAGCCCTTTGAACCGACAAGCATGGTCCCCCTATCTAAAGGTTCCCTGCCGGGCGGAAAACCTGAGCGCCCTCCATTCTACTAAGACAACGCAATAAGAAGAGAAGAAGATGACTTCTATCGACAAAATATGAGAATTTCTCATTAAATAAACAAAGGCCATTCAGTACAAAATCTCAAGTAAAAACTATGTAATTGAGTTTCAAGTATCGGCATCTTCTTCGATTGGGAGCAGGGCATCACTTAGATCTATACTATGGATTATCTCTTCGACGCATTTTAATCTTTCAGTTAGTTTACGTTTGGAATCTGTGTAGACGGTAGTTTTCCACGCATGGGACTCTTCAAACTCAGCTATTTTACGTTCCGTCATTCGAAGAGTCTTCTCACGAAATTGAGCAAACTTCTTATGCACCAAAGCCTCTGATTTTAACATTTCGCACCGCTCTTGACACTGGACCAATTTCGATCGAAGGGCTCTCAACTACTCTTTCTTTTGACTGAGTAGGGCACTGGAAGTGCCCTCAATCGCCAAAACCTCTCCTCCCCAAATAGAGACTGATTCCCGCGGACGGGTTAACTAAGAGAGCCATCCCTCTAAGTGGCTTATTACCTGCCTCCCCTGCTGTCCTTGAAATCGAGCAAGGGCCATGGTTTGCGAAGAAAACCGAGTTAACAAATGAAAAAAAAAGGAAGAAGAACTCGAAAGACGCGAAAAGAATATTACCATTAAACTTAGGGACTTAAGAGTTCCGCCGACCTATTCATAAGACATCCAATGAAGGTCGACCTCACAGCGATGGAAGTCAAATTGTCCGGCAATACGCTCAACTTCTGCTAGATCTATGTAGCTATACTGCATATCCCTAGCACAAATGATAACGGTTTCGTGTTCTTTTGAACTTTTCTTACCATTGAAAGACTGAACAGGGATGGAAGATGGAGATGTTACTCCCCAAAAAACCTTGCGCATGGGTCAAACCGGGACAACGGAAGAAGGCCCTGCCATTTTGTCTCCAGTAGCTCGAGGAACGCCTGTTCTCACTCTGGCATCGGTTGGAGTATCATCTTCATTTTCTCTTGACACATTCACATTACCCGATGGGTCACCTTCATCCGGAACAAATACCTCTATCGGTGTAACTGCTATCGGGTTTAAATGGTCGGACGAAATTACCAAGGTAGATGAGGGGGAGGAAATCACATTCCTCTTTACCAAAGTAGGCGTTGACTTGCGAAGAGCTTCAGTCACCCCTAAAGAAGACCTAAGTAGAGTCTCAGACGCCTCGGTATTCTCCAGAAAGGGCCTCTTCGCATTATATCGACCCCTATTTGTCGATAGTGACACTCTCTGACACACTGTCATTAAAGGAATCCAAAGAGTCAACTAGCCCAACTCGCACTCTCTCCAACAGAAGGGGTCGATCGATTTTTCTCTTTTTCTCGAGCAGCAAACCAGTTAGGTATAACATCTGATCATCCATTAAGGACTCGACCCATATGCTCTGACCGGTGGATTGGTAATAGCTGCTAATAGACCGAACAAAATGACCGTGTTTTGAAGTAGTAGGGGGCCTCAGCCCCATAGAAGGCACATCGTCAGCCTTGGGAAGTTAGGGCATGAGATCCCTATCCAAGAACTCAACGAAAAAGAACTTCTGCATCCAATGTTTGTCGATGGACTCTTTGTAGAAAAACCTCCACTGAGACTCGGGTTGGGTCTGTAACTTGTACCATCCCTTGATCGGGCCACTACTCCCACACCTCATCAGAATAAAAATAGAAGATAAAATGTCAAAATCGAAACGAAGACAACAAAACCCTAATAGGGAAGCCACCGCAACCACCAGTCGCCAAGCACTGGGGATCAGGAGAATAGAGAATATGTTCTATCGACGCAAGACCTCAGAGAAAGGACCCGTGTAGGGGACTTTCAAGCCGTACCTAACCGATTAAAGGTACATCGGCACACAGCCTTCAGACGCCATATTAGTCTTATCAACCTCTGTGGCGGACACCAGAGAGTAATCGTCCCTCAATAGCATGTTAGTTTGTGCTTCTTGGAGTTCTTGCACAGACATAATGCTTGCAATGTCAACGATATCCAAAAAGGACTGAGAAGCAGACGTTTTCGCCACCAGTAATGACTTTCTGATAGGAAGAGTGAAATGACAAAAAAGAATTTGATGCGAGGAAAACTGTAATGGAGGAGAATTCTTACAAGACGTACAAGGGACGATTCGTAAAAACCGAAACGATAACGGTTGTATTAAAGAATTCCGAACCCCCGTTTCAAATCATTACTCATGGCGCCTCTTTCCAAGAAGGCTATGAGTCGAGGGCAAATGATGAAACATGGTCCAAGACCCAAACCAAAAGAAAAAATTCTCAAGAAGTCCACGAAGGACGCTTATAGATCAGCACTTGATGATTTTTATGAGAATTTATCGAAGGGTCTTAGCCGTCCAGATTGACCGATCAAACGATAGTACCTCAGTCGCCCCGCCAACTGAACGTAATTCACCGAACAAAGATACTTGCCCCGATCGGGCAAACAAACATCAACTCTTCAATCGGATGGGTCAAGAAGATCCCTTAAATCGATCGAGCGACCGAACGTTGTACAACGCCCTTAGCAATTCTAAAGGAAGGTTATAATTCTCTTAACTTCAGTATTCTATTTCATAACGACAAATTCTGGATCTTTCGAGTAAGAAAAGCACCCCTCCCGAAAATGGTAGTTCTACCGATGAATGAGTATCATAATCAACTCATGATATTAATTTCCGAGATTCTCGAATCAGTTTGATAAAGAATGTAGGGTTGAAATCTCCCAACGGCGCATGTCTCTCAGGAGTATAAGTTATTCCAAAAACTCTCAAAACAAGGTACGCTCTCTAGACATAACACTCTGGGCACACTGATCATAGGGAAGAGCTTTCCTCAATTATCGGTCTGTTTCTTTCGATCGAAAACCGTTTTTTACTGACTTGAGCGTCGGAGCCTCCCTATCGGGACACCCTCCGACGGTTTTTACAGGTGCATCTACCCATTGACGACTACTGTTCGGGTGAAGAAGGAGCTGGTATCTGTGAAGCCATAATCCGTCTCTAATACTGTCCATAAAAAGATTACTTATTCTTTTTTTTTTGAGTTATACAGTGATTTTGATCGGTTTACAATTCCTAATAAGCCATGGGCCGATCCCAATTTGGTTTTGGGATCAAATTGACCCGTACCCGTAACCAAATCTAAATGAGGGCCCCCGGGGGGGGAGGGCATTCATACTCATTTGGGATTTTTTTTTTTTTTAAAACAAATTTTTGGAACCGCATTAATAAGGGGGGATGCTTTAACGTGATAGCCATGACAAGAGCCAACAGACGGTAAGCCTTAATTTTGAATTTTTTTTGAGAGATTAATAATAATAATAATAAATTTGAAAACTAAAATAATAATAATAATAATAATGATAATTTAAATATTTTAGATTTTTGTATGTTATTTAATTTTATCTAAAATTATCTCTTTAATTAAATTTTGACACTATCTTTATTCAAATTTTCAACCATATAACCGACTGAGTACTTTCTAAGAAATTGCCGGAAGTTGACCTTTGTACTGAAAAACGTGTCTGATAGTATCCAGGCATCGACCAAACCTAATATTACTAAATAAAATCTAGACAATCTAGACTAATATTTTGAAATTTTTGATCCTTTAGAGGATTCAAGGAGGGAAAAGTAACAACTCTTTCAGACAAGAGTCACCTACATAGATAGAAACAAACACAACTTATTTATTTATACAATTGAGGCAGAAATCTTGCCCCCTACCCTTAATAAAATTGAATTACTTTATTATTATTATTTTGTTCTATTAGGTTGTATTCTTTGTCAAGAGCTTAATTATGATTTAATTTTAGCATTTATGAGAATTTTATTAATAATAAATCCTTAGAGCAAATGGGGAGATGTAACCCAAATAAGGTTGATGACAATGACAAAACAATTTTTTTTTAGGTGGAATACATTTGTTATATCTAAATCATGAAAAATTATAGTAATTGTTTTTCAGTAAATATTAATGTTTTGAAGTTGGTAATTGTTGGACGTATAAAAATTAAATTTTAATTATTTAAATTTTTTAAATTTAAATTTTTAAATAATTGAAATTTGGTCGAATTATTAAACTATTACTAATTTTAGGAATGATAAGAATTATTTGAGATTTTAGGTGGGACTTGGGGGAGGAAGCATATGGCTGCGCGAGGGTGATGTTGGAGAGACGTCAGGAGATGCGAAAATTATATTCCTGGTAGCTGAAGGAGGGCAAAGTCCTAATTGTGGGGTAAGGTGGCATTAAATAAAACCCTCCATCTCAATTTCTGCACTTTTGTCTCTGTGTCGCTCGTACTCTCACGTTGCATCCAGACATCAATATGTTCACATCATATTCCTCAGCTCCCATATCACAAGAAATATCCATGCGATCGCCCAAGTTTGACCTTCAATCATTCTGCAACTCATTGTTCACACTTGGACATTGATATCTACTAGGATAGCTCTAGCCTACTTCAGTCTTTTAATTTTCTTCTCCCTTTTATAATAATGCGTGACACATTTGCATCTATCCTAAAACATGGTTCTATCGGCCCAAGACCAAAAATATATTTATAAATTTATTTTAATATTTCTGCTCTCACTTCTTTCGTCCTCCCAATTCTGCTTTTTACAATATTCAATTCTTAATCATTGAAGATATTTTAATTAATTTAACTCGGGATTATCTTTGGTGTCTTGGGCTCTACAGAGTGTGGGGGCCCAATGTTGGTGTGAAGAAGGGTACGAAAGTCTAAGAAAGAGGAAGAAAACTGAGGAATCTAATGAAGAAGGAAAAGGAAATGGAGAAGCATTTGTTGTGATTGGGGAAGGAGCGGTCATGGTCGTGGGTGAAGACCGAGTGGCCTCTAAAACTAATCCCGTGAACACCGACACCAAGCACCACCCTTTCCACAGACTTCCCAATTCTTAGCATCTCTCTCACACTCTCCCCCCTCTTTTCAAGGTTTTCATTTATTAACGAGTCCTGTTAATTGGTTCTTCAACCTCACTCGCGTGGCATAGCGCGTTGTTCGTCCACAAATCACTTTCGCTCTTCGTTGACTTCCAATAGTTCAGTCAATATATATATATATATATATATATATCTATATATATATTTTCCTTCCTTGACATATATATTTATATATATAACCCACTCTAAATATTATCACACTTAATATTAATTTTGTTGTCATATTTTTCAAAAACTTAAACTTTAACAGTTTTAATTATTCCTGCCTGATGTATAGGTAGCATCTAAACACATATTTCAAAAATATTTTTTAATGAATTAAAATTTAAATTTAATTTGAAGGGTTACTTTTACGATCTGAATTCTTAAAGGTCGTACTTATAATGGGAGAATTATGATTCTTCGGACGATTGAATATGACTAACTCACGCACCTTAGAGCAACTCTTTATCAAGAAAGAGGGTTATTTACCCATGCACGTTTCCTCTTCACGATCGATATTCACCACTCTAAAAACTACATAATAACAAGTAGAATCTAGGATTATAGCCATACTTACCAAGTATAATTAAAAAAAAAAAAAAGTACCTCTCTAACATGATAACCATGTGGACGTGTAAGTACGACACAAGGCCAAGAGTACACATGAATCAAGACCAAAGCACCGGTCTCTGTGTAGAGGAGAAGACTTTCGAGAAATTTGGAAAAGAAGGGTACATATTCCTGGCTGCTTCGAATTTAGCTTGGAATAGTTTTAGAAGCAATTAATATGCCTGATTAAGTCGAGCATACGACTAGTTGCTTATAGCAAGAAGGGAGAGATAAATCTAGAAAGATATTTAAGTCCCCGTCGGTTATATGGCTTTGTGTCTAGTTATTTATGAAGACTAGCTGCTGGAAAAGATCTATGAAGCTGAAAATTGAAAAGGGTGATGATTGGATGGCAGATCCTAGTCGGGTATGTAGATCAAATGATGATGAGAGTAAGCCAAGGGTTAACGAGAGTGCAAGAAGCTCAAGCGAGAGTGGCATAGCTGAGGAGAAAAGCTCTGAGAGGAAGGGCAACCATACGGATGATCAAGTGGTACGACAGTACGTAAGATCTAAGATTCCGAGGTTGCGCTGGACTGCTGATCTTCACCGTAGCTTTGTCCGTGCCGTTGAAAAGCTTGGTGGTCAAGAAAGTACTAATTAATTATCTCCTGGTTTCTCTCCTTGTACCTTTGTTTTTAATTTTTATATATTCCGATGAGTTGAATATACCATCGATGGGGTGTGTGTGTGTAGGAGCAACCCCTAAACTTATACTGCAACTAATGAACATCAAGGGACTCAGACTTGCTCATGTCAAAAGCCATTTACAGGTAAACAAACCCTACCTACCAAAATTTTAGATGATATGATAGCCTAAAAAATTTTAAAATTTTGAAATTTTATTAATTTTGAATCGATCAACGATCAAAATATATTGATATATATTGTTACATAATATTCAATTGATTTTTGATTTATTTGGTTTCTTTGACATAATTGAATTCTATGAACTCTTGTGATCATACATATGTATAATTATTCATCAAATTAGTTTTAATTTGTAAATTTTGAGATAAATTTATTGCACCAGATGTATCGGAGTAAGAAAATGGGTGATCACAATAGTCAAGGTATGTAGATTTTGACCTCACATACAAGTCTAAAAGTTAATTGGGGTTTTCATTTCATATATGAATTGTTTTGGTTCCGCTTCTAATAATTGTCCGAAATTCAGATCACCTTGTTCACAAGCTTTGGCAGTATCCCATGCTTAATATTGATCGGATTGAGAGAGTTTTGAGCTCTTGTAACAGGTAGTTTTAAACATGCTTGCTTTTTGTATTTCCTCTATATGACCTTGACTAATTAGTAATTTTACGTGTCCAAATCTTTCTCTTGTGGCATATTTGTTGGATTTCTGGCAGGAATTCGATGTCCATGTCTTGTCCAAGAACCGATAGAATGAAAATTAGGGTTGGAGCTGGCTTTCATGATTCAACCCCACATAGGATGTTCCCGGAAAAAATTAGTGCAAATAAAACATTATTGGAAGCATCTGATCAAATGCCCACCGTGACTTTTTGCGACGAAAAGAAGCATGTTAGCGAGGAGCAGCTTAATAAGAGCAGGAGAAGAAAAGCATCAGAGATTGATCTTGATCTGAATCTGTCTTTAAGGGTGAGAGAAACAAAAGATTATGATGATACTATTGGTGGTTTATCTCTCCCATTCTTTTTTTCTCCAAGGAACTTAGAGAATTGTAGTAGAGATACAGATATGGCTTTATTAAAGGTGAGGAAAATTAAAGGAGAAGAAACTATAAACAGTCCAAGATTGGCAAGTACTCTGGATCTGACTTTATGAATGAGAGGATTCGAGTGAGATCCTGTTGGTACTTGTTGCAATTTGGACTTGCATTAAATCATATATCACTATGTGAAAAAATAGTCATGTAATGATACTATTTATGACTAGTTAATGCAAATTGGCCTTCAAGCCTTATGTTCTTGCCTAGTGAATGAGACCTCCCACATGAAGGAGCAAAATAAGATTTGCTATAGATGCCTGCGCCAGGTCTAAGACTCTCCCAGGATGGTGTTGCACAGAAATTGAAGACACCATAATTTTCTGATTTGTATTTTATGGGATTCCAAGATACATGAGAATTACTATTTTACTTTTTTATTTTTCCCCATGATTTTAACTCAATTAGGGTTAGCAATTTAGTAAAATTCAATTGTTTATATATTATCTAAACCATTTTGGTTGATCGTACATAATGAATGCCGCAATTATTAAGTCATGGATTCCATCCCTCCCACCTCGTGAATAAAACACATATCAAATTTATTTATTATTTTTTTTAAAAAGAATATCAAGATCTATTTTATTGTGCAAACAATGTTGTACTAGAATGATAAATTAAAGGATATAACCATATTGTAGAGTTTTAAAAGTTAATTACTTTGTGCCATAAAACCAAAAGATATGTCAAACACCCTCGCCAAAATTAAAAAAAAGCCCAAAATTAGATTAATATTTTTTTCTAATTATTAAAGGTAAAAGGCACTCATCCATCAATACATCAGTCCATGTCCAATGGCTGGATATTAATATCTCTTAAATAACGTTTCGGATTTGAATTTTATGTATAATAATAATAAATATCAGTTAAGTATTCAATTCAATCAAATATCGATAATTTATTATTATTTTTTTTAAAAAAAAGCGGGGCACTTTGTAATGCTATATTGGGCATCTCCATAATATTTAGAATAAAAAGTGAATTGTATAAATAGATATGATTTGATAATTCAGTCTTAGAGATCATCATTTTATTTAGTAACTATTTAATAAAGGTTTATCCGAATAAAGGCAAAATTTATGAGTCTCTTAATGAGGGGGTAAAAATGGGCAGCAGATTAGCATTAAAAGATTTCTTTAGCGAGTTTAGCGGCTGTCGCGTCAGCGAGTTGGTATTTTCCAGCGGCTGATCAGGAGTCGTTGGGGGTAGTTACGCTCCCAGCTCTCATATTTGCGGTGGCCGGACCCCTCATAAAGGTCCAGGCGCCATTGCCTATGTTTGGCGCTGTGCTGCTGGTAATTTTTCGGCCGAACTTTATATTAGGAAGTAAATCACTAAATCTAGCTGTCTATGGTTTCGATTAGGCGTCATTCTGAGCAGTCCGCATTGGCAGGTGGCCGAGTGGCGCAGTTGGTGGGATTTGGGGCTAGTTTTTGCTGGTGTTATGGGCCTCCGCCGTCGGTTGAAGGATGGAGTCTAGCATTTTGTTTCGGATCGATGAGTTTTGATGGGACTTATTCCAAGGTTAAATCCAAAAAAGTTAACTCCTAAAGGGTCCACAAAAAAGGTGCATGCCGATCAATATCTAATGGCTGCAATAACAAATTTTTGAAGGACCGCAGTCGCCCCGATCGATCTATCGAAGGGTTTTAACCACCATAATCTACCGAACGATAGGATCTCAGTCGTTTTGATTAACCGATCGTGACTCATCAAGCGAAGATAATCACATCGATCAGTCAAATAATTATCAGTTCTCTAACCAGACAAATCTCAAAAGACCCTTTATCGGTCAAGCAACTGAACGAGGGGTAGCACCCCTATCAATTAAAAAAGGAAGGTCAGAATTTTCTTGATTTCAGTTTCTTATTTCGTAATAGTAATTCCAAAATCTTTTAGATAAAGAAAGTATCCCTCCCAAAGAGGAAGGTTTCCCAATATATGAGGATCGTAATCAATTCGTAATACTGATTTCCGAGATTCTCGAGATCAGTTCGATAAAGATAGTAGGGTGGAAGTCCTTCAGCGGCGCACAACTCTCCCAGGTATAAGAGATCTCAAAACCCTAGACATCAGGTACGATTTCCAAACCTAACACATGGGGTACATTGATCACAGGGAATCACTTTCCCTCAACTCTCAGTCTGTTTCTTTCAAACAAAAACCGTTCTTTACTGACTTGAGCATTGGAGTCTCCCTGCCGGAGCACCCTCCGACAATTTTTGCAGGTGCATTTATCATCGACGGCAACTGCTCGAGTCAACAAGGAGCTGGTATCTGAGGAGCCAAAACCCACCTTCATCAGATTGGCGCCGTCCGTGGGAAAACAGATTAGAGTAGTTCCTGTTCCTCGCAACGATCATGCCTCCGAGAACCAGAGCGTCCTCAAGAGCCGTCCCTCCTGTGGAAGGGCGAACTGCCATGCTTTCTGAAGCCGCTCCCCTTGCGGCGCCTGATCCAGCCACCTGCAATCTGGCAGCTCCCATGAGATCACCTCATCAAGAATGGGTTTTATAACCCGCGCTTCCTGTCCAACCCATGGCCGACCCCATTCCAGAGTGAGTCAATCGCCTCCAGATGGAAAGACTAGAATCCAAACTTCAGGACGTGAGTAGACAACTAGAAGACCTTAGTCGCGCCCTCAGACCTGAAGTCCAATCATCTGTTGGGGGATCTAGACGTTCCCAACAATGACCGTCACTCCTACGTGGGGAAGCATCTGAAAACTCCAAACTAGTTCCGGATGATCTTTGAAAGCAGGTCGAACAACTGGTAGCCGAGGAACTAAAGCGGGCCAACCTTCAGGGAGACCAAATCCCCTCTTATTCTTACGCTTCGCCGTTTGACTCCAAGATCTCCTTAGAGCCCATGCCTCGCAACGTACTCCTGCCTCCCATGGAGAGATACAATGGGACAACGGACCCCCGGGATCATGTGACCCATTTTATAATCGTAATGATCTCCAGGGACATGCCCGACGCAGTCATGTGCAAGTATTTTTCCACTGCTCTCTCGGGAAATGCGCTTACTTGGTTCAACTCTCTCCCGTCGATGAATATAAAGACATTCTCTCAGTTACGCCAACAGTTTGAATCACACTTTGTAATAAGCATGGGAGTCAAGAAGAAGTCCACCGCGTTGCTATCGCTGCATCAAGATAAAGAGGAATCCCTAAGAAACTTCCTGGAAAGGTTCAAAGAGGAAATGATGAGGGTCCCTTCTTTGAATCATTCGATCGTATTGGCCGCGCTATTAACAGGTTTGCGGCCCTCTGATATGAAGGTGTCCATCACAAAGAAACCCCTTGCTACCATCCAAGAATTTTATGCTCGAACTGAAAAGTACATTGCTATCGAGGACGCCGAAACATCCGTCATAGAAGATATCAGATTACCTGAAAAGAACGGAATTAGTCACCCCGGAGATCTCCGCCCAGGAGAAACCGGGTGAAATCCCTTCCTCCAAGGAGATATAACAACTACACTCCGCTGAGTGAGACCCCTGGCCGGGTCTTAGACCTTATCAGAGATAAGCCATGCGTTTGATGGCCCCCGCGATCAACCGAGGAAGATTCCAGCAAGGACAGAACGAAATACTGTCACTTTCATCGTGACTACGGTTACACGACCGATGATTGCAAGAAACTGAAAGATGAATTGGAATTCCTAGTACGTGAAGGAAGACTATGGGAGTTCATCGCAGGAAGGGAAAGAGGTCCTCCTGCCGATCATCGGCGTGAACCGCCGTAACGTAGCCAAGAGGAGGAACGCCAAGCTGCTAGGCCTCCGACCGGCCAAAGGGATCAGGTGATTCTTCAGGTCCACGATGGACCAACAGAAAATGAGGCCAGGTGCCTAATCACACCAATTTTTTATTACCCGAAGGCAATTCCTTCTGTACCACAAGAGATCCTAGTAGCGAGCACCAACAAACGACAAGGTGAAAAAATGCCGGTCATTGGTTTCACCGACGAAGATCTCATTGGGATCGACCCGAACCGGCACGATCCCCTTATGATAACTGCCAAAATCGGACAATTTGATGTTCGAAAGATCTTTGTCGATCAAGGAGCCGGCTGTAATCTTCTATATCGCGATGTTTTCGGATGAATGAGATTCACTCCTGTCGACTTTCAGCCCCACGCAGGCCCGATGGTATTATCTCCCTTCCGATCACCCTTAGAACACCTTCTTATCATGCGATGGCTCCCGTCATGTTTAATGTGGTAAACCTTCCTTCGCTCTATAACGCCATCTTGGCCAGACCAGGTCTGAACACCTTGGAAGTTTTGCCTAGTACCAAACATATGAAGATCAAGTTTAGAATGTCGTCAGGGATTGGGACTCTCACATGTGAGTCGGAGCCTTCTACTTCCGCTCCTAAATAGTCATCGAATTTTATTGCTGGTATTTCTCTAAACTGCAAGGGTATTTCCCAACATTCGTGAAATCACTTATCAACAGATCTCTTACATCTTCATGTCCTGGTCCTATCGTTAGGAGGGTCTTAGTCGTTCAGGATCTACCGATCGTACGCGTCATCAATAGGAGATGTAACTCCCCAGATGGGTGAACGCTGCCTACAACTTACAATAAATTCCTATCGCTAGGAGGGTCTTAGTCGCCCAGGATCTACTGATCGTACGCCTCGTCAATAGGGGATGTAACTCCCCGGACGGGCGGACGTGACCCACAACTTATAATAAATTCCAATCGCTAGGAGGGTCTTAGTCGTCCAGGATCTACCAATCATACGCGTCGTCAATATTGGATGAAACTTTCTGGACGGGTGGACGCGGCCCACAACTTATAATAAATTCCTATCGCTAGGAGAGCCTTAGTCGCCCAGGATCTACCGATTGTACGCGTCGTCAATAGGGGATGTAATTCCCCGGATGGGTGGACGCGACCCACAACTTACAATAAATTCCTATCGTGAGGAGAGCCTTAGTCGCCCAGAATCTATCGATTGTACGCGTCGTCAAGGGGGGATGTAACTCCCCCGACGGGCAAACACAACCTAACTATTTAAAGATCCTCTATCGTACAGAAAGTCTCAGCCGCTCAGCCCCAGTGGATCGCGTGCTTCACTGACGAGTTATACAGCCTTTCGAAACAACAAACATGATCGTCCCGTTCTAAGTTAGGCGAAAAGATCTAAGTTCTCTTGGTTCTACTGAAACAATGTAGTGAAAAACAAAGAAGATGACTTCTATCGGAAAAAACACAAGAATCTCTCATTAAACGAACAGAGACTACTTAGTACAAAAACCCGGGCAGAGGTTATACAGTCGGATTTGGAGTATCGATCTCTTCTTCGATTAAAGACAGAGCCTCACTTAGGCCCATATCACGAATTATCTCTTCAGCACATTTTAATCTCCCGGTCAGTCTACGGTGGGAATCCTTCTGGATGATGGCTTCCCTTGTGCGGGACTCAAGCTCCGTAATCTTGCGTTCTGCTGTTTGAAAAGATTCATCACGAAACTGAGCTAACTCCTTGTGCACTAGAGTCTCTGATTTCAGCCTCTCGCATTGCCCTTGGCATTGGACCAATTCCGATCGAAGGGATCTCAACTTCTCTTTCTTCTGACTGAGTAGGGCACCGGATACATTTTCAGCGACCAAAAACTCTCCTCCCCGAAGGGAGACTGATTCCCACAGACGAGTCAGCTCAGAGAGCCGTCCCTCTAAATGGCTTATTACCTGCCTCCCTTGCTGTCCTTGAAATCGAGCAAGGGCCATGGTCTGCAAAAAAAACCAAATTAACAAATGACAAAAGAGAGGAGAATTCAAGAAACGAAAGGAGATTATTACCATCAAGCCTAAGGATTCAAGGGCTCCGCCGACTTGTTCGTAAGATATTCTATGAAAGTCAAGCTCACAGCGATGGAAGTCAAATTGCCCAGCAATGCGCTCCGCTTCTGCCAGATCTATATAGCTATACTGCATGTCTTCAAAACAAATGACAACGGTTCCTCGCTTTTTTTAGCCTTTCTTTCCATCGAAGGACCGAACAGGGATAGAGGATGAAGAGGATGCTCCTCCCGGAACTTTACGTTTTCCCTTGCGCGAAGGCCAGACCGGAATAGTGGAAGAAGGTCCCGCCATTCTGTCCCTTGCAGCTCGAGAAACATTCGTTCTCGCTCCGACATCAAGTAAAGGAAGACCTCCGACTCCTCCTAACTCGTCCGCATCAACATTTGTTTCGCTCAACGGGTTATCTTTATTTGGGACAGCTCCCTCTATTGGTATAGCCTCTGTCGGCTCCGGGTATTTAGACAGAGCCCACAGCGCAAATGGGAGTAAGGAAGCCCTTTTCCTTTTCGCCAAAGAAGATGGTGACTCGTGAAGGATCCCAGTCGCCCCTGATGAAGACTAAGGTAGGGTCTCAGACACCCCGGGATCCTCCTGAAGGGGTCTTTTAGTGCTATGACGAGTCAACTTGTCAACAGTGACACTTTCCAACAAGACGTCATCAAGATGATTCAAAGAATCGACTAACTCGATCTTCGCTCTCCCCAACAAAAGGGGCCGATCAACTTTTCTCTTTTCCCCGAGCAGTAAACTAGCTAGGGATAACATCTGGTCGTCCAGCAAGGATTCGACCCATATACTCCGACCGGTGGATTTGCAATAGCCGCTAACCGACTGAATAAAACGACCATGCGTCGAAACAGTCGGAGGTTTCAGCCCTATATTGGGCACCCCATCAGCCTTGGGAAGTCTAAGAACTCGACAAAAAAGAACTTTTGCATCCAGTTCTTATTGATGGACTCATTGTAGAAAAACCTCCAATAGGACTCGGGCCGGTTCAGTAGTTTGTACCACCCCTTGGTCGGCCAGTTACTCCCATACCTCATCAGAATAAAAATTGAGGACAAAACGTCAAAATTGAAACGAAGATGACAAAACCCTAATAAAGAAGCTACCGCGACCACTAACCACTAGGCACTGGGAATCAGGAGCATCGGGAATATGTTCCACTGACGCAGAACCTCAAAAAAAGGACCCATATATGAGACCTTCAAACCGTACTTGACCGATTGGAGATACATCGGCACACAATTCTCTGATGCCCTGTTAACCCTATCAACCTCTGTCGCAGACAACAGAGAGTAATCATCTCCTAACAGTATCTCAGTTTGTACTTCTTGGAACTCTTGTGCTAACATGGCACTCGTAATATCACCAATGCTCGGAAAAGTCTGAGGAGCAGACATCTTTGTCACCGATAAAGATTTTTTGGCAGGGAGAATGAGAGTAAAAGGTGGAAGAGATGGAGAAAGCAGCGACGAGAGAAGTCCTTATGGGATGTGTGATAAATGGTTTACTAAGACCGAAGCAACAACGGCTGTATTAAAGGATCCTCGAACCTCCGATTTAAAATCATGACTCATGGCGTCTTTTTCCAAGAAAACCATGAGTCAGGGGCAAATGATGAGACGTATTCCAAGACACAGTCCAAAAGAGTTAATTCCCAAAGGGCCCACGAAAAAGGTGTTTGCCGATCAATATCTAATGGCCGCAACAACAATCTATTGAAGGGTCGTAGTCGCCCCGATTGATCTACCGAAGGGTCTTAGTTGCCATGGTCTACTGAACGATAAGATCTCAGTCACCCTAATTAACCGATCGTGACTCATCAAGCAGAGATAGTCATCTCGATAAGTCAAGCAAATCTTAGTCCTTTAACCGGACAAATCTCAAAAGACCCTTTATCGGTTAAACAACCGAACGAGGGGCAGCACCCTTATCAATTAAAAAAGGAAGGTCGGAACTTTCTTGATTTCAGTTTCTTATTTCGTAACAGTAATTCCTAGATTTTTCAGATAAAGAAAACATCCGTCCCGAAGAGGAAAATTTCCCGATATATGAGGATCGTAATCAATTCGTAATACTGACTTCCAAGATTTTCGAGATCAGTTCGATAAGGAAAGTAGGGTGGAAGTCTCTCAGCGGCGCACAACTCTCCCAGGTATAAGAGATCTCAAACCCCTAGACATCAGATACGCTCTCTAAAACTAACACAGGGGGTACATTGATCACATGGAATCATTTTCCCTCAACTCTAAATCTGTTTATTTCAAACGAAAATCGCTCTTTACTGATTTGAGCATCGAAATCTCCCCGTCGGAATACCCTCCGATGATTTTTACAGATATATCTATCATCGACGATAACCGCTCAAATCAACAAAGAACTGAGATCTGAAAAATCAAAACTTACCTCCATTAAAGTTAGCTGAATAATTTTTGTTTTGTGCTGTCATTGCTGGGTGTCCTGTTGCGGATGTAACGTTTACTGATGTTGGTATTTGTTTAATCCGTCAACATCTATGATAGCATCCCAATTTATTTGTGTCCTCGGTTGGGGTCTTTCTTCTGGTTCTCTTTGGTGTCCGGCCAGGGTTCTCCCTTCTTTGTCGGGGGCTAGACCCCCCCTCCCCCCAAAAAAAAAATTGTGAAGTTTCTGACATGCCTATTAAAATTTTAATTGAACATTATTAATTAGTGTTTATATAGTTATTGTGTATTAATAAAAGAATGTTAATCTTAGATTTTATCTCACTTATAATCTAAGCTTTACGACAACTGTTTAAGGAGTAACCCAGGTGTGGTTCTGGTAGCCTATTGGTCAATAACATCTCATGAGTTCAAATTTTTGGAAATCATTATGACTTAGAGAGATTTATTGGAGAGCGAATACTTTCACCATAGGAAAAATTACACGGGTGGCACCTTTTGGCCATTTTCAAAAAAATAATTATCAAAAAGATTTAGAGTTTTATTCTGATTTAACCCCCACCAATGTTGGGGTTGCTTCTACTGAGAGTTTTATGCTCCGCCATATGTCCTACCAATGATAGGGTTTCCTTTCAAACATGGGTTCCTGAGCAAGCTGAGCCAGTTGCTCCTTACGCATCTTTTCTTGTTGTAGCAAGAAGCACTGCCTACTCGACCAGGAACGTTCAGCCTCGAGTCTTTCATGCTCATCTGCAAGACCATGCACATCAAAACCTCGATCGAGATTGAGATAGAGAAATGAAATAACATGAACATAGGAAAGTGAAAAGGGTTTTTACAATTTTTGATCGTCAATAATTCTGTAGCAGCAGAAAGCTTCTCATTCAGGAATCCGTTCTCAATTCTTGCCTCTTTGAGTTGCTTATCGGCCAACACTACTTTTGCCCTTCGAGCCTCTACTTCATTCTGTGTAACATAACAATGCATATTACAGTAATGTATACTGTTTATGTAAATTTGTAATGTGTATGAGAAATATGCAATGGTGATAACCTGCAGTTGTTTCACTTTCTCTTCTAAATCGCTTACAAATTTCAGTTTTCTCTTACGACTTCTTTGAACTGCATCTCGTTTTGCAAGCAACCTAGATCAAAAGAAAAAAGCATGGTTATTTAAGTTATACTATTCATGATGGCTGACTTTGGCATTGATCATCCTCTCAACCAGACTATATAGTAGGCATACCATTTTATAAAATAATTTTGTTTGAGGGCATGTTCTACATTCAGCGATGAAAAATCGAAGATATCATTTTAACAAATGATTTATGAAATCATGTAAAAGGAACATGGATCCACCTTTTGGATTTCTTGTCATCCAGGTCCGGACCTAGACCCAATTTGATCTGAAGATCGATCCCATTGGCGTCCACTTGCTTGTTCTTCTTTAGTGATGCATTCATTCTCCTTGTATGCTCAATCCCGGCAGAAACTGGAGGCAACAGAGGCAAGCCTGACCTTGACATGATCTTGATCTTGTTAAATGTTGGCGGATGAGTTGTTTCCGAAACGATTGTAGGGCTTGCTTTGCGCTCATTATATATCAAATCATTAGCAAACATTGATATGGTCTGCGCTTAAAAATTTTTAGTGGCCCATAAATTTTTCTTAAAGACCTCATCTTGTTTACTGTTTTACCCCTATGTTTGCCTCAAAAGTAAGTTGATTTCTTTGTTTTTTAATTAGTTAGCATTTTTGGTAAAGACCCATGTCCTGATGAGAGCGACAAATTCAGCAAGACTTGAGAGATGTCATTATGCATTCTCCATTAATAAAACCACTCAGAAAAGGGAAATCCGAAAACTGATTTGCGCAACGATGTGTTACTCTTGAACATGGAAAAAAAAGTCCACCATCCAAATAAGAGGAATTAATTTTTAATTTTTTGTCAAAATATAGATTACATGAATCCATTCAAATCAAATGTGCCCGAAAATTAATATTCCACATGAGAGGAATTAACTAAGAAACAGTTTTGGAGCTAGCATTATATATATTAAAAAGAAAAAAATCTGGGGTGTAGGCTTAAAATGGTGGTTGATCTCTTCCAAATATGCAGGATCAGAACTTAATGTCTAGGTGTTTTTTTGGGGGGGGGGGGCTTGTAGGATATGATCCATGAATCCATTCAAATCTCTCCCAAATTCAAATTGTAAATTTATGTTGAAAAAGACAATTGTGATTATTTGTTGCCATTTATTGCCGGATTACCCTCCTTTGTACAAAAAAGATTTGGTTCAATGTTGTGTTGTTCAAAGATATATAACACAGTTATTATAGATGGGTGAATTTACCAAATCTCTTTAATGAATATTGAATTTACTGTAAGAAGCCAGCCTTGGAGTCTCCATACCCTTTGACTCGATACTCCTCATCAATGTCATTTCTCCAACCACAATTGCTCAAGGAGTACGGGATTGATTGGAAATTGATAGAGAATTGCAAAAGGAGCAATAGGTCTAATAGGAGGTCTAGTTTCCCATCTGAATCATCTTCATTTGGAGTTTCTCCATGGGCAAAGAAGCAAATTGGAATTGCATGATATTGCTTTCCTTCGAGAACCTAAAAAATTTAGGTAGCTTTTAAGCATGCACATATTGATTCTACAAGTTCCACTACCCCACGAAAGGAGTGAATGAGCCTCCCCATCCCCACCACTGATAAAAGTCTTGGGTATGTAGTTCTATACAGTACCCACTTGTCACAAGTTCTGTTAAGGTCTACACTACATTGACTTCATGAAACAGAATTGTGAAGGCAACTACCAAAGGTCATTAAGGGTATTTCACAAATTTGATGAATATTATCAAATTTCACATGGAAAGCTACAGGAAAGAAATGAAAAACAATGTTTATCAAATTCATCCTTGGTGACGAATGACATTGACGTTCCTTTCGAGGGATCGGATTAAGAGGGTGCACAGGGGCCATGGCCACTTTCAAAGTTTGGAAAATTCTATATAATTCCTCCAGTAGTTTTTACCATTTTTATTTACTCCCTCCAGTAAAAATTTAGCACTTTGGTCAAATTATAATGACAAAATAATACAATTTAGAATCTCAAAATGGATTTTCTATGGTAAATAGAGATTTTTATTGTAATTAGAGATACTTATACTAGTGGTAATAATGTTTCACCATGTCTACGCGGTAATAATCAAAATATATATTTTCAATACCAGCAAAACTTGATAAATTGACAAAGTGAAAAAAGTATTTGTTAAACCCAACAAGTAACTCAGATCCACCTTTTAGATTATTGTCATCCAGGTTAAGAATTGAAGATCGCTCAGCAGTGCATTTTGCAGAAAATCATGTGAGCATTGGCAGATGCCTTATGAAGCTTTAGGTTTTCGTTGGACGCCCGACCTGATCATGACTTGCTTATTCTTGGATGATGACCAGGGTCGGTATCATATGGTCTGCTTCGCATTCTTTATATAATTTATTACTCGTACCTTGATACTAACAACACTTAAAAATTTTATTAATAGATAAATATCTTTCAACCGAGTTTAATAGATAAAACTATTGGGTCTAATGAAAGAGTAACATATTTAAATTCAGTTTATTAAGTAAAATAAACTCAAAATTGCATTCAAATTTAACTTGTTTTGGCATATTGAGGAAACGTTTGGTTCATATTCGAGAATCCGAATTGGATTCGGAGTCAAAGATTTTGGTAATTGTTTCACATAACCCACATTCTTACTTGAATTTCACAAATTTGTTATTTTAAGGTGTTATTTCCAAAATTTAGGGTGTTATTTCCAAATTTTCGTTCTCTTTTCTATTGATTCAAACAACTTATATATGATTATGAATCTGATTCTTAATTTTCATTTCCTTTGACCAAACATCGTGAGTCTAACTCGAGATAGTCAATTTCAAGTAAATCCTCTTAAATTAAATAGCTACAGGCTAGATCTTGACTCTTAATAACCGAAAATAAGATTCAAACTGAGTTGAAACTCCACTAATATAAATATGAGTTGAGGTCATCCTTGTGATTTTTTCCCTGTTGGTCGGTTTTTTTTTTTTTTTTTTTTTTTTTTTTTTTTTTTGGCGTTAGATAATTTGGTGAAGATTTTGTTCGGTTTTATTTCTCCATAGGAGCAACTAGGCATATTTGGAACTATGATTGTGCATTGGTGCTTAATTTTTTATATTACTGCTAAAATAAAAACAAAAATGAAATATGGCAATTGTTTGCAAAAAGGTGATGTCTTACTCAGATGTTGTTGGTTTGATATGTCCAAGAGGGACATTTTGGTAATTGTGAGCGGATAATGGGATAACTCCCACTAACCCGTAACTACCACAAAATTACTCTCCCTTAATTATCTTCACAATTAACGTATCACATTTAGGGAATGAGACTAACTCTCTTTCATGGCCCTCATGTGTTGAGAAGCTATTTTAGGGTTTTTGAAGAATAGATTGAGAGAAAAACAAATATTCTCTAGAGTGAGAATAAGATGAGGGATAGAGAAATTTTAGTGCAGAAAAATTTCTCTCGTCATAACGATTGCCGGACTGAAAGTTACGACGTCGTGACATTGCAGTGGTGGTTCGATTAATATCGTGATCATCATCCTAACCGCTGGATCCACTATCAGAAAAATGGTTTTTAGCGACGGAAATTATCGACGAAAAAAAATCCATTGCTATTAGTGATGGATTTGCGATGGATTAACGACGGAAAAATCCATCGTTAATTTTTCCATCGCTAAATCCATTGTTAAATCTTTTCCGGACAAATTAGCGACGGATTTAGGGATGAAAAATTTCCGTCGCTAATTTTTCCGTCGCTAAAACTTAAAAAAAAATTTGTTTTTGTTAAATATATATATTTTTTGTTTTCATTAAATATAATTTGTATTTTTATTAAATATAATTGTGTCTTTTTATTAAATATAAATTTTTTATTAAATATAATATTATCTTTTTATTAAATATAATTTTGTATTTTTATTAAATATAATTTTGTATTTTTATTAAATATAATTTAATTTTTTAATAAATATAATTTTATATTTTTATTAAATATAATTTTGTATTTTTATTAAATATAATTTTATTTTTTTGTTAAATATAATTTTTTGTTTTTATTAAATATAATTTTGTATTTTTATTAAATATAATATTTTGTTTTTATTAAATATAATTTTGCATTTTAATTAAATATAATTTTGTATTTTTATTAAATATAATTTTTATTTTTATTAAATATAATTTAATTAAATATAATTTTGTATTTTAATTAAATATAATTATGTATTTTTAATAAATATAATTTTGTATTTTTATTAAATATAATTTTATTTTTTTATTAAATATAATTTTATATTTTTATTAAATATAATTTTGTATTTTTATTAAATATAAATTTAATTTTTTTTTGTTAAATATATTTTTTGTTTTTATTAATATAATTTTGTATTTTTATTAAATATAATTTTGTGTTTTTATTAAATATTATTTTTATTTTTATTAAATATAATTTTAATATTTTTATTAAATATAATTTTGTATTTTTATTAAATATAATTTTGTATTTTTATTAAATATAATTTTGTATTTTTATTAAATATAATTTTATATTTTTATTAAATATAATTTTGTGTTTTTATTAAATATAATTTTGTGTTTTTATTAATTATAATTTTGTGATTAAATATAATTTTGTATTTTTATTAAATATAATTTTATATTTTTTAAATATAAGTTTTTGTTTTTATTAAATTAAATTTTATATTTTTATTAAATTATGGTATTGTATTTTTAATATTAGGAATTACAAATAAAGTATAGAAATATAAAAAAAAAACTAATAAAACAAATGTGGTAGTGGTATGGTGGTTAAGGTTCTTCAATTCTCTCTCACACACCCGAGTTCGAATCGGGGTGAGAGCATATTTTGAATATTTTCAACAAATTAAAGGCGCGGGCGGGTGGGCCGGGACGCGCAGGAGAGTGCTAGGCCGGGGGTGGGTCGGGTGGGCGGGGTCCGATTTCGTGTATTTGGGTTTGTTCTGTTTCACTTCAGCAACGGAAATCTTTTGTCGCTAATTAGGAATAATTTTAAAAAATATAAAAGTAAATTAGCGACGGAAAATTTTCATCGCAAATCTGTCGTTAAAATTTTTAGATTAGCGACGGATTTATGACGGATTTTTTTAGCGACAGAAATTTTCCGTCGCTAAATTAGCGAGGTAACTTTTAGCGACAGAAAATCTGTCGCTAAATTTTCGTCACTATAGCGACAAAAAATTAGGTATCAATAACAGATAGGCCGAGGGCGGGTCGGGTGGGCGGGGTCCGATTTCGTGTATTTGGGTTTGTTCTATCTCACTTCAGCGACGGAAATGTTTTGTCGGTAATTAGGAATAATTTTAAAAAAATATAAAATTAAATTAGCGACGAAAAATTTTCGTCGCAAATCCGTCCCTAAAATTTTCAGATTAGTGACGGATTTATAATGAATTTTCTTAGCGACAGAAATTTTCAATCGTTAAATTAACAAGGTGACTTTTAGCAACAGAAAAATCTATCGTTAATTTTCCGTCGCTAATACTTTCAGCGACAGAAATTTGGGTATGTCATCCGTTGCTGATACCCTTTTTCTGGTAGTGATCTGATCTAAAAATTTATCGTGTCGTTTGATCGACTCTTTGAAGATTTTACGTGTTGAAGTATTTACCTTACACCCGAACCTATTTTATATTTTAAAAAAATTATTTAATTATTTTTGCTGATATTAATAAAAATCCAACAGATGTGAACGATCAATCAGGTCAGAGTTGCCTCTTTAGTGGTCGAAGGATAGGTTACATGAATCCCTTCAGATGCCATCCAAATTCAAATTGTAGATTTGTATTAAAAAAGACAGCGGTTGGTGCGTATATATTTGTTTTCCATTTATTACCATCCAGGTTAAGAATTGAAGATCGCTCAGCAGTGCATTTTGCAGAAAATCATGTGAGCATTGGCAGATGCCTTATGAAGCTTTAGGTTTTCGTTGGACGCCCGACCTGATCATGACTTGCTTATTCTTGGATGATGACCAGGGTCGGTATCACATGGTCTGCTTCGCATTCTTTATATAATTTATTACTCGTACCTTGATACTGACAACACTTAAAAATTTTATTAATAGATAAATATCTTTCAACCGAGTTTAATAGATAAAACTATTGGGTCTAATGAAAGAGTAACATATTTAAATTCAGTTTATTAAGTAAAATAAACTCCAAAATTGCATTCAAATTTAACTTGTTTTGGCATATTGAGGAAACATTTGGTTCACATTCGAGAATTCGAATTGGATTCGGAGTCAAAGATTTTGATATGTGTTTCACAAAACCCACATTCTTACTTGAATTTCACAAATTTGTTATTTTAGGGTGTTATTTCCAAAATTTAGGGTGTTATTTCCAAATTTTCGTTCTCTTTTCTATCGATTCAAACAACTTATATATGATTATGAATCTGATTCTTAATTTTCATTTCCTTTAACCAAACATCGTGAGTCTAACTCGAGATAGTCAATTTCAAGTAAATCCTCTTAAATTAAATAGCTACAGGCTAGATCTTGACTCTTAATAACCGAAAATAAGATTCAAACTGAGCTGAAACTCCACTAATATAAATATGAGTTGAGGTCATCCTTGTGATTTTTGCCCTGTTGGTCGGTTTTTTTTTTTTTTTTTTGGCGTTAGATAATTTGGTGAAGATTTTGTTCGGTTTTATTTCTCCATAGGAGCAACTAGTCATATTTGGAACTGTGATTGTGCATTGGTGCTTAATTTTTTATATTACTGTTAAAATAAAAACAAAAATGAAATATGGCAATTGTTTGCAAAAAGGTGATGTCTTACTCAGATGTTGTTGGTTTGATATGTCCAACAGGGACATTTTGATAATTGTGAGGGATTAATGGAATAACTCCCACTATCTCGTTACTACCATAAAATTACTCTCCCTTAATTCTCTCCATAATTAACGTATCACATTTAGGGAATAAGACTAACTCTCTTTCATGGCCCTCATGTGTTGAGAAGCTATTTTAGGGTTTTTGAAGAATGGATTGAGAGAAAAACAAATATTCTCTAGAGTGAGAATAAGATGAGGGATAGAGAAATTTTAGTGTAGAAAAATTTCTCTCGTCATAATGATCGCCGGATTGAAAGTTACGACGTCGTGACATTACAGTGGTGGTTCGATTAATATCGTGATCATTATCCTGACCGTTAGATCTACTATCAGAAAAAGGTTTTCAGCGACGGAAATTATCGACGGAAAAAAATCCGTCGCTAAATTTTTTCCAGACAAATTAGCAACGGATTTAGGAATGAAAAATTTCCGTCGCTAATTTTTTCGTCGCTAAAAGTTAAAAAAAAAATTGTTTTTGTTAAATATATATATATTTTTGTTTTCATTAAATATAATTTGTATTTTTATTAAATATAATTGTGTCTTTTTATTAAATCTAATTTTTTTATTAAATATAATATTATCTTTTTATTAAATATAATTTTGTACTTTTATTAAATATAATTTTGTATTTTTATTAAATATAATTTAATTTTTTATTAAATATAATTTTATATTTTTATTAAATATAATTTTGTATTTTTATTAAATATAATTTTATTTTTTTGTTAAATATAATTTTTTGTTTTTATTAAATATAATTTTGTATTTTTATTAAATATAATTTTTTGTTTTTATTAAATATAATTTTGTATTTTTATTAAATATAATTTTGAATTTTAATTAAATATAATTTTGTATTTTTATTAAATATAATTTTGAATTTTAATTAAATATAATTTTTTTATTAAATATAATTTTGTATTTTTATTAAATATAATTTAATTAAATATAATTTTTTATTTTAATTAAATATAATTTTGTATTTTTAATAAATATAATTTTGTATTTTTATTAAATATAAATTTAATTTTTTTTGTTAAATGTATTTTTTGTTTTTATTAATATAATTTTGTATTTTTATTAAATATAATTTTGTGTTTTTATTAAATATTATTTTTATTTTTATTAAATATAATTTTTTATTTTTATTAAATATAATTTTGTGATTAAATATAATTATGTATTTTTATTAAATATAATTTTATATTTTTATTAAATTATGGTGTTGTATTTTTAATATTAGAAATTACAAATAAAGTATAGAAATATAAAAAAAAAACAAATAACACAAATGTGATAGTGACATGGTGGTTAAGACTCTTCAGTTCTCTCTTACACACCCGAGTTCGAATCGGGGTGAGAGTATATTTTGAATATTTTCAACAAATTAAAGGCGCAGGCGGGCGGGCCGGGACGCGCAGGAGAGTGCTAGGTCGGGGATGGGTCGGGCAGGAGGGGTCCGATTTCGTGTATTTGGGTTTGTCCTGTCTCACTTCAGCAACGGAAATCTTTTGTCGCTAATTAGGAATAATTTAAAAAAAATATAAAATTAAATTAGCGACGGAAAATTTTCATCGCAAATCTGTCGTTAAAATTTTTAGATTAGCGACGGATTTGTGACGGATTTTCTTAACTACGGAATTTTTTCGTCGCTAAATTAGCGATGTAACTTTTAGCGACAGAAAATCTGTCGCTAAATTTCCGTCGCTATAGCGACGAAAAATTGGGTATCAGCGACAGATAGGCCGAGGGCAGGTCGGGTGGGCGGGGTCCGATTTCATGTATTTGGGTTTGTTCTGTCTCACTTCAGCGACGGAAATCTTCTGTCGCTAATTAGGAATAATTTTAAAAAAATATAAAATTAAATTAGAGACGAAAAATTTTCAGCGTAAATCCGTCCCTAAAATTTTCAGATTAACGCTAAATTAGCGAGGTGAATTTTAGCGACGGAAAAATCTATCGCTAATTTTCTGTCGCTAATACTTTCAGCGACAGAAATTTGGGTATGTCATCCGTTGCTGATACCCTTTTTTCTGGTAGTGATCCGATCGAGAAATTTGTCGTGTCGTTTGATCGATTTTTTGAAGATTTTACATGTTGAGATATTTACCTTACACCCGAATCTATTTTATTTTTTAAAAAAATTATTTAATTATTTTTGCTGCGCATGATATTAATAAAAATCCAACAGATGTGAACGGTCAATCAGGTCAGAGTTCCCTCTTTAGTGGTCGAAGGATAGGTTACATGAATCCCAACAGATGCCATCCAAATTCAAATTGTAGATTTGTATTAAAAAAGACAGCGGTTGGTGCGTATATATTTGTTTTCCATTTATTACCATATTCCTCTCCTTTTTTATAAAAATATTTGGGGCGAATATTTGAGAGAAAAATAATTGATAAATTTTAAAAAAGAAAAAAAAAAAAGAAATCTTTTATTCATTGAACGTATGGTGAGATTGAGTGAGAAGCGACCATTGGATTGGAAGTCCCGATGCCCCTGATGCTTCTAATGTTTTGGGCTTCATAGTGGAATCTAAGGTGGCATTCATCGGCCACTAAGGTTTGTTTAAAGCAGTAAATTTGATTAGGGAGATGGCGGAAAACAAAGGAGTTGCAGTTGCTGCTACATCAACCTGGTAAGCTAGCTTTTATTCAACATTTTCCAGAATTAAATCAAAAGTAACCGTGTGATTTAAGATTATTTCTGCACTAGCGTTCAAAATTGGACTTTGGAACTTGGTTGGAGCCCAATTAGAGTAGGACCTTGGACTTACCTGACATAGCTAAAACTAGGACCCTGTTATCTAAATTTATATACTACATTAATCAATATAGGATTTAACCCTACAAATAGATTGCATCTTTTCGTGATAGAGAGGAAAAGAGAGGAGTCGGACCAATCCCATACATACTTTTTACTCCAACCCCACATATTTTAATCATATTTCTAAATATATAAAAGAAATGATTGTCATCAAAACTGCCTGCCTCTCTCTCTCTCTCTCTCTCTCTCTCTCTGGTGTATTGTGTTACATTTATTAATTAAAATTTATTTTGAAATGCAAAGATTAACTTATTTTTATTACGGGTGTGATAATGATTAAACCACACAATATACAGGATTTTTCTCGCATTTATCAAATGAACTAACTAACACCAATATAAAAGTAAATTTTAAATTGTTAATATTCTCTTAAAGAAAATTTATTTGGCATTGCAATTGCCTCCGTAAAGGCTCAGCTATCATAAACACAAGGGGAGGGGGGGGGGGAAGAGACGAATTTAAACCCCACATATATGAGTGAGGATCGAGAAACTTACAACAACAAGCAAACAAAGCCTTATTTTGATAGGTCTGGTTGAAGGCATTTGTGTGCCCTCTAATTCTTGGACCGGAGATAGGCCAATTGTTTCTCTATCTTGGCCTGGTAAGCGTAAGTGTTGGGCAAATTCTCAAGCAACGGCTGCTTCAAGCTCAGGGTTGTGTTGTGCATCCCACCAGAATCCATCTTATGTTGCCTATGCACTTGTTGCATCATGTAGAGATGCTTCAAATCCCCAGCTTCTTCTTTCTTTCTCGCAATTAGTGCTGCAAACAGATTTATGTATTTTAGCCAAGTTTCCATGTGCATATTAATATATAAATTCTATGAACAGATGATCGGATTAGTAGAATAAGATACTAAATTCTTTAACTAACTTTAAGATTCAAAACTTAGAAATGAAAAAAATTATATTGGGAGAATTGTTCTCCTAAATAGGGTTCCCGCAGGCGCTTGAATCGGATTAATCGGAATATAGTTTTGGATATCAATAGTGGGAGCAAAATATATATATATTTATATATATATATATATATAATATATATTCTCCCAAATGGAAGAGAGTCTGCATAATTACCGTCATTAAGCTTTGAAGTGGTTGCAATAGCCCTAATTTGTTCTCTCATTGTATTATTCTTCAACATCAGCGTGTTCTTCTGCTCTCTGTGATATGCAACTTGAGGGGTGAGAACAGCAACTTCCGCCTGCTTCCACTCAAAATTGTAAAAATTAAATTAACAAAAATACTCTATCAAAATCCTAATTATCCACATAAATACATAAATAAATAAACAATCCCTATCTTGGGTCACTTTCAACAAATTTTAGATCAATGGATTTTATAGGTGAAATTCGATGGATACCAAATAAAGATTAATTAAGTTTTTATTATGAGAATTAAGATTTTGTTCATTAATTAATTAACGGGAGATATTTTTCTTCAAAATTGAGAAAATAAATAAAAAAGAAAAAAGAACAAATTTATTGACTAGGTAAACAGAAAACATAACATCGTACCTCCAAAATTTTCACTGACCGCTCCAATTCAGCCAAGTATTGAACTTTTTTCATCCTAGATTTTCTTGAAGCCTCCCGATTTGCCTCGAGTCTACGGTTGGAAAGTCAAGGAGCCATTATTAATTATAAATCATAACTAAATAATGCTTCTGTCTTCAGTTATATAATAGAAAGTTTTGGATGAAAAATCTAAATTAAAAATAAAAAACCTGAAAAATAATAGCCAAAATTTTAAAAACTAATTAAAATTATTTATAGATTTTTTTTTTTTTTTTAAATTACGAAGATACTTTACATATGCCAATTAAAAGTGTCAAAAATACTCAGCGGATTCACTAATATAATAATTTTAGCTATGACCTTTTTCGAAAATGGTAATGACTTTCTCCCAACATTATGTCACAAGATATCGTAAAATGAGATTATCAAACGAAAATTTTGTATTTAATAACTAAATTTCTAAAACTAGTTTCAATTATAGTTTTTGACTTTGATCAAAAACACATAGTATCCTGCATAATGCTAATTAAAATTTTCACGATTAAAAAGCTTACCCAATGCACTAATATAGTATTTTCAATAATTAGTAGGGTTGAGAAACGGGAAGGAATGAGTTTACCTTCGAAGCTTTGCACGATAAATATCATCGCCTTTACTCCGTTGTGTTTGAGTCCTCGGCTGGGTACTAATGGAGGAACCAAGTCCGAGGCCAAATGGGGTGGTAATATGATCACTAGAATGCTGAGATAGAGTCCCCACGCTCGTCTTTCCCGCCTCTTGTGCGACAGTCCCACCGCCATGGCTAGTGTTCTCCCATAGTTGTGGATGCGGATGCACGGCACTGACACCGGAAGAGGTTTCACCAATGCCTAGTCGTAGCATTTCGACGAGCTTCCTATCTCTGCCTGGAGCACTAAGCTACGCCGAGCGATTTAATTAAAGACAAGGACCGCAGGAGATAGGAGACTTTGATTATTATGGTGTGAAAATTGTTAACATAATCAAAACCAAGATGTTGCTGAACTTAACTTTTACAGCTAGGAAAGAGAGCGATGAAGACATTTAGATCCTTTGCATTAAAGATGGGAAATGACGCGATGATTCATTGTTTTAATAAAATATTTTAATAAATTGAATTTATATAAAAAATTATTATTATTAAATATAGAAATATAAAAATAAAGGAAATCAAATATTCTCAAAATTAAATTAATCATTGATTTATTTTAATATATAATATTTTTTAATTGATTTGATTTTAATACGTAATATTTTCTCACACTTTGAATCAATTCATCTACATTTTATCATTTTCTTTTAATATACTGAGACCGTGTGGGTGATTCCTACCACTAACATAGCATTCGGTTAATTAATTTTATATAGTCATATGTTAGCTCTCTCCAGCCGCGCTACAAAATAAAAGGTCTAAAGTGATATCATTTCTTATTTATTTATTAATATTTATGAGGACAAAGTATAATAAAAAGAAAAGCAAGGAAGAGAAATTAAAACATCAAATAATCAAAAGAATTAATTTTATGTGTTTATGTCAAATATTTCTTTTTCCAAATGAAGAAAAAAATAATTAAAACAACTAATTGTATCTTTTTTTTTGAGGAAAGACAACTCATCGTCTTTTCTTATCTCAAATAAACTCAATATTCCTATTTATGTTAAATATGTCTTAAACTATTCTCTTGATTATAACTATGTTCTTTGTTTCATATAGTTATCCAGATCTTTAAATTCAATTTATTAGGAGAAATGTACTCCTTTATTAAAAAAAAAAAATAAGACTTAAGAGGAGAGATATAGGGATTTGGAGCCTTGACCAAAGTCTTATACTGCTGGGCCAAGGTCTCTAATGAGACAGTTTAGTGGTCATAATTCTCATATCCTAATTTTATGATTTTGGATTGAAATCTTTCGTAACAGAAAAAAAAAAAAGAAAAAAAAATACTGTTGGACCAAGAATTTTGGATAATCATCCATTTTCCAGCAAACTCCATCTGCCATTTACTTAATTGTTAACTTTTATATGAATAAAATGGTAAAATCCTTGTTTAGGAAATAAATTAAAAAGAAAAACCTTTAATGGCACATATTGGAATATTCATTTTCTACAATTAAAGAGATAAATTTTTTATTGGGAAAGTTATATAGATAACCCTTGAAGGTGAACTATTATACCAATTTCAAATACGTCTTATTTAATTTTATTTTGTAGCTTCTGAACTTTAATTGTAGTAATAAATAACATAAGTCCAAAATAAATTAAGAGTTTTGAACGAAATTTATGGAGGTCGCGTGCTTGGAATGACATGGATGAACGCCACGTCATACTCAACCCCCACACCTCATTCCATCTCTCTTCCACTCTCTCCGTCTCCCAAACCCGCGAGCCCTCTCATCTTTCATCTCTCTCTCTCTCTCACCTTCTTCAACACGTCAAATTCTTTGTAATTTCATCCAATTAAACACATTATCATCTCCTCTGTATCATCAAACCTCTTCACTGCCACCAATTTCACCACCATTGTCGGAATCTGCCATCATCGCCACCTTCGAATCTTCTCTGTCCCCGGTGAGGGAAAGAATCTTTACTTTCTTGCTTCCATCCGCTTCCTTTTGAGTTTCTGAACATATGTTGCAGCCCAAAACAAGTTTTCTTCCATCTTATCTTCATTCCCGAAACTCAGTATCCGAAAAGTGTACTTTACTTGCAGAAAGATGATGAAATTTTAAGGGCATTTTAACAAACACATGGGATGTAACGCAATATAATTAATGTCCAATCCAAACACCGACAAAAAAACTCAACCCAAGTTTGTGTTTACTCGGCAGAGAGAACAAATTGAAGAACAAAAATTCTCTCTCTCTACCCACTTCGACACTTCTCTTCCTCGTTTCAAATATCTCTTCGCTCATGTTGCTCGAATTCGCTTATATACCATCATTTCGAGAGAGATTAGACACTGTTCTTGTTGCTCAAATCCGCTTTTTTGGCTGTTGGAGCTCATGGTGGATAACTGAAAACAAGGGCAGTGACTTGAAATTGGAAGCGTTAAGGAGTAGATTAAGTGAATCTGCACTCAATCATGACCAGAAGGATGAAAGAATGCGGATTCGACGAAATCAATTTGAATGAAGGAGAGCTTATCGTTAGCAAGCAATGGCGGTAGCATGTGGAGGAGCGTCTATGGTGAAGGAATCGTGAAATCGATGATGGGAAAACGAGGTTGATAGTCCCACACGTACCATATCATGTCACACCACACTTGTCATTGATTTGTTAGTATAATTGAACTCAAAAACTCATTCGGTAGAAAACAAATTTGAAAATTTTATTTGAATTCTCTATAATTGTTCAAATATTAAATATGTAATTTGTAAAAATCTTTTTACTTTTATAAAACTTATTTATATTTTATATATTTGAATGTACATATATTATGCTTTCTCTCTCTTTAATCTCGAGCTCAACAAAATAACATTTAACCCCAATTTATTATGAAAATTATTTTATTAAAAATTTAAGAAAAATTACTCATTAGTCATATTTAAAATGGGTAAAAATTTAATAAAATAATATTTCACTTCATTTAACTTTACCAAAAATCTCCCATAACTTAAAAACTATATATAGGGAAGTATGCATACGGTTCTAAAATAAAATCGGCGCCTTCGTGCGGTGAGGTTCAGGATGTTGGCAAAGAGGCTTTAACACGTGCGGCATTTTAACCATAGTCGTACGAGATCTAAAATAGAGAGAGAGAGAGGGTAATTTTGTATCATGTACGGTTCAAGCGATATAATATTTTTATTTTAATCATTATTTTTTTATTTAATTCTATTTAATTACTTCTTATTATATAAAAAATAATATGTATATTATATATACATATATTTTGCTTTCTCTCTTCTTAACCTCAAGCTCAACAAGATAACATTTAACCCCAGTTTATTATGAGTATTATTTTATAAAAAAATTAAGAAAAAATTATTGGTAAAAAAATTTAACAAAATAATATTTCACCTCATTTAACTTTACCACATATCTCCTATAATTAAAAATATATATATATAGGAAAAGTACGCATACAGTTCTAAAATAAAATAAGCACCGTTGTGCGGTGAGATTCAAGTTGTTGGCGAAGAGGCCTTAACACGTGCGGCATTTTAATTGTAGTCATACGAGGTCCAAACCAAGAGAGAGGGTAATTTTATTTTATGTACATATATGCACTCTAAAAGTAGCTCAAACAGTAAAATATTATTCTTTTTTTTTCTATCTTTGTATAAAAAAATATTATATACATATATTTTGCGCTCTATCTTTTCGACTCAAATTCAACAAGATAACATTTAATCCCAATTTATTATGAGTAATTATTTCATTAAAATTTTTTAAAAAAATATTGGTCAGACATATTTAAAATCAGTAAAATTTTAATAAAATAATATTTCACCTCGTTTTACTTTACCACACATCTCCTATAATTAAAAAAATATATATAAGAAAAGTACGCATACAGTTATAAAATAAAATCGGCGCCGTCGTGCGGTGAGGTTCAGGTTGTTGGCGAAGAGGCCTTAACACGTGCGGCGTTTTAACTGTAGTCGTACGAGATCCAAACCAATTGAGAGAGAGAGAGAGAGAGAGTGGGGGGGGGGGGATCACAACACCCAAAAAAAAAAAAAAAAAAAAAAGAAAGAACCAGAGAGGCTAATTACTTGCCTCAGACTTAAGAGACCCAAACCGGAACATGGTACCATAAAAGGCCTAAATCTGCGATTCACAATCACATGGCCGCTGTGATCTACGCAGTCTCTCAATTTCGTTACTCTAAACATCAGATTTCGTCCAATTACTTTTCATTCCTCCGATTTTCCTCCGAAATCTTCGTTTCGAAATTCGCAAGACCACCTTTACCTCATTCAATCTGGTCAACTCCGGTAATTTTGGGGGGTTTCCGTATCCGGAAAGCTGGGAATTTGCTAACGGGTTCAATGTTTTCCGATACTCCAATTGTCAATGATATTATAGCGACCGGGTTTACGGGCATCGTTGCTCTGTCTTCTCTTCGACTTTGGCAGGAAACAGCCAAACATGGGATCTTCGACCAGGTTTTACGTTTACCTTATCTACATCTCTTCCTTAATTTGCTACTCCCTTGGAACCTTTGAATTAATTTACTAGTCAGTGCTGTAATTTTGTAACTATTGACCTGTATTTTTATTCTTACCCTGCGGTATATGACTTTAATTGTCTAAGGTCATTTATTCTTCAATTGGGGGCTGTTGTCCTTTGATTCCATCTGACGGAGCAGTTGTTGGGGGCCTTTCATAAGAAGCCATGTATAATCAGGCTGTTGGCTACTTGTCCTTCTCCAGATTTGAATATGGATTAAAATTAAACCATGCTTCTCTATTAACCATTTGCTGTTTCTCTTCCATCTTTCACTGACTTTCTCTTGCAAGTTGCAACACCCCAAGTCATTCTGTGGGCTAATCTTCTGTCTTTTGAAACCGGAGTTCTAGAACTTGGTAAATGGAGTTGAAGAACTGTCAGCTCTATCATATTCGTCAGTCCGATACGGATTATCAAGTAGAGACAACCAAATAAATGTTGATCATTTTGATAAGGGGAAAACTCTTAGCACATAGCCTAGGTACTTTGCCTCTAATTTTCTAACCTTCAAACTCAGCTAGAGAGCCAAAGGCAAATCCTGTAAACCATTTTCCTTGCTTATAATATTCATTTATGCTTGTGTTTCTAAGTCAACTTTACAAACCCTGTGTAACACAATTGTGGGTATGGATACTAAAGTTGAGATTCTGATGGAACATCTTTAGTGTGGAGATGTGTCTGATGAGTCCCAACACTTGAGATATGTACATAGAACGTGAAAAGGGATTATTCTCTTGCAAGTCAAACTGGATACAAAGAAATAAGTTTCTGAAATTGAATATCTTGCTAGTATATAATTGCTTTCTAATTCTTATTTTTTCTTGGTCAGAAATTAAATAGGAAGCTTATGCATATAAGCATTGGACTAATTTTCATGCTTTGCTGGCCGCTATTCAGGTAGTCTCAAATTTCCAGAGAAATCCTGTTGGGATTCCATCATATAGATATCCAATGAACTAACCCTACCTTGTCCATACAGTCCTGGCAGACGGGGGTCATATTTAGCTGCTGTTATTCCTGGCTTAAATATAATCAAAATGGTCCTTGTGGGATCAGGAATATGCAAAGACGAGGCCACTGTCAAGTCAATGAGCAGAACCGGTGATTATAGGTGATAACTTTTGACAAACTATTTTCTTTCACATCTATTGTTTCAAATCAAAAGCTTGTCTTGGTAGAATCCAACTAGATATCTTATGGTTTAAGTGAGCTTAACTAAAAAGAAGCATACTGAACCTGCCACATTTGTCCCGCCATCCCCCCGCCAAAAGAAAAAAAGAAAAGAGCTTGAAAATAAGCCATTTGCCCCAAACTTGGAAACATGTTAATATGCATCTCTTGCGTAATGAGATTTGCACGTCAGCCACCTTTTAAGAAAATGATTATCTGAACAAAGGCAGTTCATGTGTGTTGGTTCATAAGCCTACCGCGCTCATTAACTTTTCTTGGTACATGATCTCTTCATTCAATATATGTTACTTTCTGAAACAGGGAACTCTTGAAAGGACCACTGTATTATGCTACAGCAATTACCTTGGCTTCTATATTGTATTGGAGAGATTCGCCTTTATCCATATCGGTAATTTGCAACCTGTGTGCTGGAGATGGTATTGTTCCCTCTTATCAATACAAGAATTTTGTTTCTTTCAACAAGAAAAATTACTAGTGGATTCTTAAAGCAGAAAAATATTTTGGTGCTTTCCTAGGAATTCTCCCACTTTACAACCCAGCATTAAACTTTTCCTTATTCTATGTCTCAGGCTTAGCTGATGTCGTTGGGAGGCGGTTTGGTCATAAGAAACTTCCATATAACTTGAACAAGTCTGTTGCTGGTTCTCTTGCAATGGCTGCTGCTGGTTTTGTATCATGTGTAGTGTAAGCTCAACCAAGCTTCATTGTTGCTTCTTTTGCTATAGAACTGCATTTAGGGACTGGATAAGTGGTGATGATTCATTACTGTTGCATTATTCCAGGTACATGCATTATTTCTCCATGTTTGGATATATGGAAAAAAGTTGGGAAAAGGTATTGGGTTTTCTGCTTGTGTCTTCTGCAACCGCATTGGTAGAATCTCTACCTGTCAGCTCTGAGCTTGATGACAATCTCACAGTTCCCTTGGCTTCCATACTGGTTGGCACCCTTGTATTCTAATTGTTTGTTTTTGTGGATGCCATGGTTTGCAAGAGCTAGGGTGGAAGTCCAGTTCCTATTGGAATTATGAAGCGTGTTGGCCACACCTGTAGCATTTCAAGCATCGGTCATTTGAATGAGCTCGGGCATGAATTGCTACTGCATCATGTGCCTTGCACTAATTTGTTGTAATAACGTAAAGAACCGTGTTTGATCATGAATTGCTACCGTTTCATGTGCCCTGTACAAATTCATTGGCGGACATTGGCGTGGAACTGTTAGGCATCCTTTGCAGCTTTATTCTGTTGAGTAATGTTAATCTTCTAGTGTTTATCTTATTTCCCTGTTTTTGGCTGACTACCTCGGATGTCAATGGTACGTGGCCCGACCATGGATCCCTTGGAAGCGGGAGCCAAACTGGTCAAAACCGGAATAGGAACTTGAAGAAAAAGGTTCCGGCACTATAAAATTAAAGTAATACAGGTACGAAAAAAAACCATCCATAGAGTCCAAAAAATCATTGGAAAAACCTTCTCCAAAGGATGAGATTTCAGTTGGCTATACACAAGTCGGGATAAGTCTATATATCGATAGTTGTGGTAACTGTTAAAATATGTCTTGATATATACTGACAGTTAGAAAATCGTTAGTAAAAGTTACAAACTTTTATTGTTGGTTACACAAGTATTAAGAAATATTACATTTTGTATCGTTGGTTAATATATTGTATCGTCGGTTGCTATGTATTACTATAAGTTACTGTCATATATCGTCGGTTTCCAAATATGTTGTTATAAGTTATTGTTTTGTATCGTCGGTTACCATATGTTATTGTTTTATATTGTCAGTTATCAAATATTTTACTATAAATTATTGTTTTGTATTGTCGATTATCATATGTTATTATAAGTTACTATCTTGTATCGTCGGTTACCAAATATGTTAGTATAAATTATTGTATTGTATCGTCGGTTACCATATAACTATAAGTTACTGTCTTGTATAGTTGGTTACCAAATATGTTACTATAAATTATGTCACGTATCATTGGTTATCATATGTTACTATAAGTTACTTTCTTGTATTGTCATTTACCAAATATGTTACTATAAGTTATTGTTTTGTATCATCAGTTACCATATACATTACTATAATTTACTATATTATATCGTCAGTTACCACATATGTTACTATAAGTTATTATTTTGTATTATCGGTTACTACAAAAATTAAGAAAATGAAGTGCCTCTTATTGTCAGTTAAACGAGTGTTAGAAAATATTGTCTTGTATCGTCGATTAAACAAATGTTAAAGAAAAGTTACTTTTATTGTCGATCAGTAATTAAAGTTACCGTCTTATATTGTGGGTTACCACAAATCTATTTTGTATGTTTTGTGTCATTGATTACATATGTTAGTATAAGTTACTATCTTGTCTTGTATCGTCAACTATCACAAGTATTAGGAAAATATATCGAGAAAATATTGTTAAGAAAATGTATGAAAATATGTCTTTTATTGTCGGTTACACAAATATGTAATACACAGTCATATGTTTATTATAATACCAAGTTCACCATCAACATATCTTTCACCACCCTTACAAATGTTACATTACAACCCAAAATAACAACCGAAGATAAACATAATGCAAGATATTAATAATATTAATGACAAAGAAAAAAATACATACAAATACATTAGTAACATCTCGGATGGTTAGATTTTTTTAGATTTACTTGAATTTTCATATGAATAAAGTGATGAAACAATGAGATTAAATATTACAAGAGTTTCGGTGACCTTAAGTAAGAGTTTTAGATAGGTATGGATGTCGAAAGTATAATATATATTTTGGTTAAGTGAGAGTTTTTATTGATTATGGATTATGGGAAATGAGAAATAAGGTTATATGTTTCGATAGATTTTGAAAGCTTTGAGAGGATGAAAAGATAATGGATTTTGAGACATTTGATCGGAGAAAATGAGAGCTTTCGAGGGAATGAGAAGCAATGAGAAGGAGAGCTTTCGAAGGAATGAGAAGTAATGAGAGAGTTTTGATGGTTTTAGAGGATGTTGACCGTCATATTTTCACAATCAATTTCAAAACCCGCCCATTTTTAAAATTTATCTCATGCCCTACACTTTCACTTTTACATACTAGTTTTCGCCTATATTTTTAGTTTTAAATTGTTAAAAACTCACTACATACCACGAAAATAATCCAAAATTAGTTCATTTTCTGCCACGTTGTCAATCCAAATTGGACAAATTACATTCGACGGCTGGGTTGGGCTAACTCTAAAATATAATGTCAAATTGATCAAATAGTTAATTACAATTTATCTGTTTATATGTTTTAAGAAAGGGAAGATGAGAGTTAAAAAAATAAAAAAAAATTTAAAAAAATGTAGCAGGAAAAAAAATGAGAGAGAGTTAAAAAAAAGAATAAAGAAAGTTAAAAAAAATATACGACATTGGGTAAGGAAGTATATAAGATGTGAATTTAGATGATTTTGTTCTATATATATATCTCTCTCTCTTCCTCCGTCTCCCATTGTTACTCATAAAAGTCATAATAATCATATACCTCACAGTTTCACCGTCTCTCTCACCGTTTCACCGTCTTCCATTGTCACTTATTAAGTCATAACACAAACTATTAGTTATCACTATTTACTACAACTATATTATACTCCAAGGTTCCACCTAGTCTCCCAAGGCCAAATTTATGAAACTCTAAAATTTTTTAAAGATGTATTAAAGGATTATGCAGTGTATACTGGAAGGAATATCAAATTTGTTAAACCCTCGAGCTCTTGAACACAGCACAACAAACGATTGTTCTCTTCCTTTAGCCCCTCAATACTGTTTCTTGCATCCTGTATTCTCAAACTCCAATCAGTTACAACAGAGTTGCATATAATTTTTAACTCATCCACTTTTCTTTTCAGTCCATGAATGACTTCAACTGCTTGAGGACAGAATGGTGGATCATGCCATTCAAAAAAATTACAAACATTTCCTTTATGAAAAAACATTAAAATTCGACATACCCAAAATTTAGGGCAACCATACCCAAAAAATTCAATCCGTGAAAGGAAAATAAGATTCAAAGACATACCCAAAATTTAGGGCAACCATATAACCTTTGTCATGGATTTCGTTTTGACAATGAAGTGACCAAAATAGCATCGAGATTGCATCTGCACTTCAATAAACTTTCTCCTATACTTGATGACATTTTACGACCGTTGTTTTTTAGACAACCCTAAGATGAGAAAGTCATAGTGTACGAACCCCAAGCCTCCTTCGATGATGCATAAGTGTTGACTAAAACCCCACTTTCGCCTTTCGCCTAGAGTGCTCTCCCTCTTTCTATTTATGTTTTTTTTTCCTAATCAACTAACCCAATTATGGAGGGAACAATAGCGTCAAAATAAAACAACGTGGTAGGGGGTTTTCCCCCTCTTGTTGACGTGGCATGCCACGTCAGCATTTTTGATGACGTGGCATGCCATGTCATGTAAAGCGTCATAAAATGTGCCATATTGACTGCACATAGACTGCCACGTGGATACACGTAGGCATTTAACGGTCAGGATGATGTCATCATTAACAGAGGGACTAACAAGTTACCTATTTTGAAGTTTAGGTCATCAACCGTAGCGTTTTGAAATTCATAGACTAATTTATGAATTTGACTTAAAGTTCAGGAACTTGACATGTAATTTTCTCAAAATAATTTTTGCCTTTTGCCCCCATTCTCTCTCTCTCTCTCTCTTTCTAACCTAGTTCTTGTTTCCTTCTCTAAGATCTTTAGGGTTTTGATTCGCAACTTCATAGGCTCCATCATCGTTCATAGCTTTTTTCATAAGTTCGCCGATTCGATGGTAGGTCTTCGTAATCTTATCCACCTTTCTCTCTCTCTCTCTGTAAAACCTTGAGGATTTCCTCATCAAAGCCGGTGACTCTTGCAAGTTGTTTGGATCTCTCTCTCTCTCTCTCTCTAAATTTTGATTGAACACGGACTAGTGGAAAACCTAAATCAATCGATTCAGATGACAGAAGCAATGGTTGAAGAAGAAAGACCCATACTGTGTTGGGTTTTATTTTTTGCTATTTTCCTTGTGATTTTGTTAGTGTGCTGTAATTTTTTTTTTTTTTTTTGGAACTCCTTTGTTGCAAGCTTTAGAAAGACCCATATCGATATCTCTCTCTCCACAATCAGAAGCAAGCATATGCTGATTATAAGAATGGGTTGAGGGATTCTACACAACATGTGTTTGACAAAGTTTCTCAACAAATACCCAATTGAGCAAATACCCCCGGGGTTGCACACTTGCCGAGATTTTAGTGATAAGAGAAATGAAGTTCAAGAATTTTTATCAAATATTTTTTAACATGAAGGATCTTTAATTAAAAAAAATAAGTTACAAAAGCATTTTTTACCAAAGTAAAATTGATAATTATATAATTTTTATCTGAAAAGATATATAAATTAAATATTAATAATGGTAATCATATTAATTCTAGAATTTAAATAGATTTCAATTTCGATTCTGATTTTTAAAGCTTTTAATTTCAATTCCGATTTTGATTTTTGAATGAGAATCAAACGTCTCCTTAATGTTTATGAGGTATTTTGGTGCGATTAGCCCACAGAGATGGTGAAGGTAAAGCTCATCACACTAGATTCTGACCCTGCCTTGTAACCCCATTCTTGCTCCTCCTTTCCAGCAACCTGCAACTGCAAGATTTCGACGAAGAAGAAGATTCATCTCATCAAGAAAAACAGAAGGACATGCTAGATCGTTGTGAGTTCTCCTCTTTCTATTACTCAAAACTAAATTATGATCTCTGAGTTGGTGGTTTTTATCCCTATTTGGTTACAATTGCGCATTGCAACTTATCTCGCGCTTATGATTTTATCCATTATTGTATATATTCCTAGGGATTCTTGGTTTGTTTTAGTTGTTTTTTGAATCAGATTTAAGTTCATTTTGTTAATTTTGTTTATGAAGGTTTATTGGGGTGATCACAAAAATCGACACTATTTTAAATCTGTTAGAGAAATTGTTATTGGATTCTAAACTTTTGATGATAACAAAACTTTATACGTATTATTAATGAATTTATAAGTGTGCATGCATTTAGAATATCTATTTTTCATATAACACAAACTTGCATATAAAAGGTTTCAAAGTATAGAACTGATTAAAAAATACTGTCATAAAAACTGGATAGAAACAAAACTGGATAGAAGTAGTGAGATGGGTAGAAACTGTTAAAATTCAAAATAGTCTTGTTTGCTACGATTTTATCCTATTTTCAAGATCTAATTCAGTATGTTGAGTACAAATTGGAAACTATATTCGACCATTAAACTTATCCAAATGGATGACTCAAATTCAAATTAAATACAGTCATTTATTGAAGGTAAATTAAAGTTCTAGAAATTCAAGTGTTTTTCTCAAAAGTTCAGGTTGATTTTTAGAAGATTTTTGAGCAAATATATCTTCTCAAACTCTCAAATTTTTTGAATTTTGAACTCTTCACATCCTAAGAGATTGTTGGACTTTAAATTGAAAAAGTTATAGTAGTAAAATATGGTTTTAGAATATCAGAATAGAAGACTGAAAAATAGGATCTGAAGTTGTGATTTTTGAAAAATGGCTGATTCTGAAGGGGTTTTGAGAACCTTATATAAACTTGATATTTGCAAACTTAAGATTCAACTCGAAGTGGATTTGAAAGAACCATAATCAAACTTTGTTCAAAAGTTTTTACAAATTTTATTCGAGCATTGACCTGAGAGAAAACTAAACCCAAAAACGTCTACTTGATCACAGTATTCTGACGATTTACTTTGTATTCCTACTGTCTGATCAGTTTCTTCATTTCTGTAACCATTATTATAGATCTTCTATAGTCTCACAAGTCTAAAGAGAGTGTGAGAAACATTCTCTTGGGTCAATAGATTAGGTGTGAGAGGGTTTAGATTAAGTTAATGTTGGACTAATTATCTCCAACGATAGAAAATGTAAATTGTTAACATTATATCATTGTATTGAGTTTCGTAACTTTCATTACATAGTGAAAACTATCGTTGGATTCTAACTTACTGAGTTCGAAGAGCGAACGTAAACATAAGACCAAACCACTATAAACCAGACTTGATCTCTCTAATCCTTCTTTTTATTTTTGTATTTGCATTTACATATTACATTTAATTTGATAATAAGTTTTAAGTAAGATGTTAAATGAAGTAAAATTTTAAATTTAAAACCAATTAATTCAACCTCTTTCTTTGTTGTATAGAGACCAACAAAATCCTATGAATTGGTTTCTTGGACTTGAAGTCCAATTCTCAAAATTCACAAATTTCAATCAAATTTAATGATTCTTTTTAGACCCTTCCCTGCTCAGGCCTTTCACTCTCAAGCCTTGACTGAATCTTCAACGACATTTTACACTGTTTTTGTAGGATGTTGTCAGTTGCAGTGACAGCTATTGAAAGTGGATAATCCTGAATGTGATGGCCTTCCAAATTACTTTGACTCCTTATCTTAAACCTAAAACTGTTGCCTGACAAATCAGTAGCTCGTTAGTTAGCTTTCCTCTAAGGTTATTGATTATGTGAGCTAGCACACAGGGTTTGCCAAGTGCGCTCTCCCAATGCCTTTGAATTGTGGCGTGTGGTTTATCGGGGCGCATCCAGTGATTCTTGTGTAAGAGTCTACTACACGTCCAGCTACATCAGAGGATAGAGTTTAGGAAGAAAAGAAAAAAAAAAAAATCAGAGGGTATGCTTCATTTAATGTTCTAAATTTCTGGTTCAAAGTGGCATTTTACCTTGCTCATAGTAAAATTGCTGTGCCATAAAAAGAAATTTCCATTGACGGGAACTTTCCATAAAAATAAGTCCCGCTTTTGTTCTTTTTCTTTTTCTTTTTAAATTTCTGGTTCATTTCTCATTTTGTAGTCCTTGCTATCTAATATTTTAGATGCATCTCGTCTGGGACCGTTCGTGTGGATTGACATTAGGTTCTTACTTTTCTCGAACCGAAGCTTTCAAGGACCTAGTCGGTCTGATCTACTCATGTCAATGCCGAATGAGAACAATATATGCATCGTCTCATTCTCAGGAAACCTATCTTTTCTCCTGTAAAGATGTTTAGTCGTGTGCATCTTCTCATTCTTATTAATACTTGCTGTTCACTCTTGCAGCTAGCGTCTCTTTTTCTTGAAGACCTTCTTGATTCCCTTATAGTAGATGTTGCTTCTGAATATCATCGAATAACAAGGCTAGGCCTTGATCATAACTTGGAAGATGAGGAAGAAGAATTACGGCTGTCATGTCAGCACAAGCCCGGGCAAAGATTGCTGGTCTCAGTAATAGTGGCGTGGCAACTAGGAAGTATGTGGTTGACATATTTGGACAAACTCATCCTTCTGTAGCCAATGAAATATTTGAATGCATGAACTGTGGAATATCAATCATGACTGGCAGGTTTGCACCTCATCGGGAGAAATGCATGGGAAAGGTGATCTACTCCGGAACAATCGAATTAATTCCCCCTGCCTAATTGTTTCTAGCTTAGAAGATGATCCTCTTGTTCATTGTTGAAAACCTGTCCAATTTCTTATTACCGGGCATTTTAGCTCGAAAAATGACTCAAGTCTGGCAATTGCAATGCGTGAGAAAAAGGCCAAATGCAAAAAGTGTTTGAGGCCCACGATCCAAAAAAATATGTTATATTTAGACGTATCAATAAGCAGGGATCAATCTCCCCAAATGGTGAATACTGTCCGACTCACCGAGTGATTGCCATTGGCAACAAACTAACCGGTTTGTGACCTCTAGAGTTCTTCGGTATATCAAAAGATGACACTGCTTCTGCCACATCGGCAAGGCCGATTGCAACTTCTATCAGTAAGAGATTGTATGCACACTCTTCGGATAAGGAATGAAATCTTTAGAATCTAACCGATAAGGAAAAAATCTCCATGTATTGTCAAACTTTCTAAATGATAAAAATTATAATTTTTCTATGAATATTTGATTAAGATAGTACCTAGATTCCCAGGCATTCTCATAAGAAAACAAAAGTTGTAACACCCCAGATACGCACAACTCCTAAGGGACGAGGGTATATAGACATTGGGCATATCGAAACCCAGGTATACTCTCGGAGACTAGACACTTAACATATAAGTCACAGGGCTATTAGTTCTTTCCCTTTCCCTTTCTCTCTATCTCTCACTCTTGGTCTATTTTCATTTTATTGAAAATCGTTCATTCTGACTTAAGCATTAGAGTTTCCCTTACCGAAATACCCTCCGACGACCTTTTGCAGGTTTTGAATCATCTTCGAAGTAACTGTTTGAGTCAAAAGGAGATAGAATTTGAGAAGCCGAGAGCCACCTCCAACAAGGTAGAAAGGCGCATCTAAAGGCAACAAGTATGTGGTTGACCATTTCGCTTGATATTAATATAGCTCATTAAATTATCTTAATAAAAAATGAAAATTAAAAGTTAATCCAAATAAAGGATTATTCATATTTTTAACTTCATAATTTTAATTTTTTTAAAAAAAGTTTTAAATTTATTGTGTGTAAATGTATGTTAACACTAAAACTAAGAATGATAAAAACCGTAATGGTGGTGGAAGATAGCTTTGGCATTGGGGTGGCAAAACTTCCAATCTCAGGCTCAAAACACCGCCACCACTTTTCTACCATTGCCAAAGGGATTGGAGTTTGTCGGTCTGCCCACAACTTAAAGGGGGAGAAAATTAAGACAATTTAAGTTATTTATTTGCGGTCGAGTCATCTATTTTGTGATTTGGTTTGAATCGTTGATTATATCATGAAACCCTTTCTACATACTATTTTGCATTCTAAATTGTGTTGTGTTTATTATGAAGGGCCACCCATATTTAGAAGAGTCAACATTCCTATTTTTTTGAAATTTTCTATCTATTTAATATTTTAATTATTAAATTCCACTTTTATTTTTATTAAAAGAATTTATGTTCAAATTTTCTATTATCCTTCCTATTTTTTTTAAAAAAATCTTTTATAGATATATTTAATATTCTAATTACTGCACTCCCACGTTTATTTTTTTAAAAAAGAGTTTAACGTTTTCGTTGGTGTTACTTTCCTTCACATGCGAACATTGTTCCTTTTCACTCAATTATAGTGATTTAAATTAAACAGTGGAGAGACTTGATTGCAATGAAGTAAATAAGCTTCCAACACTTTATTGAACACCAAACATAAGTCCCAAGAAAATATTCAAAGCCAATTGTATCGATTTTGGATCGTAGCGGAAATTGATAGAGGGACATAAATGGAAACAACTTGTTGTTTGTGTCATCATCAATATCATGTGATCGAACATTCAACTCTTAAAACTTATAGATGAGATAGAATTTCATGTTTGTTCTAAGTTTATTCAACCTAAGCTAAGTCTTTGTGCCTTCGATGCTCAAAAGGTTTTTTTTTTTTTTCTTTTGGGTTACATCAAGAGTTGAACTTGGATCACTGGATTGAGAGAGAAGAATTTTAACCATTAAACTGGTATCATCTTCTCTCTCTTTATAAAGATTTTAAGTTCGAGTCTCTTAATGTATAAAAAAAAAAGAATAATGTTAAAATTCTATATGACGCTTGATCTATTAAGAGCAATCATTTCAAGGATCAGTGTTGCAATTGTAAATTTGTTGACAACGAATACTTTTTGAGTAAAAATTAAGAAGACGTTGATGTTTATGTGCAGCCTATTGTTATAAGTTATCAAGTAAATCAGATATACGCACCAAAGGATTTTCACTTATTTCTGTGTTAACAAGAGGGCGCTCGATTGCAAAGGCCTCCCAAGTTTGCAGAGGGAGTGGGTTTATAACAATTGTAAGATTTTCTATTAGTTTAAGGAAATCAAAAACAATCCATAATATGGGCTCAAGATAATTAAAGCCTATTGGTCATGATTTTGGGCTGCCAATATAGAAGGCTTTTTGACCTTTTTTATTTTTATTTTTTTATAAAGAGATATAACCTAGCAAATCAAACTAAAAAAAAAAAGAAAATATAAATACTCTACCGTTTAAATTATCCCTCAAGAACCCAATATAGTAGGCTCATGGGATAACAGTGAACTTGATCCTTTACAGTATGTTTGGATGGAAGGATTTAAAGAGAAAAGAAAAAATTTAGAGAGAAAATTAGTTATTTTCTTTCGTTTGGAAGTTTTATATAAAAAGAAAAGAAAAGAAATTGAGTGATTTTTAATATAAAAAATTTTCTTTCCAAAAGTGGAGAGAAAATGAGAGAAAAAAAAGTTGTCTCATAAATATATCAAATTTATCCTTTAAAAATTGAAAGTAAAACTTTTTATTCTTAATGAGTCCAATTTCTTTCATTTTCCTTCAATAAACTCTCAAACAAGATGTCTCATTTTCTTTTCTCCCCTAATTAATCTTTTCTTTTCTCTTTAAAACTTTTAAACATACCGTTAGGTATTCTGTTTCAAATTGAAAGGCCAGGCTCAACTGGCCCAAAAAAGTTCAAGAAGGCCATTTTCGCGAAAGCTGCCGAGACTTGCCACAAATTCTCTCAATCTACCAGATTTCCGTACACTATACTCTTTTAATCATATATTTTGAATTTAAATCATAAAAATAAAAAAATAAGATTTGAAAAAGTCAATCTCTTAATAGATCATATAATATTTAGATCAAATTAATTAAATAAAATTTAAATACTAATAAATAAAAACCCCAAAAAAAAAAATTTCTCTCATTGCCTCGCTGCAGTTGTTTTTTGATTAAATCCTTGTATTAAATCGTTTGTGACCACAACTATCTGTAATGTTAATATATACGCTCAAACAAAGGGGGCATGATTTTCGAGATTAGCTACAGTAACGAACCGTGTTTCTTTGGCCATCTCTTATTTTCTTCTCTCAGCACCGCCGTTTCTTTAGGCAGAAAACAATCCTCATCGACGCAAATGACGTCTATCACGACAACTCTCTCTCTCTCTCTTACTCTACCTCCGTGCATACAGGAGAAGGGATGAGCACGGATCGGATATCCAAATACTCATCTGAATATTTTAAATAACGAATTTTATGTTTCGAATCTATATCTATATAAAATAATATTTAACAGTATAAATATTTAAAAATACGATTAAGATATCTCAAATTATCCGTATCTAAAAAATATAATATAATTTTTATTTTTTAAAAATTAAACTCAATCTAATAATTAAAATTTATTCATTTAAATGAACAAAAACAATATTAAAATATACAATATAATACATTTCATCCAAATAATATAATAACATACCAAAAATGATAGTTCACGTATCATTAAATATAACTAAAATATTTTAAATTGAAAAAATGAAATAAAGTTATAGGCATCAGCAATAATATTCTGAAAACTATAGTAAATCTGGTTTTCACTCTTCAATAATAATGATAGAATGCTCTTGATTTATCTCTAGGGTGTCTACAAAGATAAAAGTAAATTATTAATATCGTCTCTTTTAACAAATTATAATAGAAAATCAAATGAAAAAAAAAAAGTTATCTGATATAATTTATTCTTATTTTTTAGATCGGATCAGATATTTACGAATATTAAATATATTGATCCGTATCCGTATTCAGAAAAGATATTGTTGGAGGTAGGTTGTGGCTCCACAGATACCTGCTCCTTGTTGACTCGAACGATTACCGTCGAAAAGATGTGAAACCTACAAAAACTGCTGGAGGTTGTTCTGGCGGGGAGATTCCGACATTTAAGTCAGAAAGAGTAGTTTTCAAATGTAAAGAAACAGACTGAAAATTCAAAGAGGGAGAGATTCCTTGTGATTAAAGTGTTCAATGTGTAAGGTCAAGAGAGCGTACCTGATTTAAAGGGTTTTAGGATATCTTATACCTGCGAGAGTCGTGCGCCGTCAGGGTGCTTCAACTCTACTATCCTTATCGAACCGATTCGAAAATTTAATATTCCGAATTGATCATAATTTTTATCGTATGAGATCTTTCGTTTTTGGAGAGAATTTTTTGCTTAATTGAAAGATCATAAAGATACTACTCTTAAGTAGGAGATCGGAGATGTTTCAACCTTTCCTTAGAATCGTTAGACCTGTTGGCTATTGATCGGTCATTTGACCGATAAAAGGTCCTCAGGGTTCATTTGTTCGATAGACCAAAAGTTAGATACCCGATCGGTGAGATTACTTTCGCTTGATGAATCTTGTTCGGTTGGTGAGGCGATCGGGATTCTATTGTTCGGGAGATCCAGGTAACTAAGATCTTTCGGTAGATAGTCATAGAGAATATTGAATATCGATTGATAGTTGTTCTTTGTGAGCCTTATGTATGAGCCTTTCGAGGGTTGCCCCTTCTAATTAGGTCTAGGGTTATATCTTATCATTTACACCCGACTCATGGTTTTCTTAGTAAAGAAGTGCCTTGAGTAAAGACCTATTAGGGTGAGACGTGCTTAATACGTTACAAAAGCATAAGGGTGCTAGGTTCATCATAATCCATTCCACTTTCTTGCCACGAACGCGGGTGTGTCTCATCGGAAGTGACCCATTCATGGGGAATTGAAGACAATTTATTTCTCCATTTATGATAGGCTATTATCGCTGATCCATTTTATCTTCCCTGAGTTAATTAGGGTTTGCTTCTCCACTGCTATAAATAGTTATGACGAGTACTTGTTTTCTTTTGTAAAGAATTGAGGTTTTTCCTCCTCTTTGGGAGTTTTGCTGAAAGTGGTTCCTTTTCGAAAGTTATTTCGTTGGACATTTTAATATACAGAGCTCGATGACTCAGATAACTTCTTCTGGAATGAGATCTCATTAAGGAGAGGGACCACCGGAATGAGATCTCATTATGTCGGCCATTATTCGGTTGACATGGTGAGATCATCAATTGCCGGCGAAGGTGCATCTTGTATCGCCTTGGGTGATCTGTTCAGATTCCCCTCCATCATCTAATTACGGTGGAGATATCTCTCGCACCGTTTTCGGTTGGTAGGCTAAGTTCGAGTTGTTTGGGGACGGCAAAACCCAAGCTCAGCTTTCTCTTGTCCCTAACACTATATTTATTTTTGTACTCTCCAGCGTAGGAATTGTGGTTTTTGTATCTTCGAGTGACCCCGTTATGTACTTGTAGGTGTAGTCGGGCCGACCTAGAAACTTGTATACATACTCATGTAAGCAAGTATACTTCTTGCATAAGGATAAATAAAAGGTTATGCTTTACCTATTTGACTTTTGTGTTTGTTTTCTTTTGTTCTCTTGTGCTTCTCTTCAACTCTCGTTAGAGTAGATTTGCTTCTAGCTTTAAGCTCTATACTGATATGTTGAGTAATACCGGCCTTTCGAACCGCCAGACATCGGTAGTTAGGTTGGGGGGCCGCACCCATTCGTTCAGGGAGCTCTATCTTTTATTGATAATACGTTTGATCGATAGGAACTGGACGATCTGGACCCGCTATGCGATAGGGAATTTTTAGATTGAGGGCCCGTGTCTACCTGTTTGGGAGTTTCATCCCTTATTGACGACACGTACAAATAATAAGATCTGAGCAATTTAGATCCGCCATGTGATAGAAAATTTTTTAGATAGAGGGGCCGTGTTCATCCGTTCGGGGAGTTCCATCCCTTATTGACGACACGTACGAACGATAAGATCTGGACGATTTAGACCCACCATGCGATAGGAAATTTTTTAGATAGATGGGTCGTGTCCACCCATTCGGGGAGTTCCATCCTTTATTGATGACACGTACGAACGATAAGATCTGAATGATTTAGACCCGCCATATGATAGGAAAGTTTTAGACAAATGGGTCATGTCCACCCGTTCGGAGAGTTCCATCCTTTATTGACGACACGCACGAACGATAAGATCTGGGTGATTTAGACCCACAATGCGATAGGAAATTTTTAGATAGAGGGGTCGTGTCTACCCGTTCGGGGAGTTCCATCCCTTATTGACGATACGTACGAACGATAAAAATTGATCGATTTAGACCCACCATGCGATAGAAAATTTTTAGACAGAGGGGCGGTGTCCACCCGTTCGGTGAGTTTCATCCCTTATTGATGATACGTAGGAACGATAAAATCTTTCGATTGAGAGGCAAAAATCGTTTGGTTCTTACTGAGTTGGCCCCTCTGGCTGTAGATAGTTCTTGAGTTTATTGATAGTATATGCGTAGGTTCTTCGAGTTATAAGTCTAGGTTGTCGAGGTGATAGGTTCCCGGTCGAACCTCGGAACGCACTCAATATGGGCCTTCCCAGTTAGAAGTTAGTTTGCCTCCCGATTGGGGTTGACCAGTAGCTTCCACCTTCCTTAGTACCAGCTCGCCCGGTTTGAACTTTCGGTTCTTGACTCTACGATTGTGATATCGTGTCATCTGTTGCTGATAAGCCGCTATTTGTGCTGATGCAATTCTCATAGTTTTGGAAGTAAGTCCAATCTTTCACGCAGGATACGTTTGTTTTGGCCAGCGTCATATTGGGCCACCCGAAATGAGTGAATTTCTATCTCTACGGGTATGACTGCTTCGCTCCCATAAGTTAGACTGAATAGAGTTTCTCCTGTTACTCTTTGGGGTGTAATGTGATATGACCAGAGGATACCGTAAGACTCTTCGGCCCACTGCCCCTTGGCATCATCTAGCATCATTTTTAATCCTTGTAGCATCGTTTGGTTAGTCATCTCAGCTAACCCGTCGGTTTGCTGATGAGCAACCGATGAAAATCGATGTTGAATCTTGAGTTTTTCACAGAACTCCCGAAAGTGCTTATTATCGAATTGCTTCCCGTTGTCCGTAATAAGGACACACGGTATACTAAACCGGGTGACAATATGATCCCATACGAAGGACTGAACCTTGGCTGTCGTAATCTGAGCTGAAGGTTCAGCCTCCACCCACTTGGTGAAATAGTCGATCGCTACTATAAGGAATTTTTGTTGTCCTGTGGTTGGGGGAAATGGTCTGAAAATATCAATCCCCCATTGAGTGAAACGCCAGGGGCTAGATATAGGATTGAGTTCGGTGGAAGGTAGTTGAGACACTGAGGCGAAGCGCTGGCACTTGTCGCATCGTTTTACATAATTGTCGGAATCGACATTCATGGTTGGCCAGTAATACCCCTGATGAAAGGCTTTGTAAACTAGATTTCGAACGCCTAGGTGATTACCATAGATTCTTTCATGAATCTCTCGGAGGACGTAGTCCTCCTTTTTGGGAGTTAGGCACCACAGATATGGGTGAGTAAATGATTTCCAGTAAAGAATCACATCAATTATGGCGTAGTGAGCGGCCTTTTGCTTCAGTTTCATCGCTTCCCTCGGGGACTCCGGTAAACGGTTATGTCTTAGATTTTCTTCTATGGGGTCCTTCCAATTATGGAATCGATCAATAGGGAGAGCCTCTTTGGGTTCGCCAATATGGGATGCAGCAGGCTTTCAATGTATACTTTTCGAATAGAGGCAACTGAATCGGAACTAACTAACTTCGATAGAGTGTCAGCTCATGCGTTTTCTGACCGAGAGATTTGCTGGATGTCAACCTTGCTTAATCGTTCCATTGTCTGGCGTAGTTTACTCAAATATTTAGCCATGATTGGGTCTTTGGTTTCATAGACCCCCTCGATTTGTTTCACGACTAACTGGCTATCCGTGAATATCCTGACATTCCATGCCCCCATATCAATGGTGATCTGAAGGCCTGTTAGTAAGGATTCTACTATGCTTGTTTGTTGGTGGCCTGGAAATCGAACTGGATGGTATATTTTACCTTAAAATCGTTTGGTCCTATTAGTATAAACCCGACGCCACTTCTTGAGAAATTTGATGATCTTTCAACATGAATGGTCCACTCTGGGGTCAACCACTCTTCTCGTTGGTTGTGGGGTTGGTCTTCGGACGTTGTAGGCAAAATACAGTCGAGGATGAAATCGGCCAACGCTTTGCCCTTTATTACTGGTTGTGGTCGATACTGGATATTGAATTTACCCAGTTCCACACTCCACATAATAAACAGACTGGAAGTGTCACTCTTTTGGAGGATTTATTTTAGCGGTTGGTCGGTGAGTACCACAATAGTATGGGTCTGAAAGTACGATCGAAGGCGTCTTACTGAGATTACTAAGGCGTAAGCTACCTTCTCGATCGGTCGGTAGTTGATCTCGAACTCCTTTAATATCCTACTAATGTAGTAGACTGATTTTAGGACAGTGGATTCCTATCTTACCATCACAGACCAGAGTGCTCGTTCGGAGACAACAAGATACAGGTAAAGTTCTTCCCTAGGGATGGGCCGTCAAAGTAGTGGTAGACTCATCAGGTATTCTTTTAATCATTCGAAAGCTGTCTGACATTTGGGTGTCTATTCTAACCATCGAGACCTCTTCAAGGCATCAAATATAGGCTTGTATTTCTCGCCGAATCTGGATATGAACCGACTCAGAGCCGCTATCCGACCAGTAAGATATTGTACTTCTTTTAACGTTTGGGGAGGCGACATATCCAATATCACCCGTAACTTCTCGGGGGTTGGGCTCTATCCCTCGATCAGTGGTCATGAAGCCTAGGAACTTTCCGGAGGCGATCCCAAAGGTGCACTTCGCCGGGTTCAACCGCATGTTATGTCGTTCCAATGTTTGGAAGGTTTTTTCAAGGTCTGTGATATGGGTTTCTATAGTGATGCTCTTGACTAGCATGTTATCAACATAGGTTTCAACATTTCTGCCTAACTGGTCTTTGAAAACCGTATTGACTAGCTGTTGAAAAGTGGCTCTAGCGTTTTTTAAGCCAAAGGGCATGACCCGGTAGCAATACATCTCTGACTCGGTGATGAAGCTGATCTTTTCTTCATCCTCAGATACCATTCTGATCTGATTGTAATCGGAATAGGCGTCCATGAAATTCAATAGCTGATATCCTGAAGAGTTGTCTACGAGCTTGTCGATATTGGGGAGCGAATAACTATCTTTCGGGTATACTTTGTTGAGATCGGTGAAATCTACACACATTCTTCATTTGTCGTTGGTCTTTTTCACCAAGATCACGTTAGTTAACCGCTTGGGATACTTGATTTCCCAAATAAATCCAGCCATTAACAGCTTTTGAACTTCTTCCTATATGGTGCGTTGGTGTTCGAGAGCAATACCCTCTTCTTCTGTCTCACTGGTTTGAAATTAGGATTGATCGTTAGGCTATGAGTTATGATGGATGGATCTATGCCTGACATGTCTTTCAGGGTCTAGGCAAAGACTTTGGAGTGTCGTTGTACACAAGCGACTAAGGCCTCTCGCAAGGAAGGTGATAGGTTGTTCCTTATCCGGACGGTTTGACTGGGGTCACTTGTTAAAGGGATCTCAACCGTTTCTTCGCCTTACTCGAGTTTGGATTTCGGCTCAGTACCATCCCTAGGTTCTAGATCATCAATTGGAAAAGTTTCTTGCACGTCTTGAGCCGCAAAAGGATATAAGGATTAGGATCGCTACGTATGGTGGCGACCGCTTGCGGTGTTCTGAACTTCACATTCATATGCCTTGTACTTGGCAATGCTTCTAATTTATCTGGACTGGGCCTTCCAAGCATGATATTGTCAGGAGAGTAGAGTTTCATCACATGAAACAAGACCTGCGCGATCGCATGATTGAGGGGTTTCCCACGAAAAGGTTGATAATACCTTCGGGATAGGTGAGTTTGTCTGAAAGTCTTCTAAGGGACCCAGCAGACAGCAGGAGTTAAGACGGATCGAGACCCACTCGGCAGAAGGCGTCCTAAGTGAGGAAATCACAGTCAGCCCCCTGATCGACAAGAACGCTCTTCACGATGTGGGATTCTATCTTGAGAGTAACGACTATGGGGTCATTACGATGGAGATCTACTTTGACAAATCATTATCATCAAATCTTATAACTGGCCTTATTCTCTTGGCTAGCGCTACACTGGGAGTGATTGTAGTAGATATCGTCATAAGTTTTTTAAGAATCAGTCTGTTTCCCACAGATGGCGTCAATCTGTTGGAGATGGGTTGTGACTCCACAGATACCGACTCCTTATTGACTCGAACGGTTGCCGCGAAAGGATATGAGACCTGCAAAAATCGTCGGAGGGTGCTCCGACGGGGGAGACTCTGACGATCAAGTCAGAAAGAACGGTTTTCGAATGTAAAGAAACAGACTGAGAGTTCAAAGAGGGAGAGGTTCCCTGATATTAGAGTGCTCAATGTGTAAGGCCAATAGAGCATATCTTTCTTGAAGGGTTTTAGGATGTTTTATACTTGCGAGAGTCGTGCGCCGTCAAAGTGTTTCAACCCTACTTTCCTTATCGAACCGATTTGGAAATTTAGGAAATTTAATATTTCGAATTGATCGTAAACTTTATCGTATATGATTTTTCATTTTTTGGGAGGATTCTTTACTTAACTAAAAGATCATAAAGATACTGTTATTAAGTAAGAGATCGGAGATGTTTCGACATTTCTTTAGAATCGTTAGAATTGTTGGTTATTGATCGGTCGTTTGACCGTTGAAGGGTCCTCAAAATTCATTCGTTTGATAGACCAATAGTTAGATACCCGATCGGGGAGATTAGTTTCGCTTGATGAATCTTGTTCGGTTGGCAGGGCGATCGAGAGTTTATCATTCGGGAGATTCGGACGATTAAAGACTTTCGATAAATAGTGATAGAGAATATTGAATATCGATAGATAATTGTATTTTGTGGGTGAAAATTGACCCTTCTAATTAAGCGTAGGGCTATGTCCTATTAGATATTATTTAAATTGATCTGATTTTTTTTTAGATATCTGATTTATCGAATATTTTTGAATCGGATTCCGAGGATTTTTTTGCTCAACACCCCCATTGGAGGAGGAGGCCGAAGGTGAAAAAAAAAAAGAAAAATATCTATGTCTCTTTGATTCATAGTAAAAAGAAAAAAAGCGAAGAATAAGAAGAAGAAAGTCTGAAGGGGGGGGGGGAATCCTAGATCCAGATCTATCCATAGAGAGGGCGGCCTTGGGGGGAAAAAGGAAAAAGATTAGCTGAAGAAGAACGTCCGAAGGTGCTTGCATCTCTCTGATTCTTCGATGAAGAGGTTAAATCAGTTATTAATCAAAAGTTACTTTTTACAATTGAAGAGAGAGAGAGAGAGAGAGGAGACTAGAAACGGTGGCATGGACAGAGACGGCGGCAATTTCGGGGTCTATGTCTATGGCTTCTTTGACGTCAATAGAGGACAGCAAACACCGGCATTTGAAGAGTAGAAGAGAGAGAAGGTTAGGGTTTTGATTTGGAGAGGAGAAACAAAAGTGTTGCAAATAGTCTTTACGAAAGCTAATTTGTCGACGGAGATGACGGCAATGGGAGGGAAGAGCAGAGAGAGAGAGAGAGAGAGAGAGAGAGAGAGAGAGAGAGAGGAGGCTAGTCCTGGGGAGAGACGAAGAGAGCTGGTTTTATTTTTATTTATTTATTTTTTTTATTTGTAGACATGGGATCAGATAAATCACCCTAAAATCTGCGATTTTGTTAGACTTGTAGTTAACATTTGTCCATTCACGTACATATACATATGTAAATGCGTTGGGCATAAACGTACATGTATTACTATTTAACTAATTAACGGGGTGTTTGATTTATTTGGTATTTAAATCAAAATTGGAATGGAAATCGAAATCAAAATTTTTATTTATTTCAAATTTTAAAATAAATTTAATTACTAATATTTTTTTCTGAATAAAAATTTAACGACGATTCGATTTAAATTAGTTAGAACGAAATTCTGAATACTAAGTGATGGATTAAATCTAAAATATCAAAAAAAATATTAATATTTAATTTATATATCATCAATTTTATTTTGATAAAAAATATTTTAAAAGTAATATTTTTAAAATTTTATTTTATTTTGTAAAATTAAAACATAATTATTATCTATTTTATTTTTTAATTTTATTTTATTTTTAAAATTAAAACTACTACGACAACAACAATTTAAGTTTTCTATCCCAAAATTTCGAGTCGATCATATGAGAGACAAATATCTCGAGAAAAAAAAGAGAGAAGAAGATAGATTTAGTTTGTACGGATTCTTCTACACCATTCATTCCTATCTAAGACAATCTTCTCAATTAAATCCATAACTATCATGTCTTTACAAATACATTGCATCCAAATTTTAAAATTAAAACTAAAATTAAAATATTTTTAAAGTTTATATTTTATTTTATTTTTTAAAATGTTTTAAAATTAATATTTTATAAAAAAATAAAAAATAAGAAATAATTTTTTTAGGTTTTATCCATGAGTTTTAATCAAAACCCATAATTTACTTGTGTTAGATTAGAAGTTATATACCCATACCCTAATTTCTATTCTTTTAATTCAAATAATTTATATAAATTTTAAATTCATTTTTATTCCAATAACCAAACACCACCATAATAATTTAAAGAGTAGGGGTTAAGAGTAGCCCTAACCCCTAAGATTGCCTCGTGTCAAAGATTTTTGCTGAGGATCCACGTGGCTTTATTATGTAAATGTGTGTTGCGTTAAGATGTGGACTGGGCATTTGGCTGCTGCTGAAAATGAAATGGTGTCGTCCCCACTTTATTACCACCTTGTTTGGTCGACCACCATTGGGTTTTGTACGTCTTTGCTTTGCTGCAAAATCAATGATCACTTATTCAACCCTCGAGTTATCCGCAGTGAATGAAGAACTAGAACATGGTTTTCTATTGTATGGTATGGTACCGTAATGTAAAATATAATTCATCTATAGTAAATAAATCTCTATCAACGATTAAAAATCTTTTGACTTATGATATTATTTATGATAGAATAGTTATTAGGAGTTTTTTTTTTTTATAATTATTATCAAGAGAGTTTTATTTATTATAAAAATCGAGATTTATCATAAATAACATAGAATTTTTAATAAAACTGGGTACGACTAATGATGAGGACGTGACCCCTGCATTTTTAATTATGTTTGTTGAACTTATGGGGGGCACGCGCGTGCTCTGCGTTTAAATTCCAAAGGAGATCATCGGGTGGGGTGGGGGGGGGGATATGTTATAAGAATTTTATGTAATTGCGAATCTTGTGGAGTAGATGGAGAAGTGAAGAATCCCTTTTAGAATGGCTTGGCCTGCACGTATCCAACTGGCATCGTTGTGGTTGCAGATAAGTGCGATGCGAACCACAAAAAAGAAAGCACGAGGAAGGACAAATGAACACACTTCAGGCTTCAATCAAACAGGCCAACAAAAAAGCCAGTTTTGCTCCCATCTATCACTCAATTTCCCCCCTGGCCTTCTTTTTCACACTTCCCTTCAAATTTATGGGCCCCCTTGTAATTTACAATCATGGGCATGTTATGGTATAAGTCCAAAAAAGATCATCCAAATATGTAATTTACTAAATTATCAATCCAGTCGTACTCTAATTTCATACTCTTATTTTAAATTATATATTCACTTTTCCTGTATATAAGGTCTCTGACATCTCCACAAAAAAGAAAGGCGCAAATCCTTTTTTTTCTTTTTTTCCCTCCAAACATCGTGCAGACAACATGATGCATGCGAATAAAAAAAACATAGACGACAGGCCGGGCACTTCGTGGAGGGTTTTTTTTTTTTTTTTTATATTTTGATTAATCTGATTTGAATTAATAGATTCACTAAATAATGAATTTTTTGAGTATCCATTTTTTAAATTGAATTTACAAATTTGATTTAAGAAATTTAGAAATTTTATTATGAGATCAACGGTACGTTATTTTGTGGAGTTCTGAATCATGATTTGAAATGGGTCCACTTATGTAAAGGATCTCCGGTTATGCAGAGGTCCAGCCCTTTTTATATCAGTGGATGGACCAGCCCAACTATTAGAGCCACACGTGTCTCACTTGTTTTGGGGTTCCTTTGTCCATTGCTGTAATGGAGTGGACTGTGCGATTATTATTATTTTTTTCTTGGTGAAGACTGCGATTTTTATATGGGAAGAGAAAATGAAAAAAAAAGTGAGGTAGTTGGGTTGGAGCTCATAATCATAAGTAGATTAATGTTCAGGAATCACAAAAGGAAAGATAGCGACCCTTAGGGCTCCGGACTACCTTTGTTGTTCAAGAGATGACCCCATTTCAAATTTCCACATAAGTTTATGCAAAAAAACAGCAAAATAAAATATATATTCAAAATTCTAAATTATAGTTAGAAAAATAAATAATTTTAAAAATTATATATGATCTTTTTTCATTAGAAATATTTTAACGAATTTAGATTATTTCAAATTTGATTTATTATATATTATTTTTGAATCATTTAATTCATATAATATTACTTTTCTTCAAATAATTAATCATCATCTAATACATATAATATTTGTTCGTGTTAGCAGACATTAGCAGACAATCGTGAGAAAGGGATGGAAAATTGTTTCCATTAGAGAGGCGATGGAGGTAAGTGAAAGGAGCATTACAATAATTAAAACTTTTAAAAGCCACTAACATCGCTGAAAGCAAGACAAATATTGTGATTAAGTGGGGGTTTCACTGGAATCACTTTCACTTTCGAAACTAAAAGAGGGGGAAGGGAGGGGCCGCCCCATGCCAGCCACCAATTCTATGCACAAACCAATCACAATCACATAATCATACAAATGATATATAAAAAAGAATTTTGGGTGCCAAGAGAAAGTGACTTTTCCTACCCCATTTCACAAATCAAAAGGAGTTTCAATAATCCCCCACAACTTAAATAATGATTTGATGTATTTAATATTACCCCCCCCCCCAAAACCTTCGTTGCATGTTGCTCTACCATGCATAATACGGCATACACGTATCCTCTCCCAGTGGAATCAAACCTTCAATATCGTTTTGAGTAATCAATTACAACCCAAAAGTACTCCAATTTCTCTATTTTGAGGTTCGTATCCCAAGATATTTTTATACGATTTTTATGCTTGTTAGAGATGGGTATTGGTTCTATAGACTCGACTCCTTGTGACTCTAATAGATACTCAATAAAGAGATTTGAAACCTGTAAAAAATCATCGAAAGGTGTTCCGGCAGAGGAAGTTCTGACGCTCAAATCAGAAAGAGTAGTTTTTGAAAAAAATAAACAGACAGGGGAATGGAGGAAGTATCTCCCTATGACTTTTGTGTTTTGTGACGAGTCCAGAAAACTTATCTGGTTTAATATATCGAGAGTTTTTATATAATATCCTTCTAGAGTTATATGATCTTGAGGTGTCATAATCCTAGTTTTCTTATGAAATAATCTGAGAATTCTGAATCCTGAACGTTAAAGATTTGAAATTATTATCATTTAGGAAATTGGATTATAAAGAAAGATTCTTTCCCTTATCGATTAGCTCCATAAGGGTTTTCTTTCTTATCTGAGAGATACGTTTCGTATTAAAATAGGAAACTCAGTCAATGGTGAGATTCGTTGAGTGTTACCAATTGGGAATAGAAGTGTTTGGTTCCTTTAGAATTTAGTAGTTATCAATTGGATAAAAGGGATAGTCATTCGGTTTTACCAAATGCGCCTATAGATCGGTCGCACTGTCTAGATGGATATGTTCGTGGTTTGGGAAGAGTTGGGCCCCTCGTGACCTTGGGTGTCTTGTCGGGTATTCGGGCACCTGGATACCACACTGGCTGGTATTTGAATCATATCTCATCATTTGCCCTCGATTCATGATGTTAATTTGTAGGAGATGCGCCATGAGTGAAGTTTATTTTTCGAGAAGTTAAAAAGGCATGGAAGCTTGCGACACGTGTCTCTTAAGATCATACGAGTCGTCTGCAACCGATAAGAAATTGAAACGAATATGATATATAAGTCCCCCTTTTGTCTCAGTCGTTCTGTCTTCTGTCCGTATTAATGCGTCCCGCCTCTTACTTGATTTAATTTAAAATTAATGTGGTGCAGGAAGATGAGGCGGTATGTACTTTTTCACTTAATTTGCACGCTTTTCAGGGCAGCACTTCAACTGCTCAAAGATTTTGATGTGATTTCTTCGTGTCTATAAATAGAAGCTGTGGGATTTTGCGTTACTTCAGCGAGTTTCTTCATGCCTAAGAATTTTCTTCTTATGAGAGTTCTCTTCCATATGGGGTCTTCAAAAAGACGCTCCAAGTTTGCAAAGCTCGGCAGTGTAAGTTGCTTCTGTTAGTATAAGGTCTCGTTAAGAATGAGGACTGTTGGTATGAGAGCTCGTTATATCATTCGGTATCCGAATGTTATGATGGGCTTCATCAAGATTCCTGTCGGGGTCCCTGACTCAGATTTAAGAAAAGAGTCTCCTTCCGAGTTGGATGGTAGAGTGTACCGATTGTGTGTGAGGAGTTAGGTGATGGAAGAAAGTTTGATAATATTCTGATACATCCTCCGAATCCCTTCCCGATAGGTTTGTCCCCCCTTTCAGCAGTCCTATTATATCAGTAGGGCTACAGATTGTTTTTTATTGTTCCTCTGTTTATTGTTTTTGTACTCTCCGGTGTTGTCGAACAATCGAGACGATATAGTCATTTATATATTTCTTTTGATGTAATCGGTCCGATTGAGAGAGTTGTAAAGTGTAACTACATATATAATCGAACATGTATTTGTCGTATGGAAATAAAAGAGATTTGCTCCACTTACTTATTATCTGTTGTGTCTGTCAGAATTTCTTTTGCATGTCGGGCTGCTTATGTGATCGAGCCACTTGTGTGAAAAACATTGGGTGTTGTACTCACGCTCTCCGGGTTAATAGGAGTATGTTCTGTCTGTCCATTGATAACTGATAGTATGAGCTCTTTTGACCAAGGTCCACTTAAGGAGTTAGATTCTTTCATTAGGATAGGGCGACAGAGTCTCATTTGGGGAGATAGATCCATTTGGCAGAACATAACAACTAAGGCTCATTCAGGAATATAGATTTTTTCGGTAGGACAGGGCGACTAAGGTCCATTCAAGCAGATAGATCCCTTCGGTAGGACAGGGCGACTAAGTCTTGTTCGAGGAGATAGATTCCTTCGCTAGGACAGGAGACTAAGGCCCTTTCGAGGAAATAGATCATTTCGGTAGGACAAGATGACTAAGACCCATCTGGAGAGATAGATCCTTTTGTTAGGACAGAGCGACTAAGGCCAATTCGGGGAAATGGATCCCTTTGGTAGATAACAACTGACTGGGGTGAAAACGTTAGGAATCAAATGATAGAACTACTGAAAGGAAAATTGTGAGGGGTTTACTCGATAAGAGATACCTTTGTCGAAGGAGAAATGAAGTGACTTACTGATAGTAGATCCGTAAGTTCTCTGTATTTTAGGTTCTAAACACGGTCGATCCGTCTAGATTATTAAGGCGATAAGCCCTCAAGCGAACCATAGAGCGTATCTGATAAGGGTCTTTCCAGTTAGGGGCTAGTTCGCCCCCGTGTTGGAGTTGGCCGCTAGTTTCCATTTTCCTTAGTACTAGATCACCTGGTTTAAACGTTCGACTTCTGACTCGACAATTGTAATATTGTATTATTTGTTATTGATACGCAGTCATTTGAGTTGATGTAGATTCCCGTAATTTGGGAATTAGGTCTAGGTGATCGCGCAAGGAAGATTTATTTTGTTCGAAATCAGACTGAGTCACCCGAAGCGAGTGGATCCCGATCTCCACTGGTATGACACTTTCACTTCTGTACGTTAGGTTGAATGGGGTCTCTCCAGTTGCACTTCGAGGTGTGGTGCGGTGTTACCAGAGGATGTGTAGAGCTCTTCTACCCATCGTCCTTTGGCTTTAACTAGCATAGTTTTTAGTCCATGGAGGATCGTTCTGTTAGTTATCTATGCGAGTCCATTAGTTTGTGGGTGAGCGACCGATAAGAATCGATGGTCGATCTCTGGCTTCGCGCAGACTCTCAGAAGTTAGCATTGTCGAATTGCTTTTCATTGTCTATGATAAGGACGTGAGGTTTGCCGAACCAAGTGATTATGTAAGTCCATGCAAACGACTGGGACTTAATTGCTGTTATCTGGACTAGAGGTTCAGCCTCCACCCACTTAGTGAAATAATCGATAACTATTATGAGGAATATTCTATGTCCGATAGTTGGTGGGAATGGTTTAAGGATGTCTATTCCCTATTGGGCGAACGGCCATGGTCCCACTATGGGGCTAAACTCGATGGAAGGCATTTGTGGAACTGAAGTAAATTGTTGACACTTGTCATAATTTTTGACATAATCGTTCGAATCGGTCTTCATGGTCAACCAGTAGTACGCTTGCCGTAAAGCTTTATGGTCTAGGCTTCAAGTCCCTAGGTGGCTGCCGCATATCTCTTCATGGATCTCTCAAAAAACATAGTTTCTCTCTTCCGGGGTCAGGAATCTTAAGTAGGGATGAGTGAACAACTTTCGGTACAGTCTTCCATCAATGATTACATAATACGCGGTCTTTCACTTTATTTTAGCTGCCTCCAGCGGCGAGTCGGACAGTTAGTTGTCTCTCAAGTATGCTTCGATTGAGTCTTTCCAACTAGGAGGCTAGTCCATTACTAGGATCCTTTCAGACTCATCGATACTAGGGTACGACAAATTTTCGATGTAGACCATTCGGCAAGAAGTAATAGAATTTGAGCTGGCCAACTTGGAGAGCGTATCGGCTCTCGCGTTTTCTGAGTGAGGAATTTGTTGAATATCAACCCGAAGTTATCCAGAGTTATCCAGATGGCATATTTCGTTTTGTCAGTATGAGCCCAGCACTACCCAAAGAATTTGATGATCCATTAATATATATGGTCCAGTCTAGCAATGACCATTTGTTAGAATTGCCGGTGAACTCAGGTGTAGCTGTCATTGGGAGGGTGCACTTGAGAATGAAGTCCACCAAAACTTGGCTTTTGATCGCGGGTAAAGACTGATATTGGATGTCGAATTCACCTAATTCGACACTCCATTTGATTAAATGGTCAAAAGTGTCTCTCTTCTAGAAGATTTGTTTCAACAGTTGGTCGGTAAGCACCACAACGGTATGGGTTTGAAAGTATAGCCAGAGTCGTCTAGTCAAAATGACTAGTACGTATGTTATCTTCTCAATCGTTTGATACTTGATTTCGGCTTTCTTGAGTATCCGGCTGATATAATAGATCACCTTTTAAACATTTGAGTCTTGTTTTATAAGGACGAAGCAAAGTGTCTGATCGGAAATAGAGAGATAAAAGGTAAAATTTCTCACCAAAAATCGGTTGGGAGAGCAACGGAAGAGTCATAAGATACTCTTTAAGCTATTTGAAGGCCATTTGGCACTCAGGTGTCCATGCGAACCATTGAGATCTCTTTAGAGCGTCAAAGATAGGTTTATACTTTTTCTTGACTTTTGACATGAGTTGACTTAGAGCCGCTATCTGACCGGTAAGGCGCTGCACCTCTTTCAATGTTTGAGACAGCAACATATTCAAGATAGTTTGTATTTTCTCAGGATTTACCTCAATCTCACGATTAGTGATCATAAAATCCAAGAATTTGTCCGACGCGATATCGAAAATACACTTAGCAGGATTTAGTCGCATATTGTAGCGTTCGAGCATCTGAAAGGTCTCTTCAAGATTAGTAACATGAGTTTCGACATTAGTACTTTTTACAGGTATGTCATCTACGTATCCTTCTACAGTTCGACCGAGTTAATTCTTAAAGACTTCGTTAACGAACCGGTGAAAGGTTGCTCCCGTATTTTTTAGACCGAATGGCATGACTTGGTAACAGTATATACCGTACTCAGTGATAAAACTCGTTTTCTCTTCATTCTCATGCACCATTTATATCTGATTGTATCTTGAGTAGGCATCTATAAAACTTAAGAGTTGGTGTCAACCAATTTATCGATATTCAGGAGAGGATAATTGTCTTTTAGACTTATTTTATTGAGATCCGTGAAGTTTACGCACATTCTCCATTTACTGTTGACCTTCTTCACCAAGACCACATTGGCTAGCCATTTGGGATACTTGACTTCACGGATGAACTTGACGGTTAGTAGTTTTTGGATCTCTTCTTGAATGACTCGTTGACATTTGAGGGCGAACACTCTATTTTTCTGTTTAATCGGGTTGTAGTCGGAGTTTTCGGTTAACTTATGAACGATGACTGATGGATCGATGCCAGACATGTCTTCAGAGAACCAAGCGAAAACTTTAGAGTACCGTTACAGACAGCTGATAATAGCTTCCCATAGGAGTGCAAACAGACCAGCCCCAATCTGAACAATTCAATTGGGATCATCAGTCAAAGGGATCTCGATTACTTCTTCTCTTGGTTCTGGTTTGTTTGTTGGTTCGATGTCATCTCTGAGTTTTAGGGTGTCGATTGGAAAGTTTCCTTACCCATCTTTGTCAACGAAGAGGGCGTAGAGATCGAGATCACTGCAAATAATAGCGATCCATTCTGATATTCTAAACTTCATTTCATGTGTCTCGTATTGGGTAGTGCTTCTAGTTCGTCCAGACTCGGTTTACCGATGATGGCGTTATACAGTGAGAATAGTTTCATCACATGGAAGGTGGCCTTGACAGTTGCGTGGTTTGGGGGAGTCCTCAAAGCCACAATGAGGAGAATGGTTCCTTATGGATAGATGTATTCGTATGATAATCCATTGAGAGATCTGATTGGAGGTTGAAAGTACAAGGAATTAAGACTCATTCGATAGAATGCGTTCCAAGTAAAGATGTCATAATGCGCGTCTTGGTTTATGAGAACCCTTTTTACTGTATGAGACTCCATTTTGATAGTAGCGACTAGATGATCATTGTGACTAGGGTTGACTCCGATCAGATAATCGTCGTCGAATTCAATGACTGGCTATTTTTCCTTAACAATAGCCATGTTTTATTTAGTGACAGAATATTGGTGAGAAAGACTGATGATTAGTCTAATTCTCACGGATGGCTCCAATCTGTTGGAGGTGAGTCTTGGTTTCACAGACTCAATTCCTTATGACTCGAACAGGTACTCAATGAAGAGGTTTTTTACCTGTAAAAAACCGTCGGAGGGTACTCTGACGGAGAAGATTCTGACGTTCAAGTCAGAAAAAGCAATTTTCGAAAAGATAAATAGACAAAGAGGAAGGGAGGACGAATCTCCTTATGACTTTTGTGTATTCTGTGCTGAGTTCAAAGGAATTATCTGAATCGATATATCAAGAGCTTTTATATAATGTCCTTTTAGAGTCGTATGATCTCAGAGCGTCAAAACCTTAGTTTCCTTATGAAGTGATCCAAGGATTCCAGATCTTGGACGTCAAATATTTGAAATTGTTATCATTTAGAAAATTGGATTATACGAGAAGATTTTTCACTTATCGATTAGATCCGTAAGGGTTTTCTTTCTTATTCGGGAGATAAGTTTTGTATTAAAATAGGAAACTCAGTTAATAGTGAGATTTGGTTGAGTGTTATTAATTGGGGGTAAAAGTGCTTGATTCTTTTAGCATTCAGTAGTCATCGATTGGATAGAGGGATAGTCATTCGATTTTACTGAATGCACCTACAGATCGGTCGCACTATTCAGATGGATATGTTTGTGGTTTGGGAAGAGCTAGGCCCCTTGTGATCATAGGTGTTTTGTTCGGTATTTGGGCACCCAATACTGTATCACTAGGTATCTTAATGATGTCTCATTAATGCCATTTCTCATTCTATTTATTTTTTCTTTTCAAATGGTAACTATTTTTGGAATATAAAGTGTGGAATGAAGTTCAGATTTAATTTAAAATCTAGACGTTGATGCAAGTTTTTCATGACTAAAGTTGATAATAAATTATTTTAATATCTATCTCTTTATAATTGGAAGCATATCAAAAATGTCCGCAATTCAAAAATAACTATAAATAAGTGAATCAAAGTGAATTGACCAATCAAAATACATTATTTATTATGATCAATTTAATTTATGATTTTTTTATTCACTCTGATTAATTGATTAAGTGAGTCATTGTGTAAAAGAATTTGAAAACTATGATTAAAATAGCTAGTAAAAGAATTTTTATTAAGACACCATGTAACCTAGATTTTTTAGATTAAATAGTTATCTAAATAATTTTTTTATTTATTTAAAAATACACACATGAATAATTACATATAGAGGTCGACTATGGGGGAAGCATTAAAACGTGATGGGTGGAGAAATATGAACGACTACGAACGTTGCATTGGGTCTATCTTAGATCTTCTATATAATATTGTTGTTGGGCGGCAGATTAGAAAAATATACTAATCCATTGATTAATTAGGTTGGGGAATTTAGGTGATCCGTATTTGGTTTGGGGAAGGGAGAGGACGTGTGCGCTCTAGGCGTGCACAGCGTGGCGTGAGGCTGATATAATCATAACGTGCGTAGCCTACTTGGGCTAACATAATTAGTATCGAACTCAATTAGGGGGCAAAGCCCGTGCCCTAGTCGAGACAAAAGACGAGAGGGCATACCCATAATTAATGACCTTTTGTCCTAACCACTTTTCAATAATGACTCATGATTATTGTTCAAAGCCAAGATACATAGATTCTTGAGGTTGATGCTGACGTTGGTTACACACAACATTCTCTCCCCTCTAATCTCTCTCTCTCTCTCACATCCTCCCAATATAAATATGAGGGATGGCATTATTCTCAATTTGGTAACCAAAGGGCAAAAGAAAAAACTTGTTGCAATCATCCGCACTGGTGGGGCTTTTCTGTTTGAGAGATGCAAGTCTAGATGGCAAAGTAGCATGTAGAGCATACTTTGTGAGTTGTGACTAACCTCGTGCGGTGATCTTAGCTCGTTGGTTTTGGGGGGAGAGAGAGAGAGAGAGAGAGAGAGAGAGAGAGAGATGGCAATGAAAGGGCTAAGGATAAGAAGTTATGATGAGCAAATGGACAGAGGCGGAGTTATAGAGTTGGAGAGAAGATGCTCTGTAGGCCCATCCGACCGCGTATTTCACCTCTTCACTGATACTCTTGGTGATCCTATCGCTAGAATCCGTAACAGTCCCCTCTTTAAGATGCTGGTACCATCATCCCCTTTATTTACTACTTTTCTTTTTTAAGTATTTTCATATGATTATTATCTTTATCCCAAAAAAAAAAAAAAAAACACATATGATAAAGATTGATTGATTCATTTATTTATTGGTTGTTATTATTAGGTAGCTGAGTTGGAGAATGAGCTGGTGGGAGTCATACAAGGTTCTATAAAAACTGTTACAATTCAAAAGGCATCTAAGGATCTCTCCAAGGTAGGCTACATTTCGGGACTAAGGGTCTCACCCCTCCACCGGCGTAAGGGGATTGGCATGAGTCTAGTTAATCACTTGGAGCAATGGTTCATCGACAATCAAGTCAACTTTGCTTACATGGCTACCGAGATAGACAATGAGGCCTCTGTAAAGCTATTCGTCAATAAACTTGGGTACATGCATTTCAGAACTCCAGCAATATTAATCAACCCGGTTTATCAGCAGTCATGCCACATATCAACCGACGTCAAAATAAGAAAATTGAGAACTGAAGAAGCAGAATATTTGTACAGAAATTACATATGCTCGGCTGATTTTTTTCCAAGTGACATCGACAAAATACTTCAAAACAAGCTAAGCTTAGGAACTTGGGTGGCTTATGACTGTGCGGATCAATCTCAAACCTTGTTTGGCCAAAATGGCCAAGTTCCCAACAACTGGGCCATGCTTAGCATTTGGAATTCAGGGAAAGTATTCAAGCTAAGGATTGGCAAAGTGCCGTTATCTTGGTTTTTATATTCCAAAGGTTTTGGATTAGTTGACAAGGTTTTCCCATGCTTCAAAATGCCTGCACTAGCTGATTTTTTGGATCCATTCGGATTTTATTTTGTGTACGGATTGTACTGTGACGGACCACAATCTGGCAGGTTAGTTCAGGCATTATTCAGGTTTGTGCACAACATGGCTGCAGCCAATTCCATGGACGAATGCAAGGCTATAGTTACGGAAGTTGGAGGTTATGATACATGGAGACTTCACATCCCGCATTGGAAGTTACTGTCATGTCCCGAAGATTTGTGGTGTATAAAAGCATTAAAACCTGAGGAAAGGAACACGATTCAAGAATTCACAAAAACTCAACCAACATCAAAAACAACAAAGCCTCTTTTTGTTGACCCAAGAGATATATGAAACAAAACAGCCTGACAAATCCGCCACCGCTTCATAGTATTCATACCAATTACTATGTACTATTTATTATGTTTTCTTTCTTTTTTGTGTAGTGGGGGCTTCTTCTCTTGTTCCTTTCGCGATCTCTGAAACAAAATTTCTTAACAGATTTCCCTTAATTAGGTGCCGCCACGGCGCCATGCAATATTTGTCGTTCTTCTTAACTCCACTTTCATCAACCGAGTGATTCATACTAGTACTCAAGGTGGGTTTTGTGGTCCATATGTATGTATTGTCCAATACCTCAGACAAAAAATTTCACAAACACACCCACACCCCGCACTTAAGAAGAGAATTTTTGTCCCCTTGATTTGAAACACTGTCACAGATCATAAGATTGGAAAATGAAAGAAACAATTGAAGGCCATCCCAAAAATGAATTAGGTAAGATGTTGTAAGCACCAAAACAATGTCGTCTTTTGGCGCTTTGATCGGAAGATGTCAAATTTCATCAAATGATACATCCTTTTCTGTTGCTGAGGAAAATACAAAACAAAGCTTGAAGCACGATTTTAAGTCACTAGTCTAGGCTCAGTCTGCCTGCACCAAGATTACATAAAATGACAACTAAGGAATAGAGGCGAGTCATTTTTCCCTCCGTCCATTTGTTGGAATCTTTTTCTTCTCTTGCATGCGTTGTCCAATATTGGAGATGGGAACAGTCGTTTATTATGATTAGCAAAGCGACAAAGAGGAGGTGGAAGTGGCACTAATGGGGATGCCTCTCGGCCAATCACAATGCTAATCAGCATCATATTTCCAAAGCCGCTTTTGGATTTGTTTTCTAGCGCTTGAGCTTTTAATCATCGGTGTAATAAAATATGCTGCGACTGCGAGTGGGGGGCTTTGATTCATATCTTACTCATTGGCACGCTTGATCATTGAATTTCCCCTTTAGAAATTATAAAGTTAAAATTTTCTTTACTTGATTTTTCATGAATATAAATATTCTAGAAATGATAGTCTCAACATATTATTCAATATAATATTATATTAATTTTGAATGATTAGAATTTATACCGATGGAATGTCCCCAAATGGATTGATATTCGAAGAGTCCGGCCCCACTAAGCTCACAGTTGAGAAGCCCTCAAACAGTGAAACCCACGGCTTAGCAGTGACTATCCCATTGGGACGAACCGATGGAACCATTCTTCGGATGATCTCAGCTTGACACTGTCAAACGATTATCCTAAACGAATCGATCTGCTTAAGGGTTTTAGTCGCCCCGACCCCCAAACATTATTAAATGAGATTTATCTTTCTGGATGGGCACTTAGCCCTTGGTCTTCGAAATGAACGAATAAACTCCAAAGGGTCCACAATGATTGACAATCGAGCGGAAATCGATAATCCAACCGAATCCAAGAAGGGATCAAAATGTCCCCATGCCATTGGTTTCTTACTTAGAAACGGTTCTCTTGAAATTTTACTTATAAGAAAAGAATCCCTCGAATTTCGTAACTTCTCATATGGTAAAGATCGCGAATATTTCAGAATACATAAATCTGAGATCTCCAAACTCATTCGCAAGGAAAATAGGGTTGTAATGCCCCGAAAGTACATGACTCTATCAGGTAAAAGACACCTTCAGATCTTCTAAACCATGTATACTCTCTTGACCTTACATACTGGGCACACCGGTCATAAGAAATATTTCCCTCTCAAAAGCTCTCAGTCTCTTTCATTACATTCAAAAACCGCTCTTTCTAATTTGAACGTTAAAACCTCTTCCGCCGGAACACCTTTCAGCTATTTTTGCAAATATTGCATTCCATTGACGATACCTGACTGAGTCATCAAGGAGCTGATATCTGTGGAGTCGTAACCTACTTCTAACAGATTGGTACCGTCCGTGAAAAATAGACTGATCTTTCCAAAATTCATGTCGACATCTACAGCCGTCAATCCCGGTGTAACGCCTGGCAAGAGGAAGAAGCCAGCATAGGTTTCGATTATGACGACCTGGCGGGGGTTGATTCCCGTTGCGATGATCCCATAGTTATTACCCTTAAGATAGAATTCCACATTGTGAAGAGAGTCATTGTCGATCAAGGGGCCGACTATGATCTCCTTACCTAGGACGCCTTCTGTTGAATGGGCCACAATCCGGCCCAACTTCTACCACCTACCGGGTCCCTCAGAGGACTTTCAGATGAGCATGTCTATCCTGAAGGCGTTATCTCCCTTTTCGTGACCCTCGAAAAACCTCCTAATCATGCAACTGCCAATATCTTATTTCAAGCGGTGAAACTGTTCTCTCCTTACAACTTCATTCTTAGTCGACCCAGTTTGAATGAATTGGAAACATTACCAAGCACAAGACATATGAAGGTGAATTTCAGAATGCTAGAAGGGGTCACTACCATCCGTAGTGATCCTGATCCTTATGTTCTCTTTGCGGCCCAAGATGCTCGAGAAAGCTTTCCTAATGATACCCTAAAACTCAAGGACGACATCGGGTCGAGGTCGAAACCCAAACCAGTCGAAAAAACAATTTAGTTCCTCTTAATAGGAGAGCCAAATCAAACCGTCTGGATAAGGACCAATTTATCAACTTCCTTATAAGAGGCCTTAGTCGCTTGTCTACAATGGCATTCCAAAGTTTTCACCTGGACTTCGGAAGACATGCCGAGCATAGATCCATCCATCATAACCCATAGGCTAATAGTCAACGCAAGTTTCAAACTGGTAAGACAGAAGAAGAGAGTATTCGTTCTTGAACACCAACGTGTTATACAAGAAGAAGTTCAAAAGCTATTGGCGGCCGAGTTCATTCATGAAGTCAAATATTCCGAGTGGCTAACCAACGTCGTTTTGGTAAAAAAGGCCAACGACAAGTAGAAAATGTGCGTGGATTTCACTGATCTCAACAAATCGTGTCCGAAGGACAGTTACCCACTTCCCAACATTGAAAAAACTCGTAGATAATTTTCGGGGTATCAACTCTTGAATTTTATGGATGCCTATTCAGGTTACAATCAAATTAGAATGGCACCGAAGGATGAAGAGAAGACAAGTTTTATTACCGAATTCGACACGTGTTGCTATCGGGTCATGCTCTTCGGCCTAAAAAACGCTGGAGCGACTTTTCAACGACTGGTCAACACGGTCTTCAAGGACTAGTTAGGCAGAAATATAGAAGCGTACGTTGATAACATGCTCGTCAAGAGCATCACTGTGGAAGCTCATGTTGCCGACCTTGAAGAAACTTTTCAGATATTAGAACGCTATAATATGCGGTTGAACCTGATGAAGTGAACCTTCGGAATCGTCTCCAGAAAGTTCTTGGGTTTCATGATCACCAATCGAGGGATAGAGGCAAATCCTAAAAAGATACGAGCGATATTAGACATGTTGCCTCCTCAGACATTAAAAGAAGTGTAGCGTCTTACCAGCTAGATAGCAGCTCTGAGTCAATTCATGTCGAGGGTTGGTGAGAAGTATAAGCCCATATTTGATGCACTGAAAAGGTCTCGGCGATTCAAATGGATATTCGAATGTCAGGCGGCTTTCAAACGACTAAAAAAATATCTAATAGAGCCGCCATTGCTTTCACGATCGGTCCTCGGAGAAGAGCTTTATTTGTACTTCTCTATCTCCGATCGATCACTCTGCTCTGTGATGGTAAGGCATGAGTCCGCTACCCAGAAGTCGGTCTATCATATCAGTCGAATACTAAAGGAATCCGAAATTAACTATCGACCGATCGAGAAGATAGTATATGTCTTGGTCATCTCAGCAAGACGCCTTCGACCATACTTCCAGACTCATACCATCGTGGTGCTTACCGACCAACCGTTGAAACAAATCCTTCAGAAAAGAGACACTTCCGGTCGGTTTATCAAATAGAGTGTAGAATTATGCGAGTTTGATATCCAATATCGATCGCGACTAGCGATAAAGGGCCAAGTATCGGCCGATTTTATCCTTGAATGTACCTTGCCGATGATACTTGAAGATGAACCTCCTAATAATCAAGAGGAATGGCAGGTTCCGAAGTGGACCATTCAAGTCGACGGGTCATCGAACTCCTCGGGAAGCTGTGTCAGACTCATACTAGACTCAACCTCCGGTTTGATTTTCGGGCCACTAACAACCAAGCAGAGTATAAAACCTTGCAACAGGCTTTCGGATCGCTATCGACATGGGGGCACGGAATGTCAGAATATTCACTGACAGCCAGTTGGTCGTCAAACAAATTAAAGGGGTTTACGAAACAAAAGACCCGACCATGGCCAAATACTTAAGTAAGTTGTGCGAGACAATGGAACAACTAGACAAAGTTGACATCTAGCAAATCCCTCGATCGAAGAACGCACGAGCTGACACTCTATCGAAGCTGGCCAGTTCTTGACTCGATTTCCTCTAGTCGAATGGTATATATCGAGAGCCTGTCGTATTCCAATATTGATGAGTTCAGAAAGGCTTTCACTATCGATCAATCCCCCTGTTGGAAAGATCCCATAAAAGAAAACCTGAGACATGATCGCCTGCCAAAGTCACCAATGGAAGCAATAAAACTAAAGCGAAGAGTCGTGCACTACGTTATAATCGATGGAATCCTTTACCAAAAGTCATTCACTTATCCATACCTGTAATGCCTAACTCCTGAAAAATGGGACTACATCTTTCGAGAAATCCATAAAGGGATCTGTGGTAATCACCTAGGTGCTCAAAACCTGGTCTACAAGACTCTTCGTCAGGGGTACTGTTAGCCAACCATAAAGGTCGACTCTGACAACTACGTGAAACGATGCGACAAGTGCTAACGCTTCTCTTTGGTGCTTCAACTGCCCTCCACCGAGCTCAATCATATAATCATCCCCTGGCCATTCGCTCAATGAGGTATGGACATCCTCAGGTCATTCCCTCTAGCCTCAGGGCAACGAAAGTTTTTCATAGTGGCCGTTGACTATTTCACCAAGTGGGTGGAGGCTGAATCTCTAGCTCAGATCACTGCAACTAAGGTCCAATCCTTCGTTTGGACTCATATTGTCACCCGATTCAGCATACCACATGTCCTCATCATAGACAATGGAAAGTAGTTTGACAACAAGTGCTTCTGGGAGTTCTGCGAAAAACTTAAGATTCAGCATCAATTTTCATTGGTCATTCCACAAGCCAACGGGTTGGCTGAGATAATCAACCAAACGATCTTGTAAGGGTTAAAAACATTGCTGGACAATGTTAAAGAACGATGGGCTGAAGAAGTCTACGGTATCCTCTGGTCATATCGTATTATACCCCGAATGGCAACTGGTAAAACATCATTCAATCTAACATACGGAAGTGAAGCGATCATACCTGTGGAGATAGGAATCTACTCACTCCAGGTGGCCCAATACGACGCCAGTCAAAATGAGCATACCCTATGCGAGAGATTAGACTTACTTCCAAAGCTACGGGAATCCGCATCGGCGTGAATAGCTGCTTACCAACAGCAGATGACACGGTATCACAACTGAAGAGTCAAGAACCAACCTTTCAAACCTGGTGAGTTGGTGTTAAGAAGGGTGGAAGCCACCGGTCAGCCTCAACATGAGGGAAAACTCGCTTCTAATTGGGAAGGTCCATACCAAGTGCGCTCCGTGGTCCGACCAAAAACCTATCGCCTCAACAATCTAGACGGATCGACCATACCTAGGATCTGGAACTCATAAAACCTATGCATATACCATCAATAGACTCAACAGCTCCCTGCAGCCAGAAGAATCAGCTTAGTAAGATCCGAACGATTCTCTCTCTCATTCTCATCTGTCTACTAGACTAGTTTCCTACTGCTTACATAAGGAGGGAGCCTCCAATCGAACGTGTTATCAAAAATGGATGGAACTCTTCGAACGGGTGAACACGGTCCTCCTATCTAAAGTTTTCTATTAATCGAACATGTCATCAAAAAGGGATGGAACTCTCCGAACGGGTAGATATGACCTTCTTATCTAAAGTTTTTTATTAATTGAACGTATCATTAAAATGGGATGGAACTCCCCGAACGGGTGAATATGACCCTCATATCTAAAGTTTTCTATCAATCGAGCGTGCCATAAAAAAGAGATGGAACTCCACAAACAAGTGGACACGGCCCTCTTATCTGGTGTCTCCTATCAAACGTCGGGTCTAAGTCGCCATGATCTTATTGGGATGAAACTCTCCAAATGGGCAGAGTCGCTCAGTCTTCCCGAACGGAGTGCCTTACTTAAAGTCTAACGGCCCCAATGGCCAGTATTGCCTAGGTTTCCACACGGAGTCTAAAACTAGAAGCAGATCTACTCTGATGAGAATCAAAGTAATTCATACAATCAAACAAGCAAGAGACATCGAAAGAGAACAAGAGTATAAATCAAGTAAATAAAGTATAATTTTTCTTTTACTCTTACACAAAAAATATAACTGATTACATAAGTGAGTATACATGTCCCTAAATCGAACTGATTACACGAAGAGAAGTATATAGCATGGATGCCCCTGGATAAAAAAATCACAATCCCTACACCAGAGAGTACAAAAATAGCAACTCTTATGTAGTATTAGGGACAAAAGAGGATACGAGCTTGGGTGTTGCCGCTCCGAAACAACCCAAACCCTGTCTATTAACCAAAGACGGTACAAGACGTATCTCCACCATAATTGGACGATCGAGGAGAATTCGAACAGTTAGCTCAAACCGGTGCGAGACATGTCTTCATCGGTGTTAGACGATCTCACCATGCCAACCAACTACCGGTTGACATAATGGGGTCTCATTCTGGTAGTCTGCCTCCTTAATGGAATCTCACTCCAGCAAAAACTACCCAAGCTACAAAGTTCCGCATACTGATATATCTCACAGAACGGTTCTCGGAAAGAGACGACTCTCATTACAGAAAAACTCTCAGAAAGAAAGAATAGTCTCAATTCTCTATCGGAAGGAACGAACACCCATCGTCACTATTTATAGCCGTAAGGGAACGTGCCTTCATTAATTCAGAGCATGTGAAATGAATCGACAATAATAGCGCGTCATAAATGGAGCAATTGATTTTCTCCAGTTCCCCATAAAGAAGTCACTTTCGATAAGTCGCACCTCCAATCATGAAAAAGGGTGAAATGATTGAGAAGAAGTCCAGCAGTCCTATACTTTAGTGACGTATCAGATATGCGTCGTCCAATTCAAACCAATAGCCTTAATGAGTCATTACTCATGGCATCTCTTCGCAAAGAATGTCATGAGTCGGGGGCAAATTATGAAACGTCCCCTAATGAACTGATATTCGAAGAATCCGGGTCCACCGAGCTCACAGTTGAGAAGCCCCCAAACAACAAAACCCATGACTCAGCGGTAACTATCTCATCAGGACGAACCGATGGAACCATCCTTCGCATTATCTCAGCTTAGTGCTACCGAACGATTATCTTAAACGAATCAATTTGCTAAAAGATCTTAGTCGCCCCCAACCCTCGAACGTTATTCAATGGGATTTATCTCCCCAGACGGGCACTTAGTCTATGGTCTTCCGAACTAACGAACAATCTCCGAAGGTCCACAGTGATTGACAATCGAACGGAAACCGATGATCCAACCAAATCCAAAAAGGGATTCGAATGTCCCCATGCCATTAGTTTCTTGTTTAGAAACAATTTTCTTGAGGTATTACTGATAAGAAAAGAATCCCCTGAATTTCGTAACTTCTCATACGGTAAAGATCCCGAATATTTCGAAATATTTAAGTCTGAGATCTTCGAACTCCTCTGCAAGGAAAGTAGGTTTGTAACATTCTGAAAGCACACGACTCCATTAGGTATAAGACACTTTCAGACCTTCTAAGTCAGGTACACTCCTTGGTCTTACATACTGGGCACATCGGTCACAGGGAATCTTTCCCTCTCAAAAGCTCTCAGTTTGTTTCATTACATTCGAAAACCACTTTTTTTGATTTAAGGATCGGAATCTCCTCCCGAGCACCTTTCGGCGGTTTTTGCAGGTCTTGCATTCCAATGACGATACCCGACCAAGTCATCAAGGAGCCAATATCTATAAAGTCATAACTCACCTCCAACATATACAAAATAGGGTCCAACCGTGACTATACCCTAAATATCAATAGTTATGTATTTTCATATGGAAATAAATAGTCCATTTGCAACCACAGATTCCAAAAGGTTCCCTTTCCTTTTACCAAAACCCCCCCCCCAAAAAAAAAGGTTACTTTTTCCCTTTTTTCTTTTTTCTTTTTTCTTTTTTCTTTTTTCTTTTTCTTGGTGGAGTCCCCTTTTTCCTATTGTACATGCACCAAAAGATATATGCGTCTGCCTTCGGCGTTTCCTTGAGGCCTAATATTCTGTATGCGGCCCAAGAAAGTTGGGATCTTGACTGATGACTAGTCTATGAAGCTTGGGACTGCATTAGTGAAGCCCGATTCCACTTCAGGTCAGGCCTGTAAGACAACCAACGTTGAATGGCATTCCAGGCCAGAATGGTATCTTCGTTCTATATTTGGGCTTCTGTCTTGTTCAACTCTTCAGCCCATTATCAGTCTTTTTCCATCCTACGTCCAAATCACAAGAGACAATTTTGTGCCCCAACTTCTGTATCGTGGGGACTTGTGTGATTGTGAAACTTTAGTAGAAGAGTCCAACTTGGACTTATGTATCACCCTGCCCTACCATACCATGAATGTGGTCAAATGACGATCATATGTTTCAAAACTTGGAATTTACAATTTTGTAACTTGCACCGTCTAGAAAACAATATTCCAAAGTAAAGATCCCTCTTGCAGACTTGACTTAAAATAACAAATAAATTATAATTTATTCGAAATTAAAAGCCAATTAATAATGATACGTTTCATATGGCAAAAATCTTTTTTACGTGTGTATGTGAGTAAAAAGGTTTAATCCACTTTCATCAAGTAATCTCTCCACTAAATTTATCACATCTTACATTAAATTATGGATTTAACGTATGAAATTAAATTTTGGGGCAAGGACCATCCAATAACAATTTAGTTACTCTTCGATTCTATCAATCTTAATGAGATTCCTAAAATCTAGGATTATTATTGATTCCTAATAAGAATATTTCTAAATTTTTTACTTTGAATAATATAAATCAAGTGGGCCCACTGTATTTATAATGGGGGCCATGCCATCCAATTTCGGTTTCGACACCACCAGTACGCCTTAAGACCATATTGACCGACTAGACTACCGCACAACCGAAGAAACCAAAAGCTCAATAACATCGACAAAATTGTGTGTGTCTCTCTCTCTCTCTCTCTCTCTCGAAATCGCAAGTATTGAGCGATGGTGAGTTGCGGGGCGGACACGGTTCGGGCGCTAGAGTGCCGAGACGGCGAAGCCGCAACCCACCTCAAACTCATCTCCATCATAGTAATCTTCGTGACGAGCGTTTTAGGAATTACGTCTCCTGTGGTGCTCGCCCACCTGTTTCACGGCAAGCCAATCTACGACAAAGCAATACTCCTTATCAAGTGCTTCGCGGCTGGGGTAATTCTCTCCACCTCACTCGTCCACGTCCTCCCCGACGCCTTCGATGCCCTTGCCGACTGCCAAGTCGCATCTCACCATCCCTGGAAGGACTTCCCCTTCTCCGGACTCGTCACAATCGTCGGCGTCTTAACGGCTCTGTTGGTCGACGTCACCGCCACTTCACACGCCGAGCACAAGTCGCCGAGCGAATACTTGCCGGTCGGGACTCGGGAGGATTCTTCTAGTGGAGTCTGCGGGAAAAAGTCGGTGGAGCTCCGAATCGAATCGGGTGGGCCGGCGAGCATTTGTAGTAGCGAAGAGAATCGGGGAGGCGAGGAATTGTTGAAATTGAAGCAGAGACTGGTGTCGCAGGTTTTGGAAATCGGGATAATATTTCATTCGGTGATCATAGGAGTGACGATGGGAATGTCGCAGAATAAGTGTACGATAAGGCCTCTGGTTGCTGCTCTCGCTTTTCATCAGATCTTTGAAGGAATGGGCCTAGGCGGATGCATTGCGCAGGTAGAAATTATTAGCTGCTTTCTTCTTCATTCTTGCCCTAATTATTTTAATTTAAATAAACTTTAACTAATTCAGATCCACAAGTTCCTACTACCTCAGTGAGATTAATGGGTTCATAAATGTTTTACCTAACATTCGGTCGAATGGTCATGGTGTTGTTAAAAGAGTTAATGCTGCTTTAATTAAAGGAGTTTTGGACGAAATGTATAAGATCTAAGTTATATTAGTTTGTTTTGTTTAATTCTTAATTAATCTATTAATAGTTTAATTAATTAAGATAATTATAATTAATTAAAATATAATGATACGATCTTATTATCCCAATTTTGATCTATTTGATCATAAAAATTGATCACTATAATATTAATATGAATTGACTCATACCCATCCATTTGTTTGTATTTGTATTTAATAGATATTGGTGTAAATTATTACATGAAATTCAACACATTCGGTTTATGATTTATTGGATCATTTAACAGAAATTAATATATGCTCATGTATCTAAGTTGTTACTTTCCCCCATGGATACTAATTCGAACGATAGAACAACACTAATGAAGTACGGAATGAGGCAGATTTCTTTGGGTTAAACCCATCACATCACATCATCTCCTTCACATACTCACATCCGTGAGCCTCTGACACTCGGTCTGCCATTCAAAAAAAATTAAAAATAAAAATAAAAATCGGCTAGGATTGATGCTTCCTTCTCTTCTTCCCACCCGGGATCGAGTAGTGATACGTGTAAATAAACAATTGAGCCTAGCAGACACTTATTTAATGCCTTTGGTTTCTCTTCCTCCTCCTTTTTTATTATTTTTTTTTCCCCATGGAGAATGGAGATTGAGTCACGGCCCACAATGCCCTTTACCGAATATCGCCTATGTGGACACCTAAGCAGACTACTTTTACTGGCCTCGTTTTGCACCCGAATTCCACTCGCATGTCCAGGGAAAAAAACAAACAACCTTTTTTTGGGAGATTCCTTGGAAATTCAGAGCACAATAATTGAATACAAACTATCAATTGATTGGTTAACCTCTTCTTATTATTTCCTTTTTTAAAAAAAAAAATGGAAATAACACTAAAATTTTGCCACAAGAAAATCTAGGATCTCATTCTTTTCCTCAGAGAAAGTCCCCAAAGTGATCCCACAAGACAACATTAAACTTCATAGAGAGTATATCAGCCTTGGGCCTCTTTTTCTTTTTTGCTTTATCCACTAATATAATTTTTCCCTAACCCATCTCCATCTTATATAAACTTTTCTGGGTCAAGTTCACAAAACTTTTAACCGTATTAATTGATAAAGAAAGATATTGTGAAATAAACAATCATGAATGAGTTCTTGGTACCCACTTTCTTTTTTTTATATATAGTGATTGTTGGATCATGCAATGACGATGATGTTGACGATGACAGGCAGGCTTCAGCTTTGGAACAACAGCATATATGAGCTTCATGTTTTCAGTGACCACCCCAATGGGAATTGTCTTGGGAATGATTGTGTTCTCGTTAACGGGCTACGATGATAGCAGTGCCAATGCCCTAATTCTGGAAGGTCTTCTGGGCTCCTTGTCCTCCGGTATACTCATATACATGGCTCTTGTCGATCTCGTTGCCGTTGATTTCTTCCATAACAAGCTCATGAATTCTGATCACAGACTCAAAAAAGCCTCTTTCATTGCCTTGGTTCTGGGATCTACTTCAATGTCCATCCTTGCCCTTTGGGCTTGAAATTTTGGTTTCTGAATTAGATTGAAATGCAGGAAGAATATCATTATTCGATCTTTTGCTTTGGGTTGCCTAATTTTTGCCCAAGTGTTAAAAGTGAATTTGGTTTGTGTTATCTACCATATATATAAAATATGTAATCATAAATTAAAGATGTACGTTCTCCTCATTTTCATTTCATATTGACAAAACTTTCAAAAAGTTGCGATGAAAAATTAAAATGCTCCACTGAATCATCTGGTTCAAGCCATAGTTTCTGCCATTAGTGAGAGAGTAGAAGACTGAAGTAACATCTAGATAAGAATTTTTCGTCAGTGAAACGCAACAGGTCCCGTAGCTCAGTTGGTTAGAGCGTTGGTCTTATGAGCCGAAGGTCGCGGGTTCGAGCCCCGCCGGGACCAACTTTTTTATTATTTCTCTTTGTATTTCTCAATTTGATCTTGAATGTCACATCATTGGGCTTGGGCATAAACCAATTCAACGTTTGCGAACGTGGTCGGGTCCACGGAAAAGCAAATTATAACGTGAGGAAGGGAAACACGCGAAAGCAAAACCGACTAACCGAAACACATTTTTCTGTGCTTTTGCTTCTTTGGAGAAAGATTGTGGCAAGATCCCGTCTCTGTCCTGGTCTCACCTCATCTGCTTTAAACTGCGAAGTAAATCAAGCCCTTTCCAAAACCAAAGCCGAAAGTCCTCGTAGAGCTTAACAAGAAGAGGTAACACATGAATTACCAAATCCCACCCTTTTCTTGACAATTTTCTTGTGACTACAATGTATACCTACCTTTGTATTGGATTATCCAGTTTTATTTTTATTTCGCTGTGTGAAATGGACACACATTTCTCTGTCAAATTGATAATCTTATTTTATTACTATTGTATGTTAATAAATTTGGACCAACGCTGTTGAATCATTTAATTAAATTTCTGAAACTTAGAAATAAAAAAAAAAATTATATTGAGAGAGCTGTCCCCTTAAATAGGATCTCTACAGATATTATAATCAGATTAATTAAAATATGATTTTAGATATTGTTGGTCTGTTAAAAAAAATGAAACATTACATAAGTTTTGGAATTGTCCATATGGCCATTTTTTATTGTTATTATATGAATATGGCTTACCCTCAACCCATAATTGTCAATAATTGATTAATATATAATAAGTATAATCCGTTCTCAATCTATTTATGATTTTGATTTTTTCCTAATAAAATGCTTGTTTTTTATGGGAAAAAGAAAAGTTAAGGACAGAGTTACCAAAGTGAAAAATAGTAACCAAACTCCATATAATAGGTACCACCCGCCCATTGGACCGTGCTCATTGCATATAAAAAATTATATCCCACACAGCACAGGGGAAGAAGGTTGGTTTATGTAAATATCATATGCATTCCCCATCATGTGATTCAATTCCCAACTAAGATACTAATTATGCACTTGGACGGTCTCCTTTTGTTCCACATGAAAACCTGTAACTTGCCTCATACCTCGTACCTCATTTTAGTACAACAAAAGGAACAACAAAAAAAGCTAAAGCAGCTCTGATTTGACATTCCTAATTCAGATTTTATTAAAGCCATCTGCTTCGGCTTCGCCAAACAAATAATATTATGCACAGAATGAGGCTTTTCACCTCCCAAAAGTCCCAGTCCTACTTGCAGTGGTGCATAAGCAACGAACTCCAACATCGGGGCGAAGGCATTCTTCTCCTCATTTTCCTCGCTCTTTCCCTTACTCATTGCCTTGTTAATCCTCTATATTCGGTCATTGATTCATTTTAGCTCCCTCTCTTCCCAGGCCTCCGCCACTGCCACCACCGCCAATGTGGCCATTTCCTCTAATGCTTTACAGGCCACGGCAATTGTTATGCCATGTCAGTCAGTTGGAATCGATGCTGCCACTATAGACAGCTTGCCCAAGTTCTCGTACAATTCATCAGCAGGGGATCATTGTACAATCCGAAATGTGGAGTGCTCAATATGTCTCGGAGAGTTTCAAGACAAAGAACTAGTTAATGTGATGCCCATGTGTTATTATGGGTATCATTCAGAGTGCTTGGACAAGTGGCTCCGCTTGCTATCAACTTGTCCTCTCTGCAGAGCATCTCTCCCTGTTGGCTCTCCAACTCAATTAGCCAATCCTTGAAATTATAAGAGAAGAATTTTTCTTCGATTCATTGGGTCACTTTTTAGTATAAAAATACTTCTTTTTTTTAACTTTTTTTTGGGGGGGGGGGGGTTGGGAAGGTATTAACACTGCTCTTCTATCTATTTGCTTTTATCGAGAAGATCACTCGAGTGCTACTTTTTTTCGCAAGGTTCTTCGACTAGGCCCAGCGAGTCAGCTATAGGCCAAGCCAATGAAATCAAAGATCCTGGTGTGGAACGCTAACCCAATTAATTTATTTAATTTTCAACTCATATAATTTACATAATATATGTATATTTTTCGATTTTAACTAAATTTTATTTGACTGATTCAATCCGAAAAATATTATTTTAAGCTTTTTACTCAAATAAGTAACAATTTATTACGCAAAACATTTTATTCTCATTTTATTTTTAAAATACGTCAATTGATCTTGAGAGGTGAATGAGTAATTATTGGATTAGATTAGGCATTACCAAACAAAGAAAAAAGATTTAAATTCGATTTAGTACAAAAATTCTTAAAATATTTAGATTGAGCTGAATTGTAATACATAAAATATAAATAATTCGAGACTTTTAAGAGAGAATTCTAAATTTGATATTTTATGTATATATATGGAACTCCATTGAACTCGGCTGGATTAGTCCCATGAGCCCAAAGAAGGACTTCATCTCTAATCTTGATCAAAAGAAATTTTAAATGTTACACTCTAATCTCGTGAAATCCTAATACAAACTCGAGTGGTTGAGTGGCTGATGGAAGTTTAACAATGTCAAATGTAGAAGGGAAGTGGGTTCATCGACTAGGCCTTTGATACCTTTCTCGGCCTTTTGGCTAAGATCGACTAGGCCTTTGAACTCCGAAGACCGAATAGATCATGGACAGGACACACTATCAAGAAACTTTTTTTCTTCATTATTTTATCTGAATTGACATATCATGAAGAGCCACTTCTCAATAGACTTAGCTCAATATTGTAACAAGAGAAGGACAGGGCAACAATGCCCCGACTCGATTCATGACTAACCAAAGTAATTTTGGCAAACAGGGGGGGGAGCGAGAGAGAGAGATCAAAACTTAATGTCAAATTATTGAAGGCGTTCATGATTTTCCTACTTCCGCAGCACAATTTGATGAGGCTTTACAAACAATAAATAGGAGGGAGGAGGTCCCCAACCCCAAGCTCAAGTGAATACAAAACAAGCAAGTCTGTCTGTCTGATGGTGCTTGTCATGTACTGATTTGGATGTACTCTTTAGCTAAAACTTTTGTCCTCAAAAGTGAAGTCACACGAGAAAAGGTGAAACGTCATTTATTAAGGGCAGATGAAATGGATAAATAAGATTTTCTTTTCTTTTTCTTTAAGATGACAAATTCTAATTTTTCTTAAGGATTTGAAAAAAAAAATATATATATATATATATACTTACACGGAGAACAAACCAGAATCATCCGCTGCCAATTATGCTATCATTTAATTTTTTATATTATACATTTATAAAATATATTTTTTATACTAAAGAGATAATTTCTATTAGTAAAAAGGAAAAAATTAATGAACTCTTTGCATCACTTTATACATATAAATTGTCGAGATTTAATTTTAAGAAATATTGTTAAGCATTAAAATATTTGAAAAAATTAAAATAAAATAGTTTAAAAGAAAGTACAAACGCAAGTAGGCATCTATTGGTTCGTCCTATACTTCGTGTTATTACTTTTTCTTTAAATTGTTTTGTTTTGTTTTTAAGAATTTTTAAATTTAACAATCGTAAATAAATAGAATTTCGCGAAAAAAATGAAAACGACACATAACTAATGGATACCAGAAAACAAGGAAAGGTGTAGGGTAAGTCATTTTGTCAAACAATTAATGGTCAACTTTCTGTGCGTTGGATTCAGACCCCGCTTTATCAATCAAATCATTGAATATTGAAATGCCAAGTCTGGGCCACGGTTGATTATCCAAATCGTGGGCAATTCAGAGCTCTCTCTCTCTCTCTCTCTCTCTCTCTCGTCATTTCAGACACATCACAGGCCCATCTTACCCGGATGTATCTTGACTTGCTTATATGTAACTCCGCGTCCCTCATGCAGCACTCAAATGACCCTCTTTTCTCCCCCCCCCCCCCCCCACCCCTCTGCCCAAAAAAAGAAAAGAAAAAAAAAACCCTCTTTCTTTCTTCTTTCCGGGAGATTCCTGAATTCAAATAATATAAATCCAGTCATTGGTATTTCTGCAAAGTGGTGAGTTCGAGACCCTTTAACAAATTTCATATGATAACAAGCATTAAATATATATATACACAATATTATTTTTAAGCTAATAAAAGTTAAAATAATTATTTTATTTGCAACCAAAAATAGAAAGGCAGGTTTTATACTCTGCTTCTTGCTTTCAGATGAGTGGGGCGAAAAATAAAAATAAAAAGTCCCTTTTTTTAGGTTGGGAGATTTCAAAACTCAATCAAATGCCTTCATTCCATGCTCTAGTCATGGATTCATAAGAATCCTAATAAAAAATTAATAATTAAATGATCTTGGACAGACCCTAAAGTTTTTTCCTTTTACGGTGCACCACTGTGTACCGGCCGTGGAATTGGAATCCCACAATAGATTTGAACAAATTTTGCAAGTTCTCTCTCCTGAAGAGGAGGATTGAAGTAAACTTCAACATGGGTTCAAGGCTCAGGAGCATCAACATGGGATGATGGGAAAACCTTTCTCTCTGATCTATTACTGCTCAGCATTCTCCTTAGAGCATCACCTAATGATGAAGAAGACAACGATGACCGTGACGATGAATCATCCGCCGTTACTACATCGGTAGAAGAATCAATAACCTCAATTGTAACCTCTGATGATGCCGAAAAACTCCCATTCATCATATCCAACTCATCTAATATTATCTCCGGCAAATCTCCACTCACATCATCCGAGGAATTCACAGGTACAACCTTAGTAGAAGCATCCAATGCCACTGGAGCTCTACAAATTGGACAATCGGAGTGAGAGTTCAACCACATGTCAATGCATTCGACATGAAAAGCATGTCCGCATTTAGGCAAATCTCTGCCAACATCCTTATCCTCAAACATGCTCAAACAAATTACGCATTCCAAATCCTGTTTCTGCTCTCCGGATTTGTAGACGAACAACGGAATCGAAGAGATGATGGATGCATCGAGACCTATGGTGGGATAGGATGGAAAATTTGTACTACTGGTAGTTGAGTCTAATGTGAATGTGCGGAAATGGTGAAAGCGAGAGGGATTCAGGACATGGGAAACGGAGACCGATCTTCTCCTCCTGTTGTGAGATTGTGCGAGGAACCATTTGCCATAAAGATGGAGAAGCAAAATGAAGAGAATTACGACGAGGAGGGAGATGATTGCGGCCAGCATTATGTTGCCGTCGTATGAGAATATGCTCTCGAGTATGTGATTGAATGAATTGGTTTTCTGCTGAGCTGAGGAAGAGTCTGGAGGTGGACTAAGCATTGTTTGGCTGGTCCGTTGGGTCAGTGTTGGTGGTGAAATAGTAAGGAAGAAAGGGCCAGCAACAGAGAGACTTCCAAAGTGTAATGGGAACTCACAAGTGGGAGAGTTTTGGAAGGAAAAGGGAAGAAGATGAGATCATATGTTGCCTGTGGGAATCTCCAAAATGTAACGTGAAAATAAAGTCGTCTGTGACGGATTAAATTACGGGTAATGTGCCCTTTTAGTCTCTACATTGCGTGAAAGACACACCTCTCTCTACTCCTCTTTCTTAAGAAGTGAGAATGGAAAGCTCGCAAGTCAAAAGCGAATCCCTCTATTCAAGGACGTAAAATAAGAACTCCATGTGAGAGAAAGATGATTATGGTACAGTACATAACAAACAAAGTTCTCGTGAAGGCGACGGCAGCTATGTATTATAATATTTCATGTGGAAGACTTAATTTAGTGATGGAGTAGGGAAGATCCCCAACCCATTAAAAGATTTGGGGGGAAAAAAAAAATTGTCACATCGTTCTCTTTCTATTTTGTCTTTGCAAATGATTTTCTTATAATTTTATAATAGATATTATAGTTCTATGTTTGGTTGTAGGACTGGTGTACCATCTTTACCAGACTCTAGGGTCCCATGTGAATCCAACCACGAAACATAAAAGGTCTGGTCTGATGGTCTATTGACAATGCAAGAAACACCCCATCCCACCCCCTAAAAATTGCTACCCTATTTAGCTCCAATAATTGTAATCCCCCCTTTTATTGCATGTTTCCAGGCAACATATCAAACACCTCTTATTTACCTTTTCTTTCTTTTCTCGGTGGTTAGGCTCGTGACCTCCGACCCATCTCGTAGGTAATTCCTCGAACAGATGGAACGCCTCTGATTTAGTCACCGGTCTCAAACACAATGAATCACCCGGTTTATAATTTAGATTTAGTGTTTGGTTGACCCTTAAAAAGCTTCCCGTACCAGCAAAACAGGAGGAAAGAGACGAGGGACTAGAAAGTAAGGACACACCGCGCCTCCGCACGGTCTGAAATTTTAATTATCGGATGATATGCCCAGAAAAAAATTATTAAATGTTAATTAGATTCAAGTTTATAAAATTAAAATAATAAAATTTATTAAAAAATTATGAATATTAACAAAAGTTTGATTTAAGCTGATATTTTATGAAATATTTGTTATATTCATCAAATATTTCAATTTATATTTTTAATAGAAATTATGTGCACAATTGTATTAATTATAACATTTTTATTATATGCAAAATTTTTTGTATATAATAAAATCATCTATATAAAATTTGTTTAATATCTTTAGTATAATCATAAAATTTTTTTAATAAAATGATCATTTATTTTTTAAATATAAAAAAATTTTCAAATGTTTTCTTACTTAGTATTTTTATAATTATAATTTTTACATAACTATAATATTATAGTATTTTTACTATACATCATTTATTTTAAATATTTTAAATATTTTTGGTATAATTATAAAATCTCTTCATAAATTTATCATTTATTTTAGTATGATCATTGATCAAAATAATTTTTTAAAATTTTTTTAATGTCAAAATATTTGAAATTTTTTTACTTATTATTTTTATAATTATAATTTTTCTAATATTATAATATTAAAGTATTTTTATATATGCATAAATATTTTGCATATTTTAAAAAATTTTAATATACTTGCAAAATTTTATAATAAAATTATCATTTTATAATACTATATTTAATTTAAAAAACAAAAAAATAATAAAAACAGAAGGAAAAAAAAAAGCCACAGTCGACTAAGGGAGTGCCCTAGTCGACTGAGGCATAAAAAAGTAGAAAAAATAATTAAAAAGGGAAAAAAGCTCTAGTCAACCAAGGAAGTGTCTTCTTTAGTTGTATTTAATTTTTTTTTTAAAAAAAAAGTAGAGAAAAAATAAAAAAAATAATTAAAAAGAAAAGAAAAAAGGCTTAGTCGACGAAGAGCATGCAGTAGTCGACTAAGAAGTCATTTAATTAAAAAAATATATATTTTTTTAAAAAATACTATAGATGTTTTTTTAAAAAAATATTTTAAAAAATTAAAAAAAAACATTAAAAAAATTTATTTATATTTTTTATATCTTTTAAAAAATATCATATTTGTTTTTAAAAAATAGTTTAAAAAAATTTTAATATTTTTAAAAAACATTTTTAAAAAATTTGTAATATTTTTAAAAAACATTTTAAAAGAATATTTTTTATTTTTTTGATATTTTTATATTATAAATATCTTTAAATTATAAAGAGTATTAAGTATAATCATAAGTTTTTTTAATAAAATCATCATTTATTTTAGTATAATCATTGATAAAAATATTTTTTAAATAATTTTTTAGTCTCAAAATATTTTCAAAATTTTTTCACCTATTTTTTCAATAATTATAACTTTTCTAGTATTATAATATTAAAGTATTTTTTTATATGCACAAATATTGTGCATATAATAAAATTATAGTATTTTTAACATTATAACTTTCAAATATTTTAAATATTTTTGGTATAATTGAAAATTTTTATAATAAATTATCATTTTATAATACTATATGTTTAATTTAAAAAAAAAGCAAAAATAAAAAAAAATAAATAAAGGCTTAGTTGACTAAAGGCATACCGTAGCCGACTAAGTTCTTTTTTTTTTTTTTTTTTTTTTAAAGAGGAGAGGGAGGAAAGAAAGAAAAAAAATAAGAAAAATACCTTAATCGATTAAAATATCTTTTTTTTTTCTTTTTGTATTTTTTTTTTCAATGAGGAGAGAGGGGGGGAGCAGAAATGTATGGAATGGGGATTTGGGTCTAGAGAGGGGGGATGAATAGTGAAAGGTATGGTGTGGACTATGGGCAATCGGTTCCTAGACTTTGATTTTTTTTTTTTTTTTTTTTTTACATTAATGGAAAGGAGATGTTAAAAAGTGTGTTCCACTATGCCAAGTTGAAAGCCAAGTGGAGAACGATGAAAATAGTTTTAACAATATCATTGACGTTTTTAGAAAATAATTATAAAAAATTTTTAATATTTTTTTAAAAACATTTTAAAATAATTTTTAATATTTTTAAAAAGAGGAGGGAGAGGAAAAAAAAGCAAAAAAAGAAACAAATGCTTTAGTCAACCAAGTTTTAAGAAAATTTTTTGATATTTTAAAAAAAAATTAACAAATTTTTGTAATATTTTAAAAAAAAAACATTTTCTAGAAATTTTTAATATTTAAAAAATACATTTTAAAAGAACAATTTTAATTTTCTTTTGTATTTTTATATTATAGATTTTTTTAATTATAAAGAATATTTTTTAATATTTCAATATTTAGATGAGAGAATTTAAAAAACATTTTTTTTTTATTTTTTGATATTTTCTAAAAAGAATATCATTGTTGTTTTCAAAAAATAGTTTTAAAAAATTTAGCCATTTAATTAAAAAAGAGAAAAAAAAGCTTTAATCCTGCCTTATTTAGTTATTTAATTAAAAAAAAAGTAGAAAAAATAAAAAAATAATTTAAAAAGGAAAGAAAAAAGCCTCGACTAAGGACACATTTAATTAAAAAATAGAAAAATATGTTTTTTTAAAAAATATTATAGATGTTTTAAAAAAAATTAAAAATTTAATAAAAAAAATTTATTTCTATTTTTTGATATTTCTAAAAAAATATAACTATAATTTTTTTGGTATTACAATATTAAAACAATTTTTTAAAACATCTATGATATTTTATTAAAAATATCACAAAATATAAATAAAATTTTATTTTAAATGTTTTTAAAATTTATTCAAAAATAATGTTTCTTAAAAATATTAATTTTGAAAAACTATTTTTTAAAAAACATCTATAATTTTTTTCTAAAATATAATTAAAAAACAAAAAAGGAAAAAAAAGATACAAAAAATATTATAGATGGTTTTAAAAAAAAATTAAAAATAATAAAAAAAAACTTTTAAAAAATAATTTTATTTATATTTTTAGATATTTTTTTAAAAAATATAGCTATAATTTTTCTCTAATTTTTCTTGTATTATAATATTAAAACAATTTTTTTAAAAACATCTATAATATCTTATTAAAAATATGATAAAATATAAATAAAAATGTTTTTAAAATGTTTTTCAATTTTTTTTAAGCAAATGATGTTTCTTAGAAATCTTAATTGTTCAAAACTATTTTTAAAAAATGTCTTTGTTATTTTTTTTAATAAATATCATTTGAAAAAAAAAATGACATGTCTTAGTCGACTAAGGCATCTTTTTTTGTTAATAATATTTTGAAAAAATATCATAGATATTTTCTATAAAGTAGTTTTAAAAAATTAATGTTCGTAGGAAACATTTATTTATTAAAAATTTAAAAAACATTTAAAAAACATTAGGAAAACTTTTTTATTTATATTTTTTGATTTTTTTTTAAAAAATATAACTAAATTAAATGTTTTTAAAATTTTTTTAAAAAATAATTTTTTTAGAAATATTAATTTTTTAAAATTATTTTTTAAAAAATATATATGATATTTTTCTTTGTAAAAAATATCATTAGAAAAATCAAAAAAGAAAAAAAAATAGGATGCCATGCCTTAGTCGACTATGACAATCCTGAGTCGACTAAGGCATTTAGTCGACAAAGAGGATGCCGTACTCGACTAAGGCATCCTGTTTTTTTTTTTTCCTTCATCAATGATATTTATAAAAAATATATATATCATTGCTGTTTTTTAAAAAATAGTTTTAAAAAAAATTAATGTTTGTAAGAAACATTATTTTATAAAAAATTTTAAAATTATTTAAAAAAATATTTAAAAAACATTGTTATTTATATTTACTAATATTTTTTAAAAAATATAACTAATTTTTCTAATATTATGTTATAAAAATAATTTTTTTTAAAACATTTATATTATTTCATTAAAAATATCAAAAAATATAAATAAAAATATTTTTTAAATGTTTATAAAAATTTTGAAATAATAATGTTTTTTAAAAATATTAATTTTTTAAACTTTTTTTTTAAAAAAATGTTCTATCATATTTTTTAAAAAAATAATTGGAAGAAAAAAAAAACAAAAAAGGAAAAAAAAGATGCAAAAAATATTATTGATGTTTTAAAGAAATATATTTAAAAAATTAATAAAAACATTTAAAATTTTTTTATTTATATTTTTCGATTTTTTTTAAATAAATAACTATATTCTTCTATAATTTTTCTGATATTATAACATTAAAATAATTTTTTTAAAAAACATCTACAATATTTTGTTAAAAGTATCATAAAATATAAATAAAAATATTTTTTAAATGTTTTTGAAAATTTTTTAAAATATAATGTTTCTTAAAAATATTAATTCTTTAAGACTATTTTTTTAAAAATATCTTTGACATTTTTGTAAATGTAATTGAAAAAAACAAAAAAAAAGATGCAAAAAAATATTATATATGTTTTAAAAAAATATTTAAAAAAATTAAAAAAAATTAAAAACATTTTTATTTATATTTTTTATATTTTTTGAAAAAATAACTATATTTTTTCTAGTATTATAATATTAAAACAATTTCTTTAAAAGACTATATTTTAAAAACCATCTTTGATATTTTTTGTAAATGTCATTGAAAAAAAAGCAAAAAAGAGAAGAAAAAGATGCAAAAAATATTATAGATGTATTTTTAAAACATTTAAAATATTTTTTTAAAAATATCACAAAATTTAAATAAAAGTATTTTTAAACTTTTTTAAAAAATAATGTTTTTTAAAATTATTAATTTTTTAAAACTATTTTAAAAAAATATATATATATATCAATGATATTTTTTAAAAAATATCATTGAAAAAAAAAATAAAAAGAAAAACATGATGCTTAGTCAACTAAGCCATTGAGTCAACTAAGAGATCCCTTAATCGGCTAAGGCATCTTGTCTTTTTTTTCTTTTATTTTTTTTTTTAACGAGGAGAGAGAGAGAGAGAGGAGAGAAGAAAGAGGGAGGGAAAAAAAAGGAACGACACGAGTGCCTACAAGTGGGTCCTGTACGTCACGATTGAGGACGATAAAATCCATCGGTTGGAGGGTCATTCACACTTTTATATATATGTTAATATATTAATAATGTATTATTGAGGTTTTTTAATAATAAAAAATATTTTTTAAATATTTTAATATTTTAATTAGGAGAGAGAGAGAGAGTTAATAAGGAGAGAGAAAAAAAAAGCAAATGGGAGAGAGATAGAGGATATTTTTATATTATATATGTTTTTTAATTATAAAAAATATATTTTAATATTTTAATATTTTAAAGAGGAGAGAGAGAGTTAATGAGAGAGAGAAAGAGAGGAGAGAGTGGCCGGGAGAGAGAGAGAGAGAGTGAGTGAGAGTGTGTGTGTTTTAATAAGGAGAGAAAAAAAAAATATTTTTTAATATTTTAATATTTTAATGAGGGGAGAGGGAGACCGTTAGTGAAGAGAGAGAGAAAGAGTTAATGAGAGAGAGAGAGAGAGAGAGAGAGAGGGAGAGGAGAGAGTGATGGGGGGGAACAGAGAGAGAGAATGGAAGGGGTGATTGTAAGTGGGTACCTCACACTTTTATATATATGTTAATATGTTAATAATGTATTATTGAGGTTTTTTAATAATAAAAAATATTTTTAAATATTTTAATATTTTAATTAGGAGAGAGAGAGTTAATAAGGAGAGAAAAAAAAGTTAATGGGAGAGAGATAGAGGATATTTTTATATTATATATGTTTTTTAATTATAAAAAATATATTTTCATATTTTAATGAGGAGAGAAAGGGTTAATGAGAAAGAGAGAGGGAGGCCGCGAGAGAGAAAGAAACAGAGAGTGAGGGAGCGTTTGTAAGAGGGATCGGAATGAAGAATCGGAATGAAACTAAAAGATGATATTTAGAGTAATATTATAAGAATAAATATTTTGGAATCATACCCAAAAATTTAAAAATCCACAAAATCTAGATAAAATGGTAGATTTTGTTGAAAACCCACATTTAATTCTCAAATAATCATTTATTCTCACATTTACCCAAAATTACCTATTACTCTTCACTCTCACACTTCATTTTTTTATTTTCTTTTTTTAAAAAATTATCCATTACTCATATATATATTTTTATATATAACTAAATAGGTAAAAATATATATATTATTAAATTAATTTTTTTTTTAATTTTTGAAAAGAATTTAAAATTTACTTGATAAATTCATATAATATTTATTTTTTTCATTATAAAATTTTCTATTATCCATTACTCATATATATACATATAAATTAAGTAAATGAAAAAATATAAAATTTTCATTATTAAGTTACTTTCTATTTTCTTTTATTTTTAAAAAAATATAAAATTTATTTGATGAAATCATATAATATTTATCTTTTTCATTATAAAATTATTCATTAATCATATATATATTAAAAAAAAAACTAAACAAGTAAAAAAAATAAAATTTAAATTTTTATTATTAAGTTACTTTATTTTTATTTTTCAAAAAAAAAATAAAATTTACTTGATAAACTTATGTAATATTTATTTTTTTCATTATAAAATTACTTATTATTCATTATTCATATAATTTTCATTATAAAATTACTCATTACTCATATATATATATATAAAAACTAAACAATTGAAAAAATATAAAATTTTCATTTATAAGTTATTTTTTTTTTTATTTTTGAAAAGGATAAAAAGTTTACTTGATAAATTCATATAATATTTATTTTTTTTAAGTAAAATTAATTCATACAATATTTTAAAACAATTTATTTTAAATTATTTATAATTTTTATTATATATTTGAATAAAAATAAATTTGAAAAATCATTAATTACTATTCTAAAAAAAAAAAAAACCAAACACCAGATATAATAATGATACTCATTCAGTGTATTGAACCAAACAGATGATTTGAAATGATTCCGTCCATTTCGATTTCAGGGATTCTAATTCTCAGAACTGAACCAATCGTCCCCTAAGAGTGTGTGTGTTAATAAGGAGAGAAAAACATAATGGGGGGAAAGGGAGAGAGTTAATGAAGAGAGAGAGAAAGAGTCAATGAGAGAGAGAGAGAGAGAGAGAGTTAATAATATAATTCAAGAAAAAAAAAAAATAAAACAGAGAGAGAGAGAGAGGGAGGGAGAGAACAGAAGGGGTGGTTGCAAGTGAGTCCCTCGTTGCCAAGTTGGAGGACAACGAAAGCCAACTTGGTAAAGGGCTCCTCACGCTTTTACATATATGTTAATAACTAGGATGATTTTTGGAGATTTCATTAACCCATCAAATTTTTGCACATCAGTATTGATAAAAACATTAAAAAAAAAAAAGAAACTTTAATGCTGATTTAAAAACTTATCTCTATTTTGGGTAACTTCCAAAATCAATCAAACCTCATGATTCAAAATACTCCGAAACTAACCCTAATATGCAAATTATTTATATTTTTAACTTCATAATTAAAATTTTAATTAAAATCATAAACTCCGAATCAAATCAGCATCAAAGAGCCATGAACACAACATTACCGTGCACAGACCACCTCATTTGATCCATGGTAGTTGCACATGTGGCTTAATTCCATTGCTGGGCTGGAGCAAAATCTAGAGACTTTTAGGTACCTGTTACAGTTTATGAAATTGAAACCAAATAGGGATAATGTGGGTAACAATAATCTGGCCAGCAGCTTGAAAACTTGGTGATTGTTAAAACTCTTCGAGGCAGAGGGAAATACTTCTATGTAAGCAAAGAAATAACAAACCACTTATATTAAAAACAAACGTATTAGATTGAGAAGTGATTATTTGAAGTACAGTGTGAGGACAATTATGCCGTATACATCTTGTTAATGAATGAAGATGGAATAAACAGAAAATTGCTATGACACTTTCATTTCATAAACAAGGTTAGGAAATTAATGGGCCAAAAAATAAAATAAAATAAAGGAGTTTGTGGGTCAGTCCATGAGTTTATATCTTTTCTCTTGGACACCAGTTACACCCATTTGAATCTCTATAATGGTATGAAGTGGTACCTGTAAGAATTACAACACTACTTCGGTTAATTTTGTTTCAATACCTTCCAAACCAGATCCAGCAACATTGGCATAGGGGAATTGGTACAGACTTGTGAAAACTTGTCACTAAATAGTTACCTCGATGTGTGGGATTTCTTTTAAAGGCCTATCAGCGAAATAAGCATACAATGCTCTCAATACCGCCTACAAGATAAATACATATCCTTGATTAGTATTTCCTGTCCAAAACATCATAAACAACACAATTAAACAGCAGTGAGTATAACCTGGTGAGATATCACCACAACAGGTGCTCGCTGTCGTTCAAGCTCAATGATTACAGGCTCTAGCCTACATTATCACAAAAAAAAATTAAAATAAGCATCGGAAGGCGGGTCTGCGCAATGATGGAGTCTCTCTATTGTGTCCTGGAGGTCCAGGGTTCGAATCAGCCTCTTTGCAAAAATAGGAAGGGAAGGCTACCTAGGTATTCCCTTTCCCAGACCCCATAATGTGAGAGGTTTGGCACTGGGTACACCCTTTATTTACAAATTGGAGAATGCAGTTCAAAACTAGACTATTTTTCTCATGGGAAATGAAAACCTTTGGATAACATCCAGATAAGATTCTCCGCGAGGATACCGATACCTCAGCTTGTCCTTCTTACGTGACCTGCTAATAAGTCCAAACCAAAGACAAAACAGCAAAGGTTATTACTGTGGTCCATCATAACCTATTGCGAGATATCAGAAAATTGACAAGCCACTTAGTGGTTTTGGTTAATTAATCATTTTCAAATATTTTCCTTTCCAATTCATGGTACTTAATAATCCAATGATACTAGCTAAGGAAAAAAAGCCTGTCAAAACAGATACAGATCACAACATACTCATACTCCTCTGGCATGTTCTTCTTAATCTCTTCATATGTCATTCCATCACATACTCCAGCATTTATCTCGTCCAGTGCACGCCATTGTATCTACGCAATGTCAAGAGAATAAGTAGCATTGCATTAAAGATAGGCTGTAACCAGCTTCAACTTGTTTTATGAACCATTCAACAAATTAATTGAAGTGAATGACTGAAAAGTTGGACAAGCATGGTGGTGCTGTGCACTCCAGCAAACCTTGGGGAATCCAACAATAGGACTTGCTGTCAGAATTGTTCTCTGAAGCGTGCTAGTCCATATCTAAACCACATTGAAAACCAAAAATTTAGCAACCTCTGCACAATCCAAAATTAGCCAACTGAAAAACAGAATAATAAAAAGCAGCACATTCCAATAGTATCGCATCTTTTTTTTTTTTTTTGGGGGGGGGGGGGGCGGCGTGCTGAGATACAACATTTCACGGAGTCAAACCATTTCTCAATTTTGTTTCTCCTGAAGCATGAAGCTTAAATTGCTTAGTTTACCAATTTTACTTCTCTCCAAATGACGGAGATTATACATATAAATATCTTGTACAAAAGTAGTCCATCTATCAGCCTAATGATCAGAATCAAATGTTTCTTTTCCATAGCTCACAAATTTTGTTGAGATGAGACAAGTTAGCACAGACTTCTCTTCCGGTGAGACCAAAAAAGAATAGTTATGAAGCTTACAGAAGCAGCACGTTCAGGCTTTAGTCGCTTTTCCACAAAATTAGACAGTTTCTTCGAGTAAAGCTCTCCTGCTTCACTGTTGAAACAGAGCAATTATACAAGAAATCACACTCGAGAGGCATGAAGTTAAGAAGGAAATTGTGATGTATCAGATAGCTGAGGGGATCAGAAACACTCTAAAATGTGACTAGGAACCGGATGTCATGCAGAAAAAAGAAACCAGGTTTGAATGAAATGTAATTACTTTACAACTACTAGGTTGAATAAAACAACTGAAATTCAGCCCGAGAAGCCAACTGATAACAGAGATAAGAAGCACAATGTAAGCTAGCTCATGGCATTACTGTACTTGAACATGAGAAAGAAGCTGTCATTGAAATATCTCGCCAAAATGATAAGAGGGATGGGAAACAAGGCCTTGCTGTTCACTCCTGCAGATAAAGGCCATCCCCTTCTTTGTTGTGTATTCTTTTAATCTCAGGGCAGTGCATTCCATCATTGCAATGCCCAAATAACCCGAGAAAGCTCCCAAAAACCTCCACAGGAGGTAGTGGGCAAAATAAGCATTTAATGTTATCAAGGACATGGCCTCCAATAACACAAATTAAAAAAAAAAAAAAAAAAACACGTGTCCCCAATCAACCCAGTAGCTTAGTTAGCACATTTTACCACTGATATGAAAGTTTCAAGTCACATAGATACAAACTGCAGACACAATGTTGCATTTTGAAACAGATAGAAAACTTTATTAGTCAACTGATAATTTATATTTCCTTTTAATTTATTATGTTACCAAACAAGCAGTATAAATAGTATTTGAACTCAGAAAATAAAAAAAAGCAAAAAAACCTTAATACAGTGTCACCCCCAATTCTGCCTCTAACATTATCCCGACTCTCCCCGTGCCTGGTCAGTAATATTGGGCGAGGTGTGAGATGTGTATTCACCTGCAGAATCCAATATGAAATACACAGATACAGTGTCAAGAGAAAATATTAAAACAGCATATATTAAGCTTGGAAAAACTGAGTGGCAAAGAGAGGGCCCTCCGAGGAGAGTGGGGTGAAGGTAAATGTCTACATTTCATGACTGGGAAAAGTCTTAGATGAGGTCAAGCAAACAATCACCCCAAGATATGTAGCTGCAAAAAAATAAATAACTAAATAACTTACCAGAAAAAAGACTATTCTCCCAGGCAGATAACCACTTATATTATTTACCTGAACACAACATAGGAATAATATTTTACGATGCAAGAAAAGTTGCAACACATAATTTCAACCAAAACAAACAATCAACTTGAGCTCTTTCTGTACATTACAAGGATTCAATAGAGACGTTTAGCAGCTTATGCATGCACTAGTAATATTTTTTACTCTTTATCACTAGGAAAACATACTTTCCTGCTTAATGTGAGGATATATTGTACAGTACTAAGCCAAAAAAATATACAAGGAATATTAACGCTTACTTGTATCTGCCCTCCTTGTCCACTCGCCATATCAATCATTTTGATGTAAGATCCTTCTTCTACTGGCTCATAAACCTGGCAAAGCCCAATATGTAACTCTCAATATGATATCCAGTATCCTTGTAAATTTCATGCCAATAAGACAAACCAAATGCTGAAATTCTTCAGAAATATACTTTTTCATAGTTGATCAACCGAGCTTTGAAGTCTTGCATCCCAGCTTCAAAATCAGGCCTGAAACAGCATTAACTAGTAACTACAGATTCAACAGGAGGACACCAATGCAAGGATTTCAGCAGGGATATTTACTCTTCTGCATAATCAGGGCTTTGTTGAACTTTAAGACGAATATTCCTTTCGATGATGCGCTCATCATTGCAAATTGTTTCCAAAAATATAATCTGCAATGCAGAAAAAGACCAAGCCAGGGACAAGTTAACATTTCATAATTCAACTTACAACTTTATATCTTTACTATCTGTAGTTGGCTATATCGATTTGGCCAGATGTACAGTCAATATCTACTATATTTGTCTCCAATCATACCACCAAAATAAAATAACTTATATTTGTCACCAAGACAGAAGCAGAAGATAAATTAGCATATTTATCAAAATACTTAGCTCTCCCCTTAGCAGATAGTCGAAATAGAAACTATCCAGCATTATTTTATTTGGAAAAAACAGAAAGCACCAACTAACATTACAATTGGACCACCAAAAATTCAACAAAACATCGACTATACTTTACTTTGGCGCATTGGCATAACAAAGAGAAAGCCTAAACAAGTCACATATATCACCCTGACATCTGAAGAAGTTAAAACAAAATAATAAAGTTATTTTAATATTCTCCGGTAGAATCTCTCACTGTTGCAGGGCTCAATTAGCAACATACACTCTGGCGAAACCATTATGCTTCAGAGCATAGACACTTCACAATATTTGCAGCAGAATGATAATGAAGACCATAGGGTCTACTTTATTATGGTTCCATTGCTTACTCTGCAAGCAAAAGAATAGCCTGCTTTCAAATTGCACTGCCTTGTGTTCACTAGGCTGCGCAGATGGTTGATCAGATAATCATATTGTAGTCATCCTAAGGAAAACAATAAAAGTCGCAATAATTATGCTATAGTACACTACCTTGCATTTTCCCTCCGCCAATTTCATAAGCATATTCCTGCGTTTCCTTGTGCTGTTTGTAGCATCAAAGATCCCTACCTACACCCCATATGGTCATGTTATGCAATGAATAACAATGAAACCTTGCCTCTTTCATATTAAAAAGCTCACCTGGCCACCTTCTTGCATCCAGGATATCATATCCTCCATTGCCAAGGCTGCAACCTAGCAGCAGGCGTTAATCAAACCATGACTTGTTAATATCTTGTAAACATGAATAATTGATCCAATCATCTGCAAAAATAATTAACTCATAACAATGTCTTTCACTGGGACAGGTCAGTCTCAGCAAGAGATTTATAACATATTTAAAATAGAAGAGGCTATCAAGGTGAAGAAGAGCATAACAAAAGCACTCAACTCATGAACACAATGGGGAAAAAACCCTGTCTTATTGTATTCAGCAAAGCAAACCAAGCATGTTCAACTTCTTGAACCCAAAAAACAATGAGACTGATAGACAATTTTCATGTACTCCAATTGACAACCTTGATCATTCAACACATGAGGCACCAAAAATGGATCCATACAAAGGTTGAAATTTTGAGTGTCAGCCTCTGATACTCCCCCAACCCCAATTTAAGTGGAAAAAATTTTGCTTTTTTCTATTTGCAAAATGAGTCCCAAAGTTCAGTCAACAAAATAAACAGTATATGGGGGCAACTTCATTCAGGCATCCTTTTGGAAGAAAAGGCATTTGAATAAATAAATTTTTAAAGTAATGAATATTATTCTTTGAACACTAGGGCTTCAGCATCTTGGTCACTCAAATTGGGACAGAGGGATTGTGTACTAGACTTGAACCTGTTATTAACATCCCCATGACATGATATTAATTATGATGTCAGTCAGAGCACTAAAGTGCAGTCATGAAATAATCTGGACAAAGACATTTCAGTCAAACAGGCTTTTACAGAAAAAGTATGTGCCTGTGGGTGGTGTATTCTTCCTATTCTTAATATTAACATCTCAATATATTCAGGCACAATCCTATTCGCAATATCAATGTCTCACTATGCCCACACACCATCATTTCCTATGTCCGCTATCTATGCTTCAAAATAAGCTTGGTAAGGCCCAAAAAACCGGTCCAGACCTAGAAATAGAAACAATCTCTAAGAAAACCAGAAGCTTGGTAAAGCCCAAAAAGACCACCCAAAAGGGATGATGATGAGTTGTGAGAGCCGCATTGGAAAACAATTACTGCTCAGAATGTAACTTACAGAATTATATATTGAGTATTTGAAAGAAATGTAGTATTGGTAATAAAATTAAAGAAGATAGAAAGATTCTTCAAAAGGAAATTTACCTCATTGCGTGCTTCAATCCCTTCTGGATTATCAGCTCTAAAGAAGTCAGCTGTCTGTACCAAAAGATGCATGACCTATTAAGACTTGTGCATAGAATTATATGTTGACAAAATAAAAATGTAATCCTGCTGGCTCCCAATAGAAGAGAATTGGTTTCATCCACCAAAAGAATTTAAGGATGATAATGTGTGTAGCATCAAGAAAAGCATCTGTGGGACAGCCATACATGGGTATAAAGAATCATTGTGCCTCTTTCCAACCTCATAACATCTGTTTGCCAATCCATTTCCTCCAGGCTAAGCTACCATGGTTTAAATCTAGCATCGGTATTGGTCGTGGATGCAAGGTATTGGCTGTCAAGGGATAACATAACAAAATAGCAACGATATAGGGGACTTTTTTTGGTCAAAACACATCAAAACTTGTTTATATATTTCAGATGAACTTCACTAATGCATTCAAAACATAAGTTTTTGCAATTAAGTGCATTGCTAGTTAATTAACGAATAGCCACATATATTAGTAATTACTAAATATAAGATTCTATATGGAAAGGAATTCTAAAAAGTTTTTTTTTTTTGGGGGGGGGGAGTAAAGGGGAGCATTTAAGTCCTCTTCATTCCGCTAATCCAACAAACCAACTCCTACTCCTGGTTCTTCTGAATTTTGCCCATTGTCGCTGCTGTAATAGCCACAATGGACGCCTAGCTGATATGGCAGCTTTATCAGCCATGACAGCCGATATCAACCACATCAGGGGAAGACCTCATTCCCCCACCCAAAATCTATCTGCCCAAATTGGTATTGGCACCCACCGATACCCACACATATTTACCAATATGAATCACTTTTTCATTCCATGAAAACTCCTTATTCTGCATTTTCCAGGGAATCCTTACAGATTTTGCTAACCCCTATATTAATCAACATCCAGCCTATTGCAAAGTGACTACCTTCCAAAAGGCTATAGCTATTAGTTGAATTAATAGGATATTTACAGCACATGTTGCATTTGAGTGATATGATAACTAGCTCTATTGCTAAGAACAAGTCTTAGTGGAACCAGATTCCGGCACTCAATCAATTACAAACTCACATGAGTATTCCATTGATATGCATTGCAGTTATAACACTTCCTCAGATTAAGAAGACATATCCCATGAATATTATCTTTATAAATGCAACTGGTTCATTAAAATCTTAAAAGGAATAGACATTGCTTCAATATTACATATGTCATTATGTGTGACAAATTTCTACAAACGTCAAACAAAATTGAGTCACAAGATGATTGCTTACCTGATTAGCTCCGTGCTTAAGGCGCCGATACTATCACAAACAAACAAAAATGACATTGATATTCACTTTGGGGAGCTTACAGGAATAAAAACAAAATGAATAGCAGGAATATAGTTCACCTTTCCAACATTGAAGTGTTTGGTGTCATGACCTAACCATCGAAGATATCTAGTAAGTTTAGCAGCAGTGAATGTCTTGCCTCGAGCAGGCAATCCAACCTGGACAGGCACCCAAAGTTAATACTTGTTAACCAATGAGCTGAAGTGTGTAACACAATCCCATTTGTTAGACAAATATTTCCCTGTCGAATTTTTCCCAACTAAATTTGATTGTCGGACTTGTTAGCCTGATTGATGACATACCAGTACAATTGCTAAATGTCGATCCTCTTTAGGACCAAGCATCTGATCAGCTATAGCAGCAGCTGCAACAGCTCCAGCGGCAGCTGGCATTGCACTCTAAAGAAAAGAAAAGGATCAAAAATTGAAAAACAAAGTATAATGGTCAAGAATACAAGATTATAAGACAATGAAACTATTGTGTAGGAAATATATATATATATATATAAAAGGTACTACGATTACAATATTTTCAGAGGGATGAACAGAGAGACTACACTAACCTTGGATTCTGAATCCAGTTTCAGATCAATAGAGAAAGTACTTGCACTAGCCGACTTAACCAGTCTAGGCGATCCCACGCCTCTATCAACAAAGAGGCCTCTCTGACTATCTTGCTTCTGCAATGGTGAAAATGTCCCAACTGACTTTGATTCAACCATGCCAGAGCCCGAATATATTTTTGATGGATCTGGCACGGAAACCTCCATCTCCTAAGAAACATTTAATGTAACGAATTAGATCCAGCTTCACAAAAATTGCAGCTGAAAAGCATATGTACAGCATGAATCTGTTGTCATGCTGGGGTTCAAGAAAAAATGAGTCAGACCAAACAGAAAAAACCGATTCAAAGAAAAATACATTATCATCGGATGGGAAAACTGCTGCAATCGATGCTTCAGATTTTATGAGAGTAAAGATCTTTCAATTTCTGCTTACATTAGTATGGAAAAAATAAATAAAAAAAATAAAAAGGTAGTTATACCACAGTGACTGTACAAACATCAGTTACTAAGTTGCCAGCAATAAAACACTTCTTAGAAAATGCTGCACTTACATTTATCCTTAGCCTAACTTTATTCTTATTGAGTAATACTGGATGGACCAGATGGACCAAATCCTATATGAGCAGTCCATATCAACATAAAAACAGATTCTTTCATATTTGAATAATTTCGAATTGGCCAAAACACTTTTCAAATCAAGAAAAAAAATAAATAACGAACTGGCATTATTCTCATTGTATCTGATATGGATTTCAAAGAACTGGCAAATTCATAGAATATCCATTGAACCTTCACTCCACTCATACGAAAGTCGCACAGTTCCTTATAGGGCCAGAAAATAGAGCAACTAAAATTGATGCAAGATAGGCTACCAAGACAAAACCTTTATAGTTGCACGTCTATCAACATAAACACTGACAGAATGTGAACTAGTGGCTGAACCATCAATACTGGAGAAAATTCCAGCATTAGTTAGCGACCTTGGAGTTTCTGTCATATTAGCCGCATAAACCAGAGCTGAGTTTGCAGAAGTAGATGGAGCTGGGACAACATAATGTTCAAGATCATGCTCCAAACTTGCTGAAGTACCATTCTAAAAGAAAAAGAGACATTCTGGTTATGTTAAATCATTTATAGAACAACATTTTACCGGGAGTGCAACCGCAACATTAAATTCATGGGTCCCAACAAGACATGAGGCAATTGGGTACCTCGGCACCGCACTCTGGTGCAGCATTGATGCTAACATCAGGAATTCCACGGACGGTGGAAGGCTGGAGATTTTCCTGATAAGCTCTCCAACTAGCGGCAAGATCAAAAGGCGAAACCCTATCCGCATTGATGAAAACCCGGTATTCGAGAACTTCATCAGCATTGAGCCGAAACAAAGCATGCCTAGCATCTCCATGCAAGGTACCTCTAGTGAGGAGTCTGTTGGAACCCTCCTCCACTATACAAGGCCCAGCAATGTATTTCGGCTTCAACAAAAACTTGAAGTCCAAAGTCTCTACAAAATTTCAAAATCCCAGGAAAATTAAACAAAAACCGAAATCCTAAATCCTAAATTTTGAAATTAGGGCAACAGAACAAGTTTCGATTGTTACCGTGATTAGGAGGAACAACGAAACTCAATTCCCACATAGACTTGGATTCACGTTCCATGGAAAGCTAATGGAAGGAAGAAAGAATTAGAAGAAAAATCAAAACAGGGATCAAAAGAGGAACAGAAAAGTGTGAAAGAGATGATTACGGCTTTAGAAGAGTCCCAAGAACCGACGAGAGGAACAGAACCGAAAACGTGAGGAATGAGTTCACCTTTGAGCTTTTTGTTGTTCTCCATTTTGAGAGAAACATAGAGTTGTCCACCGCAGTGGTCTAGGTTTTCTTCTCTCTCTTCGCTCTCGTGAGAACTGCTATCTGGGTTCTTCGACGTACCTGTCCCCATTCTCTCTTTCTCTCTATCTCTCTGGTTGTGTTTAGGTTTTCTTTCTTCTTCTTTTTTCCCCTTTTTTTCCTTAGAGAAGATTTTTAAGAAGGCAGGTATTTGGGGTTGTGGATGAGGGGACGGAGATTGAGAGGGAAAACACACACAGCTTTCGGCTTTGGGTTTGTGTTGTGAGATTCTTGGTGAGACGATAAGAAAGAAGACGACAGGAAGAAAGAGTGGGTGATGTATGTGCGTTGGCCGTTGCCCGCTGCCCGACCGAATCAAATCCACCCTTGGCCCGAGTTATGAAGTTCGTCCTTTTTGATCTTTTTTGTTTCGATTTTCGTGCCACCACATCGAAACTGCTAGAGTACGACCCATCACCCAACCCCACAAATACGAAATGAAGAGATCCCTACCCACATTTTATAAAAATACTCTAAAAATGTATTTGGAAGTTTCAGAAAAAGAAAAATTAGTTACAAGAAAAAAAATATATTTTATTAAAAAATTTTATGAAAGAAAAAAAAAATAAATTGAACTTGTTATTAATAAAAAATTTTATTTTAATTTTTAAAAGGTAATTTTAGTATCTCTATATTTTCTTTTTTATATTCACTCTTTTTTTTATTTTTAAAAGAAAAATTTTTTATATTAAAAATCACTCAATTTCTTTTTTTTTTTTTTACGTAAAACTTTTAAACATAATTTTTTTTTCTAATTTTTTTCTCTTTTCAAATCTTTCCATCCAAATATAATTGAAAACCCGAACCCACGTATAAATATGAAAAAATATATAAATTTTATATAAATATTAATTATTTTATAAAAATAATATAATGAGTATATGTTATAATAAAAATATAAAATAATTAAATATATAATTATTAATTATAAAAGAAATAATATAAAAATTATAATTATAATTAAATAGATAAATAATTTATTAAATATGAAAAAAATATATAAATATAAAAAATATAAGAAATTTTATATAAATATTAATTAATTTAAAATATTGAAATGTTTTAGAAATATTTTAGAAATATAAAATATTAAAAAATAAATAAACAAACAAATAAACAAACATTAGTACTCAAGAGTTTTCATATATGAGAGTCAAGGTAAACCACACTTGAAAAAATTTTAAAAATAAAAATCCAGCCTTGGGCCATATGCTTGGGCACCAAGTAATGCAACCCTCCAAGGTGCCCATGGGCTAATACACATAAATTTGTTTGGGTCATTTGGGCCCAATATTCTTCTACCGGGCCTGCTGCTCCTAGGGTTTCCAATAGCCGAGCCCCACATGCCATCTGCTTTTTGAATATTAATATTATCAGCTGTCAAGCTAGGGTTTCTGAAAGGTTTTGCAGCTGTGGTGGTGTTGGTGTTCGTATCTGTGTCTGTGTCGCCATGAGAGCCAAGGTAAACCACACTGCTCACTGACTGCATATCATCTTTCGTTTTTTTTTTTTTTTTTTTTTTTTTTAATAAAAGGATCTTATTCTGATTTGGGGTTATTTTGTTACTGATGGACAGTGGAAGAAGAAGCGGATGAGGAGATTGAAGAGAAAGCGCCGAAAGATGAGGCAGAGATCCAAGTAGGATGAATACTCATCTTATCTCATCTCATTTCAGCCTCCCGACTCCCGTCGTCCGCTGGTTTTTGTAATTTTTGTTCTACTTTGTTAGCGTTAATTCTAAAACATGGTGGATCAGAAATCCTGGTCAGAATTATGATTTTTGTCGAATTTTGCTTATGTTTCGTATTAAACAAATCTTGAATTCCGGTTGGAATTATTGAGATCTAGTTTCAATGACCATTGATTTGGTCTTTTTAACTGATCGTTTTCATTTCATGCGATTCTCTTTTGCTTAATCTTTTTCATAGTTGGATTGTCAAGCATTAACTGACCCTGTGGATTTGCATACTTGTTGTCATCATCATTGTTATCAACTATTTCTCATGCCTTTGAATTTCCCACAAAAATTCAAAGCTAACACCTTCCACTTCCTCCAAATCATGGATTTGTTTCTGGGAGCTCTCCATTGTCTCAGAATACTGTCGGTGTCTATCAAGATATCGAATCTTTAAATAGAGTAATGGAACATGGACTGCATGAGTTGGGGTTTAAATGGACCAAATCGGACATGATACTATGCAACAACAATAATCAAAACCCCTCAAATTTGATTTAGTTTGAATGAATCAAAATGCTTTTTAAAATTTATGGTCTGATGTGTGAAATTTGATCTATTTGGTCATCGACATCTCTCTAGCATTATTTCCAAAGCACCATATTCTATTCAAATTCACCAACTTAAATGCATCGTATATAGGGTTAACATGGTTGTATGTAAAGTCCTACAAATAAGGAAACAATATATAATTTTGAGTCTTCACTTCACCACAAAAAAATGTGATATCATTGACTATCCCCATAACTCTATTTGAATTACTTTGGTTGGTATCTACAGCCTGCATATCCGCACTCCAGTTTGCTTCTAACTTGTCTGGGAAGTATTTGAAGAGTTATATTGTTTGTGACAATTGGAACCGAGCTTCCTTAGTTGTTCAAACGCTTGCATGGCTTGTGTATCAAAACCACCTGCAAACTGAAACACTTTGGTTGTCAATAAGCATTATTGTTTCTTAATGAGTGGCAGGGGTAGTGGGGTTCTACCTGATGTACCCGGAAAGCAAATCTAGCACCTTGAAGCATGAGATCCTCTTCCTGCTTGCATTCATTAGATTTTAGCACTTTAGCTATCCTCTTCATGTATGCAGTAGCCAACCTCATGGAACTTAATTTTAACTGCAAAAGTTGCCATCTCATGGATAGTTAATTGATCATGTAACTTGATCAAAAATCTGCAGAGAATTTACTAAATACTGATCATTGCTACATGTCTTATTTTTTATATTCTTATAAATTTCCATTTTATAATAATTCTATGCCTATGTCACCATGCTATGCATATGTCTTAAATTAAATATTGTTGCTCAATTGCTTGACGGAGGCCTCTGTTTATTTTTCTGTTGCCTGACTTGAAGAATTTAGGATAGTGCAGTGGGTCAGAGACCTATAGTTGACTTTTTACTAAAATTTTTTCAGTTTCATGAAATTTGCTTTTCACGTTTACTGTATTATTTGTCAAATTCCACTTCTTGTTTTCCACTCCTCGGAACAACGAAGGGATTGTGATTTAGAGAATGTTAGTAAAGCAAAATAATTAGGTTTATTTGATTAAGCATTGGTAAACCATTGTTATCGGTGGAAATATCGATGCTTTGTGGTAAAGTTTAGCAATGTGCTACCTACCTGACCAGTCATCCCTGTGTCCTGCATCCACTCCCAAGGGATCTGCAAGTCTCTGTACCTTCTGCTTGTACTTTCTCTGATCCTTTCATTGTTGTCAACATTTTGCTCCAATCTGCAAATACAGCTTGTAAGTGGGATCATGTTATCTAGAAGTATTTCGACTTCCATCTCCTTAATTCTCATGGTTACCTACCTATATTGCAATGCTTGAATTTTTCGTAGAGCATGAGTCAAGGGCTGTTTAAGATTGTCCTCAAAGGTTGAAACTTCAGTTTCAAGATTCTTCATATCTCGGTAGGTGAAAGCTGCTTCTCTCAATGCATCAGCTTTTCTCTCTGGCCATTGTGGGAAATGCTTCAGTACTGCCCGTTCATCGACGAGGGCGGACAGTTCTTTATCCAGCCATTTGACAAATGTCTCCACATCTGAAATTGCTGAAAAACTTGCAGCTTCTACCTCCCTTGCTAAGTAGTTAATGAATTCTCCTTGTGTTTCCACATCTGATTTTATCTGCACATAGATGTTTCAGCAAGAAAAATTTGCATACGAATCATAGTGAGTACAGGAGTATACTATACATACAGCCAGAAGATAGGTTGAACGGTTTTCGATTTCTCCAATCATGTTTCTTGAATCCGGCATTGTTGCAGTTCTTGTGGGATTGGCTTTCTTCTCTGAACAGGCATCTTTTCTTCTTGTTAATGAACGATAGAATTCCATTATCTCTGGCATCCTCCGCACTGCTTTGGACCCAGCAAGTTGTTTTGATGGCAGAGGAGGTGGTGGTGGTGGCTGTGCTGAGGTTTGCAACATTTTACTTGCATTTTTCTCTGCGAGCAAAGGAGAGGTTATTGTAGGCCTTGGTGGTGGCTTTGGTATCCTTGTTAGCCTCTCCTTTTCGTGGTCTGATTCTGGGGAATCTGACATGGGAATCAACTTCTCATCTGCTGCATTCTGCTCAGGTACTTTCACATGGATGACCAATTTCTCTGGAGATGATCCATCTGCATTATTGCTGTCTATGGAGCTCTGAAATTTCTTCCAGAGGATGGATTTCCTCTCATGGTTCTGTGCTCGAAGCGAGACAATTTGTGCCTTGAGAAGAACTATTTCTTGTTTCAGTTCCTTATTTTCATTCTCCAGTGCATCTGTTCTTGCCCGTGATGACTTGAGTTCTTGCTTGAGGTTGGTAATTTCTGAATCTTCATCATCTCCTCCCATCTTTCCTCTTTGTTTTGGTGTAGGTGGAAATGAGTTGGATGTTAAATTTCTTAAATCTTTGTCTTATTAATGCATGTTCTTTACTTAGGAAGCAAGTGATTCTTACCTAAGCCTGAGGAGTGATGCCAAAGTGAATGCCCTTGAATATGTGGGCAATGGCAGAGCAAACACAGAGCGCACTCCTCGAGAAAGGGTCATTTTGGACAAATTAAGGCCTTCATATTGTTTTTATTTGGATTGTTGGTGAAAAGCTTCTTCCTTGCATAAAGAGAGATTTGTGAAGTGGCTGTCCTCAAGAAGGCCAGTCAAGTTAGGTGCCCCAATTAATCCTGTGGTCAAATACCCCACTTTTCAGTGTCCCTCACCCTAGTTACTAGTAATGTCTAGTTTTTGAATTCCCAATCAACTTCCATGATCTCTTACAGCTTCTACCAATTAGCATGATGAACTGTTACGTATGGTGCCCCGTGAAAGCAGAAATGACTGGTCTGTTGTAATTTGTACAAGTGTCAGCTGTTTGACTAGTCTGTTGGAACAACTCAATCAACCCATGTATACTCTCTTCTGTGTGATCTATTCTGGTGAATTTTGATATTCCTTGCTTGTGATGGAATCACTGCTCTGGAAAGAGCTGACAATGAGAAAGTGTCATCTTCCTGCTTTCCTTTTTAGCCTTTTTCCATCATGTATGCCGAGGACGCTCCAAAGCTTAGTTCTCAAGTATCACACTGTTAATGTATGCCTTTGGTCTTGGCATAATTACATTAATAATACGAGCCCTATGTAGGTCTCACCTCATAATCTGTTCCATCTGGCTTTCCTTGGAATGGAGTTTAATTGGAACTAAAAAAATGATACGAATTCAATTTGTCCGTAAAAGTTGAAATTTCCAAATGAGAAAAATAATTTACAAATAAATGCTACAAGAATAAGTAAATTTACCTAAAATTACTTTTTAATTGTAAAATTATCCTAATTGTGGTTTTTTTTTTTTTTTTTTTGGAAATATGAAGAGGGCAAGATAATCTAGTAAGTAATAACATTCAGAGTTGAATTTTACATTTTACTTTTGTTTTCTCAAAAAATTAATTATCACATTTTATTTATTACTTCGATCGAAGTACAAGATTTTATTTACAAATGAATTTTCACTTCAAATCAATTGAATTTGTTTGTATTGGTTTTGGGTAGTGGGTAAATTGCGCATTACATTGGAATCATCATGTGAGAGTATACTTGTCATCCCGACTACGTTGGACCAGCCATCACCGGCCTTGCCCAATTTCCTTTTAGCAAGGGCAAAATTAGTATTGTCCCATTCCCAGCCAGCCCTATTTTGAATAGCTCGGATATTAGGGAGATTGTGATCTGTCAATCACTAAGAGGGGTAAGTCGCCGCATGTCTCTTTCTGTCTACGTGGAGGTGACAAAAGGGTAACAAAGCTTTTCATTCATGTGGTTAGCTTTATGGTCTCTGCCCTGCATCAAAGGGAACTCATCTGTCCAGAAATCTGACTTGGGGATTATTATTATTATTATCATTAAATTCTCTTGCAGTGCTTGTATTAGTTTTAAATTTAGGAGCTTATTTATTGTGACGATTAGGCTGTCGGAGGAAGACCCCATTCAACACCAACAAACCGAAATCCTTCAGGTAACGTAATGTTGCATCGTTAGTTGTAAAATATTTAATGAAAGCCTCATTCAAAGAGAATCAACAGAATTAAAAGGACAAGTGATGGAGAACATGGGCATTGCACGCTTGTGTCAGACCTCATCATATCAAAGGCATATCCATGGAGTCAAGAAAACTGAATCGAACACTTAAATGCAGGGTTGCAAGTACGATGGCACGACCAACACGAGAAAAAATGGTCCGTAGCATCTAATACCTAAAAAAGAAAAGAACTAGCTCGAAAAAAGAAGTAAAATCCTTTTTAAGGTTGTTTTGAACTCTTGCAAAGCCAAAATGAGATTTGGAATGACCCAACAAACCAAAATTGAGAGGGAGAGTGGCTGCTTTTTTGTCAAAACTACTGAGGGTTCGGTGGGCGGCTATTAGCAGCGCAGACTCTTGATCCCCACTCTAGCAATTCTTTGCTAGTATCATCCTTGTGACAAATGACTTCTATAAAGCACAAACAATCCTTCTTCTCCCCTTCCGCCATTTCAATCGCCTCAATCAGCTCTTCTTCGCAGTGGACCTGTCAGGTGACCATCAAATTTTTAACATTAGACTAACAAATCTATTTCAACACTCACTTTGCCAAAGCATTGAATGAACCACAGTGCTAACCTTCATTGTCCAACAGTTTCCTTCCCCATTATGGATAGCCTCCACTAACCCAGTGTAGTTCCAGTTCTTGATGACATTGTAGGGACCGTCGTGGATCTCAACTTCAATGGTGTAGCCTCCATTGTTTATCAAGAAAATTATGCTCTTTTGATTGCTTCTAATCATTGTTGACACATCTTGCGCAGTCACCTGACAAGCAACATATGTTCACTTTTCACATTTACATCACACCCTCGTGCAAACTTCATAAAACCGAAATAGAATTCCCAACTATACTCACCTGGAAGCTTCCATCACCAATACAAGCAATCACTCGCTTATCTGGCACTGCCTGCGCATAACCAAGAGTCGCCCCAACAGACCAGCCAATCGAACCGTACTGCATCTGAAACTCGTACCTGCAAACCCATTTTTGTTCAGTAAATGATCTTTCGATTGACAATACTTCAAACATTGATCGCTAAATATGAAATGTCCGTGCTTACCCACACCCTTCTGGCAATTTCAGTTTCTGACAGTTAAACCAAGAGTCCCCAGTCTCCGCAATCACTGCGGTGTCATGTGAGAGCATTTTCTGTATATGCTGAAACAGGACATTGACTCTCAAAGGCTCTCTGGGTCCACACTTCAGAGGTGTACCCTCTGGGACATAGATTCGGCGATAGTTCTCAAAAGCAGTTGTATTGCGCTTAAGCTTCTTTGCAAGCTCTTCAAGAAAGTCCTTCATCAACACGCAGCCAAAAGCAGGCCCATTAGCGACTACAACTCGATCAGGTTGAATGATTATAGCTTTTTCCTTCTTAAGAAGAAGGGAATAACCAACAGAGCTGTAATCGTTAAAAATGGGCCCAGCAAACAAGTAAGCATCAGCTGACTCCACAATCTCAGCGCAGAAGGGTGTGCTTACCGCACCCCAATATGTCCCAATGAAATGGGGATGGTGCTCTGGCACTAGACCTTTGGCGGATGGCATAACAGCAATTGGGTATCCACAAGCATCTGCTAATTTGATAAAGGCTTCGCGTGCTTTTGAGACTCGGAGTTTTGGGCCACCCACCATAACTGGCTTTACCGCCTTGTCCAAGAAGGCCACCGTTGCTTCCACAGCTGCTTCTAGTCCCAGTTTGTTACTCAATCTGTAAACCAAATGAACAACATCAATACATGAAATTGAAAAATCCTAATGACAATATTGTCATCAGAACAAAAAGAAAGAAAGATCAAAAAATTACTTGGGCGAGAGAGCAAAGGGAATAGGATCTCGACCAAATGTTGGATGAGGAATGCCTGCCAAATTACAGCTAATGCTAATGTAGACAGGCTTGCATTCTTTCATTGCTGTAGAAATCGCTGTGTCAATTTGTTCATGTGCATCCTCCAAGTTATTCACCACAGCCTATACGATACAAGGAAACATAAATACCTATATATTCAATTTTTTTCCAATAAAAAGAATAAGCACAAGATGAAATAATCAAACAACTTACCTGGAAACAAGTAACAGGCTTGAAACATTGAAGTTCTTGGGTGAAATCGGGCAATCCAATGGTATGATGAAGTATTCTGTTTGTTCCAAAGTCATTAGTATTAGGACCTCCAACAATACAAATAACTGGAAGGTTCTCACTATAAGCACCAGCAATAGCATTGAGAACACTAAGCCCTCCAACGGTGAAAGTAACGACACAAGCACCAACACCACGGATTCTGGCATATCCGTCTGCGGCATAGCCGGCATTCAATTCGTTGCAGCATCCAATATTGTTCAGGCCTGGCTCAGCAATAAGGTGATCGAGAAGAGTGAGGTTGAAATCACCAGGAACAGAGAAGACATCATTGACCCCAATTTGGACAAGGCGACGAGCCAAGTGGCGGCCAAGGGTGGAATCCGGGCAAGCAGAGAAGGTGCGTGGGGGAGGATCTTGAACGGTTGAAACTGCACTGGAGTTTGGTGGGTTTCCAACGTTGTTGCTGAAGGGTTTGCATGATCCTAAGCTTCCCATAACGATATCCATGATCAAAGGTTTTTTTGCTTGGTGACGAAGATAATGTTGGGAAGGGAAGTGAAGATGTGTGAAAACCCACGAGGGGAAATTAAGGGAATGGGCTGAGCGGCAAATTCGGAAATGTCTTGGAGGAGAATCATTATCTAGAGGCAGTGGTTTTATTTTGGCCACCATAATAACTTTCGCGTCAAGGGGATCCTACGGACGTCCTAGATATCTCTCATCATCGTAAAACCTAATTATTATTTGGCATTTGTCATCGACTATTTTACATATTAGTCCTTAATCCAACCCTGTGATACCTCGTTGTGAAACTTCTTTGATCATTTTTCTTTTCCTATTTTGTTATAAAGCAGGGACAGACATCATTCTGAACATATAAATTTAAATTCAAAATCCCAGACTAAAAGATAAACATTTAGTACCATTGGATCCAAAGGCTCACTCGGTGAAACTTTTTTAGTTATTCTAACGACACTAATCACAATTTTATAACTACTCTTTTTAGTATTAAGATTTGAAAAATAATAAAAAATAACTCAACGGTCCCATAAAGGCATAAATGCATAAAACATATTGGCCCGATTAATTAGACTATCAGAAAAAAGGGAAACAAGACCGAATTGAAATGTTGAATAGCTTAAGGGAACATCAATGATTTTATATAAGGTACCCATAGAATCTTTAGTTCTCCACCAAATATAAAGTACTCATAGAATCTTTAGTTCTCCACCAAGTTGTCCCTTTCTTATTTTTCTTTACTAATTTTTCAATTAAAATAATCCTTTAAATAAACAAATAACATTTTTCTAGTAAAATGCAGATTTTTATAATACATATATTACAACATATGTATATTATAATGATCATGCTCTACCCCTAGTGGCTATAGTATTACCGCCAATGCTCCCTAGCTTAGGCAAAAGGCAAGAAGCCTCCCAGGAAAAGAAGGGGGGGGGGGGCAGTGAGAACTAAAATTCCAACTCTTGATCCGGAAAGAGCTAGAATTCTAACCTTGTGTTTGTACCCAAATGGGAAAGAGCTAGAATTTTAACCTTGTGTTGGTACCCAAATGGCAAGGGACAGTTTCTATGGGGCATATGCCAAGTGTTGATCTAGTAATGTCGGAGGAGCAAAAATTCTTACCGTGTTGATACCTAAATGGCAAGGGACAATTTCTATGGGGCATAGGCCAAGGGGGGATTTACTACCGCACGTCCTTGGTCCCCCCATCAACCAGTTCACAAATACTGCCGCCCAAGGATCAATGTCCACTGTAGCACAAAGCATTTCCAGGTGCAGACCCGATAACTGTAAGATGTATATTCCACCATGTCCACTGTAGCACAAAGCATTTCCAGGTATGGACCCGATAACTATCAGACCTATATTCCACCATAGCATAAGCGCGCACCAACGATTATAAAATGCAGACCAAATATCATAGAGGTGAACTGATGTGCACCTTCAAACAAAACAAAACGAAAAATAAAGGCCAGTTTCAGGTGCAAGCACTTATTGGGAAGGCATCACGCAGCTCCATAGAACTACTTGCAAATCCAACCGATAAATGCAGCATCTGATATCAATCAACATTGCAATTTCCCGCCAAGAAAACATAGGGGACTGCATTTGATCCAAGGAAGGATAGATTGTCTATATGACATAATCTGTACTTTGAATCACCCTCAGCAAGCATAACCGAACAATAAACTTACACCCATTGAACAAACAGAGCCAGGCAAACCCTATGCATACCCCCTGAAACATCCAAATTTTGAGAGTCCCTGGACATAAATAGGGACCCAAAGTTTTTACCAGATGTTGATGACAAACCTAGACAAAAGACGGAACCCACCAACATCACTCCCGTCCATAGACACAGACTCAATGAATTGGAAGGAGTGTCGTATAGATGTGGGTGGACAAAGGGCCAAAAACAAACCTCAGCAGATTGCTAGGCATAATATGTAAATGGTGAACAGGATACATTTCAGGTTGAGGATGCAGCCACCTCATCTTTCTTTCCTTCTTCAGCTTTTTCTGGCTTACTTTCACTATCCTCCTTGGCTGCAACAGCAACCTCTTCACCAGCTTTGCTCTCAGTTTTCTTCTCTTCTACAGATAACTTCTCAAGAAGCCCCGCAGCGTTAGTTGCATCTTTGTTTTCCTCTTTTGGCTTTAGTGATTCAGCAACTTCTTGAAACTTCTCCATAAAGCTCTTGCAATCTGACACCGTCAAAAGAGACAGAACCATCACCAGTAAACATTAGAATCAGAATGAGACAGAGAGAGAGAGAGAGAGAGAGAGAGAGAGAGAGAGAGAGAGAGAGAGAGAGGGAGGGAGGGAGGGAGGGAGGGAGATTTATAAAAGCAAAAGACAAAGAACATAACATTTTAAGAAATTATACACCCCTTAAGAAGTACAAGGAATGCCTGAAGCAACCACTTTGACAAGCAATCCAGGCTCCGATGTAACACGAAACTAAGAGACTTTAAAACAGAAATCATCTCCTTTCAGTTCAATTGGAACTCATCAACGAGCATAGTCAAGTTGTTCAATTTGTGCCTTAGTAGAGATAAGCAGTAACACGCATAGGTCTCTGGATTGGCTCATAAAAGCTTAATGGAATCCGTAACACATATATCCTTACTCATCCTTTGGGAGGTTAATGGCTTTTCTCAGACTTTTTCTACAAGATGGTCGAGGCAAAAATTCCATCATGACTCTATTCCAGGATTCCTCTTTGTTCACTTTCAAAGATTTTTGTTGATAGATGAGTGTTGATCTACAAATAAAGTGAGTGGCACTTGCTTCTACAGGGCCAATTGATGATAATTCTATAGGCTTAATCTTGGGGAAACTGTGTGTGTGTGTGTGTGTGTGTGTGTGTATTATTATTATTATTATTTTTTTTTTTTTCGGTTGGGGAAAGGGGTGAAACTAAAGCACAAAGAGGTAGTGAATATGTTAAGGTTTTTTGATCCAAGACAAGCATAAAGAGGCACCTTATAGAGATGCAGGGGCCTTTTTAGCCAGAAGGGGCATTATTGCACAATTTTATTTTCAAACGGCATCCACTGAGCTTCTTTATGGATCCCTTCATATATTTTGATGTCCTTTAAAACAATAGATGCTACAGCCACTCACCATCCAAGCATTAGGCCCATTAAAAAAATAAAAACTCATCTTGTTCCAAGTGATGCTATTATTAGGGAAAAGACCATTTCAAGAAAAAATCAATGAAGATTTTATCACTAACAAACTAACTAATTCCTTGTAATTTGTATTTAAAAAAAAAAAAAAAAAAGTTTAGTACCAACTTGGTCAAAATGAAATCATGTTAAGGCAAATGGACTAAGGGGCCAATAAAATAAGGTGGATGAATGGGCAGGTAAGACACAAATTTATAGCTCAATTCCAGCAACCAAAGAATTGTCTAAGATCAATGACAAAGCAGACCAGGGATGGGCTTCTGTTACTGAAATAAAACATGTATCTATGACATTGATGAGAATGAGATGAAAATTAAAGTCAAGGGTGGATATTTGAAAGCTATTTTCTACCCTATTAAGTACAAGAACAGTCAAATTTTATGCTACATCTTAAATGTTCGTAAAAAACTATTAGTTTGATATGTCCAAGAGGAGGCATTATGGTAATTATGAGGGGTTAGTGAAAGTTATCCCACTAACCCATAATTACCTCAATAATTCCCTATATTCTCTCTACGGTTTTGAGTTTCAATTTGAGACTAGCATCTCCTTCTCCTCAGTAATACGTGAAATTGAAAGAAAACCATAGGAGAATGGCTTGAAAGAATATTGAGGGCTTGAGAAAAATTCCGAGTATGGAATTTTTTCCGTCACGACGATCGTCGGCCTGACGGTTGGGGCATCGTGATATTACAGTTGTGGTTCGATTAACATTGTGATCACCATCTCAACCACGAGATCCGTTCGAGAAACGTACGATTGGATCTATTTTGGGGTTCTACATTCGAGGTATTTAACCCTATACCCGATCTATTTTATTTCTCCAAAAATTATTGTGTATGCTTTCGCTGTGATTGAGTCAGTAAAATATCCAACACTGGTATCATAGCATACGTTGGATTATTAAAAATAATTTTCGAATTTATTTTCGGGTATAAAAATATAGGGTATAAAATTTGGGATTCAAATCGCGGATGAGTTTCGTGAATCCGAGAGCACTTCGTGACCCACTCACGTAGAATACGAAAATAATTTTTTGATAATTTTCTGAGCACGTTTAGGTCAAGAAAATTCCGGTTGAAGCATTCGGCCGTGAATAGCGACCGAACCCTTCAACCCCAGATTTGGCGAGTTTTAGGTCAAATCAGTGAATGAAAACTGTAGATCTGTGTTCCTCTATTCATGCTCATCGTTTTGATATATATATTGTATATTGTTGATGCTAAAAATTTGGGTTTCAAAATTGACCGCGAAGGGCTGAAATTTTGGATCTGAAATACGTCGAGTTTAGGGCGAGATTATTCCAAAAATCGAGTCAAGAATACTTGAAATAATTGGAATTAGAGATTTTATAAAAAAATCCGATGAAAACGGTGCCACAAATGGGCATTTCCGGCAACCGAGTCGAAGGACCCGGTTACAGAGACCGTCGGGTGAAGACGAAACGCTCCAACCTGCTGGCACATGCATGAGCGTGGAGCAAAGGAGGTCAGGCATGTGAAGTTCACGCGCAAGGAAGGCGCGTAAACCGGTCTGGGTCTCCGGGTCAGTTACAACCCGGACACGTGTCACCCCCGATCCGCGCCGACCCGAGACCGAATTTGGACCGGGTTCCGATTCCGACCCGCACCCAGGTCCAGAACCAACCCGCACACACGAGTCGCGTGCATGACCCGCACGCCTGGCACGCGCCAGAAGCTGTCCCCGGCGCGTGCAGGTGCTTGGGGACACGTTGCCGGCGCATGGGACCTCCGACGGCTCGTCAGGTCGTCTGGAATTGAAAATTTTTCAATTTTTGAGAATCCCACATCCATAAAAATGATTTTTTTGTGGGTTTTTGTGTACCAAATTCTAGTCCAAATGGTGAGATGCAATTCCGGATTGTGGTGTATGGTGTCTGTTGATTCATACGCTCATTTTGGGATATGTATTCGAATTATTTAGATTTTGTTGATTCGTAAGGTGCACAAAATATGAAAATAAGCATCACAAGTCACGACTATCATAATGACTGCTTCTAAAATTGTTGTATTAGATCTTTGCAAGGGGGATAAAATTGAATGGCGATAATTACGAGATTTTTCATCGGTAGATTCAATTTATTCTCAAAGAACAAAATCTAATTAAAATTCTGAGGCATGAGATGGTAGACTCCGAGGAGGGTTTCACACCTCAGAGAAACGGAATTAGGTGACATTACGTGCATGAAAACAGAATGATGGTCGAGTTAGGGCAATCCTCCTTAGTAGCATGCACGATGATGCGATCCCAGCCTATAAATAATATCCTACGGTTTTATCGATTTGGCTCACCCTAAAAAGAGCATTGTGATGCTCTTACAGATCCTAAGATGAGGATGTTATCTTAAAAGTTTAATAACTTATAAGAAAAAGGGTTGATCATATGATGATGCAACATTTGATAAAAATGTCGAATATGGTCGTCGAGTTGGGGAATGTGACCGAGACCATTTCGGATATATTTTCTAGTGATGGATGTGATCCAATCCTTTACCCGATTAATAAGAAATCATGAAAATCTATTCAACATACGATGAAAGTATTCGTACTTTCACTGATGTGAATAGGTACAGTGGGCTCGAGTAAGAGCATCTAAAGACGAGTAGGCTATACTCGGGTCATCCTTATGCAGTGGAGTCGAGCAAGGACTTCTGTGGGACTCGAAATTCAGATAAGAAGAAAACATCCGAGAATATCGATAATAATAATGTGCAGCAAGGAGTTAGATACGACCAAGGTATAGTGCTACATCCGTAGTAGACTTGGTCATTTCGCTCACAAGTGTGACGAGCGAAAATTAACTCTTTCTTCTTTACACGGTTTGAGTTGCTCTCTATTTTCTCTTATTCGTGGATTGTAAACACAGAAACAACCGATCACGTAGCTCGAGATAGGAACGCGCTTATATAGTTTCGCCTAGTAAGTCCTCAAGTAGAAGGATTTACGTAGAGAAACGAAACGTTTGTCGACATCAGAGAGAATAGCACTTGCAAGTTAGAGTTGCAAAGTTGCTAAACTCTGCATACCCTTTACGCTCCGAATGTTCGACGGAACTTAATTTCAGTCTAGGATATGCTCTGTTAATTTGAAAATTTTATAGTTTCCACTTATTACGACAATTCTTTGATTGGTTCTGTTTTGGTTCGTGAAGGACTATGTGCACTGGAAGTGATTTCTTTTAATGGTATTTCTTGATATCCTCCTAGTGAGAGAGGATGAGCCGGTTAGCAGTGAGTGGTTTGTAGAACCCGCTAGTCAGTCTTGCCAAGATGGCAAAGTAACAAGAAAACCATTCGACAATGCAATGAGAGCTTGGACTTCATTGCAGTCGGTTCACTCCGACATCTGTGACCTTATGAACATGAGAACCTGAAATGGTGTTTAGTACTCTATTACGTTCATAGACAATTATCTGCGTTTCGGTTACGTCTATCTGATCTCGCACAAGTCTGAGTCATTGAGATGCTTCATGAGGTTATTAGCGAGGTTGAGAATCAGTTAGACTTGAGAGTGGAGACTCTCAAAACCAATTAAGGACGCGAGTATTTGTCTGAAAAACTCTATTTCAAGAAGGGCATTACGAGAAACTGACTATTCCTTGCTATTCAGTAGAGTAAAGTAGCTGTGAGAGAGGAATAGAACTTTGTTTGATACGGTAAGACCGATGATGGTGCAACCCAATTTACTCATTTCCCATTAGGGAGATACATTATTGGCTGCAGCCTACGTCCTCAATCGTGTTCTATTAAAATTCGTAATCAGTACTCCATATGAGCTTTGAACAGGGAGACAGCCTAACCTTAACCATTTGAGATTATGAGATTATGTCGCGTATGTTCACTATTTCTCGCATTTACACGGCGAGTTAGACCTGCGAGAAAAGAGATATATCTTTATAAGATACTCAGAACACTACGAGGGGAATGTGTTCTAGGTGAGCATACGCACGACACTCTTATTGAGATTGAGTCTCATGATATCGAGTTTCTTGAAAATGATTTTCCTATGAGAAGTGAAATCAATTGGGACTTTACCTTTTATAAGATGGATGAGCGTAGTGGTTTAGCTGATCCCAGTGGCAGAACCCAAGAATCCATTACGGATCTTGGTTCTAGAGGTAAAAAGATTTCCCCTCCTCTTAAGAGTAGTCGAGGACACGTACCTTACCGTTGCTTCCCGATTGAGGGAGAGGCTCTCGGTATGACTCTTGAGCGTTACGAGAAACCTTTAACTGTCCTAGAGGCTCTTAAGAGTTCTGTGAAGGACCATTGGTCTGAGGTCACGGATGAGAGAAGGAGTTGCTGAGAATCAATGGGATCTGAGATCTGGTTGATTTGCCTGAGAGTAATAGGGCTATTGAGAACATGTGGGTTCTCAACATCAATAAAAGGGTCGACGGATCGGTGTAGAGGTATAAAACCCGTCTGATAACCAGAGATTACTCAGATTGAGTGCGAGATTACCTCGATCTATTTACTTTTAACGATTGTCGTTGACATGATATGGATCTGAAGTGAGACCAGATGAACGTTGAGACTGTTCTCCTGAGTGGAAGTTTGGATGAGAGGATTTATAAGGAATGGCTACCTGGCACGTGTTTCATACCGCGTGTGATATGACGAGGGTAGTGAGAGTATTATTTGAGACACTGATATTATTTAAATTCTCGTTCCCACTGTGTGAGACCCGAGATCCATTGGGTGGAACCTCTTGTACCCTTATCACTTTCAGCTGTTTCTAAAAGTTTTGACTCAGTATTGCTTCTTTAGTCTGTTTATCGATAGCCCGAAAGATAAATTAAGATATGAGAAACAGGTCTAGGAAAGCAGCTGAATTGAGGCTAATAGATTCGAGTTTGGAAAAAGAAATACCAATTGACATTGTATCATTGTGTTGTATTCACCGGCATGCCTATTATGCCTATCCATGTTGGGATGTAAACATAATAGTAGATACACAATCGAGCGTTTATTGGGGATTACTTTCGATGAGGAAAGTAACTTGATGGATGTAATTAATCTTGGATCTGGGGTACAGCGAGTTATTTGATACTAACGATAGCTTCTCGATCATCCTAGCAGGTGCAGCAGGTCGCACGACGCCCAATCGTGTATGAAAATCCAGTAGGGTGATGTGATCGCATGAGTTGTGATCTTGTGACGAATATATAAAATGCCCTCATTTGCAAGTGAGAGATATTAGTTGGATACGCCCAAGAAGGACATTATGGTAATTATGAGGGGTTAATGGGAGTTATCCCACTAACCCATAACTACCTCAATAATTCTCTATATTCTCTCTACGGTTTTGAGTTTCAATTTGAGACTAACCTCTCCTCCTCAGTAATGCGTGAAATTGAAAGAGAAATCATGAGAGAATCGCTTGAAAGAATATTGAAGGTTTGAGAAAAATTCTAAGTAAGAAATTTTTCCTGTCACGACGATCGTCGGACTGAGGGTTGCGGCGTCGTAGTATTACAGTGGTGATTCGATTAACATCGTGATCACTATCCCGACCACGAAATCCGTTCGAGGGACGTACGATTGGATCGATTTTGAGGTTCTACATTCGAGATATTTAACTTTATACCCGATCTATTTTATTTCTCCGAAAATTATTGTTAATGTTTCCACTGTGATTGAGTCACTAACATATCCAACATTATGCAGTGTTGTCTGTGGAAGACATGAATGAAATGCACCATCATGCAATTTACAGAACCAAAGAGGTGAGAACATGGCCAAATTGAAATACCAAGACCAATACCAAGCTATAAATCAGATGGGCAAAGAAAATCTCTCTAGCTCTTTAACATTCAAAAAGAAATGATGCGTCAGCTATGGAGTTGGATAACAATTCCTATTCAAATCTTAGTCATGGAACCGAGACATTTACGTTCCAATTTTCTCTAAGGTAGTGACTGGCACAAACAACCAACGGAAACCTAATCTAGTAATCACAAGAATTGGGATAAAATCTATAAGATCATCAAGGAAAGACACCTATAAACATCAAAGACATTATATAATTGTAAATGAAACAACAATTTACTAAAAGCAGTTAAATCAAGTACTAGGAATCCACTATAAATCATACAAATCAACTCAATACAAGAAAGAATAGTAAGGAGAACTCACTTTCAACTGATGGGAACCTAATACAGAAAAGCTCATCCTTTAATTCACCATCAGCAAAATCAGCAGCGTGCCACACACATGATTTATCGTTACCGCTATGTTCTTGGACTGACATAGTCGAAATAACTGAAACAGAATAACACAATTACATCGAATCAAATCCCGTCTACACAGTGAGGGAGAGAGAGAGAGAGACAGAGAGAACAGACTGAGATGATTAGCGCAGATCTTGAGAGTCTTTGATTGACGCATAACGAGACGAACTTTTCCAGAATCCTTGTGCTTCAAGAGCTTGACAGTACCAGCACCTCTCTCCTTCCATTGATTCCCTTCTTTATCGAAACGATAAAGCTTTGATTTCCTGAAAGCACAAATCACACGATCAGACACCATACGGAATTGGAAATCAGAAAAAAGAAAACCCTAAGACAGAGAAAGCGTGTGTATTACAGATCGAGGATTGGAGTTTCGTCTTCTTCGCCGGTGCTAACGGCAACCTCTTCGAGACGAACAATAGGGGCAACCTGTGCTCCAGTGTCTTCGTCTTCGGCTGCTTGGGTTTCTTCCTCTTCTCTGTGCTCGGGATCGGTGCTCGCCATTTTGCTCAGAAGGACTCGAAGAGAGAAAAAATAAGAGGGGAGAGAAAGAGAGCAGAGAGGCTGCGGACAGGGGCAAAATCAGGCAGGGTTAGGGTGGGGTTTTTGAAATTTATAGTCGGTGGAAAAGTAGAGCCCCCACTCCTAGTTTAGGCGGTGTACATCACGCTCCGAATAAATAGATTAAATTTTATATAATGATATATATTAATATATTTAATTAATTTTAATTTAATTTAATTTAAATTTATTATAATTTGACTAGTTTTCATATATAAATCATTATTATTTTATAAATATAAATATTAATATATTTTAAATTAATTATCAATTAAATTATTAATATATTTGATCAATTTAAAAAAATAATAATCATAATATATTAATACACTAATGTGGATAGAAATTCAAAATTAATATTTTTTGGATTTTAACTCATTATGTCCTGTAGCATTACTTTATATTATAATTCTCATGAATTCATTGTACATATAATATAAATTTTAGAAAATTAAAAAATAATGTGTATAATTAAAACTAAATAGTTAAAATGTTTTTTAAACCCTATTTTGTGGATACCTAAACATCACTTCTATCGAATAAAAGCCAAATCCTAATTTTCATCCGACACGCGATCCAAATTCGTAATTTAAAATTTTGAAAATTTTTATCTAAGTGATGTTTTGTTAAATTTTTTTTTAAAGACAGGGATAAAACGGGTGAAGGTTCAATGGGGCGCGTAAGCATATGAAGAGTTGGGTTCGGATACGGACCAGAAACATTAGAGGTCCAATTGCTTGGTATTTCGTTCTACTTATTTGCGACCGGCTCTTGTCTCGACTGGGATAGGTATTGAAAAAAAGTGGGCCGTGAGTGGCCCAATTCCATTTAAAGCCCAAGATTATATACCGGTAATCGCCGAGGCTTCGGTTGATAAGCCAAGTTAAATTCTTAATCGATAAAACTCTCTTTATATATATTTTTTTTATACACAAATTATCACTGCTACAACAATGAACTAACTAAGCGTTAGTATCCCAAATTATCACTACGACAACAAAAACATTAGAAAAAATATGGTAAGATATCATAGGCATAAACTTTTAACCTTGATGACCCAAATTTTTTTGGGATTTACATGAAAATCTCCGTCAAATGTTTAAAAAAAAAAAATCAATTGGAATCATGGTCATTATAGTAGATCTATAATTGTAATTCCATGTAATTGTTAAGTAGTTAATAATAGTTTTTATATTTTTGAAAGGTTTAGATCGTTGATTGTCTCATTACAAATTATTTTTTTTATTAGAATCAAATCAAATATGTCGAGATTATAAAATATTTTCGATATTTTCTTAAACAATCAGAATCCTGGGGTTATGATGTGCTAACCAACATTATCTAAATAAATGGAAATCAGCAAATCATTCAACGTTCTATGCATTAGGGTTTTTTCTGACGGGTATGCTAAGAGCTCTTGTCGAGAGAAAGAATATTTACATGTTTCCATTTTTAATATTTTTCCTCCTTTTTAAACCAATTAAAGTAGTGATTGTAAGAATAATTGAAAAATTGATTTATGTAATCATAAATTGGTAATACATAGATGAACGATCAAGCATGTAGACACATGACCTAAACCAGCTAAAAAATTTTGTTTTAAATTGTTTGATTTTTTTTTTTTTATCATGCGTGTATTATAATTATGATAAAAAAACAATTTTTCTTAATACATATAGAATAATTAGTGAAACCAGATTTTTTACATGGGGTTGGCCGCAGATGGCATGCCGGTGGCATTGCGTCCCTAAGATTTCTTCACTCAACATCACCATCACTATTTTGAATTTCACCCTTCCCAGAAAATCTCCCGGATCTTCCCATTTTCTTCTTTTTTTAATTTGAAATGTCCATTCCTTTGACAACCAATTCCAGACATGAATTGTCATTTACAGCTTTGAATTTTTGAAGCCCCATTACATAGTCCCAACATATTTTAGAGAAAGAGGAAACGATGTTTCGTCCAAATCTAAACATTAACATTTAAAATCCAAGTTCAATAATCGTGTTTGGTATGGGGCGAATTGGGAAATGAACAATAAGTTAGAGAAATCCCAGAATAGGGTGCCGACAAGAGATCACAAAACTTTAGCTGGATTGTCAGATTGGGCTTCTTAAACTCAACTGTCCCATTATGTGTTTCTCCGAAACTCTACTCAGAGAATCCGAAACGATATCATCAGATCACAGCCACCAACAACCAGCAAAACTCTTACGATTCCCCTGTTTGGAATTCTTTGAATGAATTGACACGAAAATCAATTTTTTAGATTGCTTAAATGAATTATTAACCAAATTTTATATAATATTTATACAAAAACGAGTATAATAATTTTTATCAAATATTTATTTGAATATATTAATAATTTGATTAAATATTAAAAATACATATAGATACGAAATGAAGTGCAACATAAAATTAACCTATCAAACATTATTGATTTTTTTTTTTGGGGGGTACTTAACAAGCATTTAGTTAAAAGGGGTGGGGGTGTTCTATGGTGTATAATTTCCTTGATGCTTCCTCGAAATTTCTGGGCAATTAATTCACTTTCCTCCGAAGCCAAAGGAATGTCCGATCTATTTTCATGTATACATTTTTTATTTCATATTAAGTAAACCCAAAAGAAAGCAACTTCCGCTCAATTTACAGGGAGGTGAGAGAGAGAGAGGGGCGTGGGCCAAATCACGGGGGGAGTGAACACGTGATCGCCAGACAATAATAAGTGGAGTAAAGACTAGAGATAGAGACCATGGTAACAGTAACATTACACCCCGTTACGACATTACTTTCTGCAGGCTATTGCAGCGTATCTGCACACTTAGTTGTTGCGAATTGTGATGATAATCATACTTTCACCCTCATCATGCAAAATGTTAACAATAGATAGCTGTCCTGATTCTCTGATATGTTGACTTCTTTTTTTTTCCTTTTTTTTTTTCTTATTTTTGGTATATAGTGTCATGTACCAGGAGACCTTATTCATTGTTACACCTACGGATGATAGATGGTACAATAAGTTGAGATTGGCTCAACATATTTGTTTCTTTTAATACCAAACTCTAGATATATAATATGAATTTTTATAGAACAATTGACTTCAAAATGCAAAATTTTAATTTTTATCAAAAATTTTGAATTTGAGCGAATAATATTATACATAAAATTAAAAAAAAAAAGAGAGAGAGAGAAAATTTGAGACACACTAAGATTTTCCGTACACCACTAATAAAATATGCAGCTATGAGAATGTATAATGGATTAATAAAATGTCACGTGTACCTCTAGTGAAATTAGGGCAGTTTTGCTGCTAAATAACATTTTCGTAATACAGCATTACCCAAAAAAAAGGGAAAGTTTATTCTCCAAATTTCTTATTTTATATTCAAGGTTAAAAATGTACCAAGGTCGCTGTCTCTCTCGCTCTCCGTAGACTTACCTTAAGTTATTTAATTTAAATCATGAAATATTTGGCTCAAATCAATTTATTAGTTTACTAAATTATAAATTAATGCCACGGATAGTTTTCTGTTTACAAAGGAAAACAATTTTAACTTAGAAGTGAAAGTGCTGGCTTGTTTCAGTTTTAACACTTTTTATTGATGTTCAAAGTGATATGATAATTTTTCTTTGTAATATAGTGATTCGAGTTTTGAATTCAAATACCGATGTTATAAAAGAAAATAAATAAATACTTCTTATTGATGTGTGTACAGGGAACGTGGTGCGATGTGTAATCAGCCAAGTGTGGACGAGACGAGAAGATAGAGTCGAATGTGAAAATAGATGATCGTGTCTATGGAGCCTTGAGGAGTAAGTTTATATTTTTAGAAGAAGTATTAGTTTATGTATTTATTTATTTTTATATTTAAGTGATTGGTGGGATTATCGTGTGTGAAGCGGTTAATGTTAATAAGATGCGGTGCGGGAAGATTGGAACTCAGGGAGCAGATACCGGAAAACATGAGCATTAAAAACCAATGGATTGAATCTGTACAGTGTGAGAATAAGATAATAATAATAAACTGAAACTAATAAACAGCTGTAAAAATTTAAACCACGTTGTTCGTCTTCCTTGTGTCCCCCACGCCTCCAGCTCCAACCACGCTCTTCTACTTCTTCCCCTCTCTCCTTCTCTCCCTCGCTATTCCCAGAATATTCCCCATCGGAATATCCCCAATTTCTCCTCCTCATTTGCATTTCTCCTCCTCCTCCTCCTTCTTCTTCTTCTTCTTCTTCTTCTTCTTCTTCTTCTTTTGTGATTGATGATCTCACCGTTGCCCAACCCTTTGATTCCCAATTCGCCCCTAATTCTGTTGCTAATTTACTAATTCTACCCCTACCGGATACTACTTCTTCTTCTTCTGTGTCAAAATTGAAGTTGGAAATTTGAGGAAAATTCGAGCACGATTCGGTTTCTTCCTCGTCTTCTTCTTCAAATTCCGAATTCGCCCAATCGAGTATGCAACGTGGCGAAGAATCAAAGCTAGAATGAAACTTAGAAACAAATGGATGCTGCAGCAGCTGATCACAGCTCCACCTTTCGCTCGGATTTCTCCTTAGACATTTCTCCAGAAAATCCCGACCGAGTTCCGACAACATAGTAGGAATTTTCGGCAAGTCGTTCGAGAAACCGATTTTAAGGAGAGTATCAGCGCCGTTGTTTTCCCAAGCCTGTTTTCCGGTCACCATCTCGATGATCGTGCAACCGAGAGACCAAACGTCGGATTCTTTGCCCTGAAATTCTCCTCTAATTACCTCCGGCGCCATCCACAGTGGACTTCCTCTCGACGATGATGACGTGTCACCGTCGCAGATTTGTTTGGCGGAACCGAAATCGGCGAGCTTGGCGGAGCCGGGAGTAGGACCCACCAAGACATTCTTGCCCTTCACGTCACAATGCACGATGTTCTTCGAGTGGATGTACTTCAACGCCGAGACTATGCAGTGTGAGTACGCGCGCAACACGCGCTCACCCATGTCAGCACCGTTGCTTGCCATGTCAGCAACGGTGCCACCTGGCATGTATTCCATGTGCAGATTCCGGTATGACGTCGTTGGATCCTCCTCCTCCGTCAGATCGTCTCCCAAATACTCCACCACGTAAGCTGAGGAAAGCGACCGGAGAATTCGAATTTCATTCTCCAGAGCCTCCACCTGTGATGGAATTCCGGAATTCGAATTCACGGATTTCACGGCGAAAATGGAGCCGTTTGATTTTTTGAAGGCTAAGTTGACGGTTCCGAACGAACCTTTACCTATGCAACTACCTCTGAACCACGCAAGCCTTTGATTTCCCATCTCTCTCTATCTAAGAATTGGATTTCGATTTTGAAGAATTTGGTGCCTTTTTTGGGTCCGTTATGAGGACCCAAAGAGTGTATTTATATGTGCGTGTGGGTGTGGGTCGGGGGTGGGGGTGGCAAATTATTCTCTGTTAAAAACCCAAGATGACGTCACAAAAGTTTTTCGGGCCTGGGACACTTTCTCCTGGCCTTGGCGTGCCTAAGATTATACTGGGTTTTATCCTTATCCAAGGGAGATCAGCTGATCTCCACCCTTGATCAGGGATCAGAGGGTTTTTTACTTCCAAGTTTTGTCTTTGTCAGACACAATAATAGCAATGTTTGGTATGTTCCAGTGGGTAGTTCAAGTATGAGGGTATATTAGTGCCATGGCTATGAAGAAAAAGTGAATGGCATTGGTTACAAAGGCTAATTAGGGTGATCACATTAATTATTGGGCCAAACCATAATTTTATAAAAGCATAAATAAATTTCATGATTTCAGTGAATGGCTAGTTGTTACTCCCTCTGTATGTTACTATAATGCATGACAATAAATATTCGAAGTTACCCTTTATGATTTTCAAGAGTTGGATTTTGGAAATGGTGGTCTATGATATATTTCATGATAGTGGATGGCATAAATTAGGATGTTTAGATGAAATTGAAGAGTATGGTTAAGGAAAAAAAAATAGTAGGGTCTTGATTGGTGAACCACATCGTAAAGTAATGGAGCTGTTCGCAGGGGACGAGGAACATATGGCTTAGCAAAGTGGGATTATCTAAATTTCCAATTCCAGTGCAAGTTGGTTGTAGTTGGCCCGACGGCTCATCTCATCTCCATCAGGCTCACATTGCAGTTTTTCACCACATGGGGTTGAAGGGACAGTCGATGGGTGTGGCTTTCGTCTTGAACTAACTGGTGGGACCTCAATGCTTCTTCTCACGTGGAAAATACCGGTAGGTCCACGTAAAATAAGCAGCCAATTAGAGGCTCTATTGAAGGCTGTGCGAGAGAGAGAGAGACAGAGCGAGCAATATATGTCGCGATTCTCGTGATGCTCGCGTCTGGCTTCTGGTGCTGAATTCTCTGGTTGACGTGCACGACCAAACTCCACACGCGGAATCCCAAATATTTTGAAATCCCCATATCCGTCTCCGTATCTTTCAGGGGACCAAATTACCCCCCTCCCCCCTCCATCACCTCCGGAGTCCGTGATATGTAAGACTCTCAAATCCACACGCATCAGATTCGGCTTTACTTGCAAGTTAGGATCAATTTAACCCAAATTAAATGACTCACGTTTCAATTTCTTAACTTAGTAAACAAGAATTGAACCCCCCTCCCAAAAGGTCAAAAAAAAGGAAGAAGAAGAAAGGGTGCCCTTTGATTGGTGAAGCCCCCACGACTATAAATTTGTCTATTGTTATTTACAATGAAAGAAGAGGAGAATGGTTTTCTTTTCACTTTCCATATGTAAAGGTAGATTTCCTTGCATGTAAGGCTAGCCAATTAAGTAGGTCCACAAGAATTTAAAAGAACGCCACATGGCACGCGTGCAAGTGAGTGAGAAACAGTTCCACTCCAATTCAGGTGGTCTAGAAAAGCCAAACAAAAATGAGGACGTAAATATGGATAAGTTAGAACAGTTCCTTGGCCTGCCTGGGTTGGTACCCCAGACCCACCACCCATCCACTGAGACGAAAGAAAAAATGAAAAAAGGCAAGTAATGGTTCTCCACATAAACTCCAATTCTCATTTATCAAAAGCAGAAAAAAAAAAGAGGAGAAAAAATACAAAATAAAACAATCCATTATCTGGCCATATTTGATTGTTTTTTGTTGGTGGCTCTATAGCAACTTTATGGGCAATTTGGCATTAATATGCATAAATACATAAAACTTTTTTTTAAAAAAAAAAAAAGGAAAAGGAAACATTAAGGTGACAAGTATCAAGCAACTTGGCACCGCCACAAAGGCTTGCTGTGGGCAGTTTTTAGAGTGAGGTCAGAGAGGCAAAGCAAAGACATGGGTTTTGAGTTTCCATGTGGCGTTCTTATCTAAATAAAAGCACTGTACAATAATTCCACTTTTCAAAATTAATAATAAGTCAGGTATTTATTTGTTAGATCGCAAGTAAATCTTTTTTCTAGAAATAATAGAATCACTTTCATTGTGTGTATACTTTGTACTCAAAAAGAAAAATAAAAAGGGGCTCATTCTCAAAAAGTTTTTTTTAAGTGCACAGGAGCGACCTTTCTTCTTAGTTAAGTCAATCCAACATTAATAAATGTGAAATTTAATTACCCTAGTTTACAAGTACTGATGGATTATATGCCGTGTTTAAAAGGGTTGAGGGTTTAAACTCAAGATCTGGATCAAGTTAAGTACTTTTGATATATTTGGATTTAAGACCCATTAATGATTGTATGTCAGGTTTAAAAATATAAACCCGTGATAGAGTTTGTGATCTTATAAAAATTAAATAATTTTTTGAACAACTAATAAAATTTTTAATATTTTCACATGTTACGTATGATTAGATTCATAAGTTTAGAATTTTAGTTTTTAATTCATAAGTACGTAGGAAAGCTGAGTAGCTTAGGCTTCCGTTTCTGACGTGAGAATGATTTTATATGTAGGGTAATCTCACCCCACCGCCTACGATGACATTAAAATGATTTTTTTTTTTCTAATAAAAGAAATGTTAAAATTTAAAAAAAAGATACATATGCAAGAAATATTTTTAATTATAAATTTTTTTAAAACTTATAAATTCGTCAAAAAAATATGTATACTCTGTGAGTTATATTACTTATTAAATACTCCAAAAACATGTAATACAGGCCAATTCAAAGATTTTATCAATTTTTCTTTTTAAAAAAAAATTGTACTTTTATGTGGAAGACCATTGTTCTTCCTCGTATTGATGTGATTTGGTGAAGGTAAAGGTGGGTGAGGGTATTTTGGGAAAGTTAAAATTAGATTAGGGAGTGGAGGGTGGAAATTGAATGGTCCATGGGAGATTTGTGTTCGGGTGGTGCGGACCAATGTCGAGAGAAGGCTAGACAAAAAGAAACACCCGAGTTGGGAAAAGATCGGACGGCCGACAGCCAAACGTGGGATTGCACGAAACATTTGCCTTCGTTTCAGGTTGACATGCGGACTATGTTCACTTGTTCATTGCATTGCATTCTCATCCATAGCAATTCAGTGCCCCTTCACGACAAGATTTTTTAGGTTTCGAATTGGATACAAGTTGTGCTTACCATACTACTTCTGCTACTCCACTTGTGTTTCTACGCACGTCTCTCTCTCTGTACATCTATTCCCAACTTTCTTAAATCTCCAAATGGCATTGCAAAAAAATCCTGCAGATCTAATCTCAGTTAGGCATCAAAAGTTGGCATGGCACTTAAAGAGCCACGTACCACAGTTTCGTTTTCAAACTTCTGTTATGGCCTCGCATGAACGGGGACATTAGGCACATGGAGATGGCCATTGAATCACTTTTGGACCCAAGAAATGACCGGCCAATAATATGAAAAATTATTGCCACAATCATAGTTTAAATTTTTTTAATTCGAGAAATTTAATTTCTATTTATAAATAAATTATCGATAAAACTTACGGAAAAATATTAATTTTTAATTAAATCATTACCATGTTTTTTATAAATATCTAAATAATAACTCATCAAAATATATTATTACCAATTACTGTACGAGATTTGATCTATTTAATTTATGGTTTGTTTAGTTCAGGTAGCATTACACCATATGAAATCTGATATTTTATATAATTTCTTTTACTTCAATTGTAGATGATTATAAAAAAAAATAAAATAAATTAAGATAAGTACAACTAAATTAAACGTTTTCAAATAGCAACAACAAAGTTGCTTTCTGATTGGTCTACTTTTGATACACAATAATAGAGGAACTTTAAGCTCACCATTAGTCTCTTGGGATGGATGGGAACGCAAATCTGGGGAGTAAGGTAAAGGATAAGTAGCTTAGCTGACATAAGGAATATGCATCCATCTATGAGGTGAATCTGCCCCACCTTTTTCTTATTAAACAAGTTTCCAATGGTGATAAAATAATCCCGCAGCGAAGGATTGCCAAAAGCACTAACGCTGATCCTTTGATTAGAGAAAACAAGATCTGAAAGACAACCTTAGACTGTTTTCATTATTAGTGTCCCCAATTAAGCCTTAAACTCCGAATGACCTGGAGGCTTGAACAAGAGGACGACATTAGGACCCACGAGTCTCTTCAACGCCAAACTAAGAACAGGGATCAAATTAAAAACAATACACAAAACAAACCAAGTCGCACAAAGAGAGCCGCTTTGTGTCTGTTGGCCTACCCCATAATGCATATGGCTCTCGATGCTGTCCAAGGTTTGATCAGGCAGTGGAGAGCACCCAACACACAGCATGGTCCTTGTGCAAGGTCAAATCGCCTCACCCACCAAAGCCAAATAGGAGCTGATGGGACATGGCTTAAGGCCCAAAACAAAAGTTAATTCTCAGAAAGCCAATAAAGGATACCTGCCGATAATCGATCAAAAGGTCATAGCTATCCATATCAATCTATTAAGTGGCCTCAGTCGCCTAAATCTATCGAACGATAGGGTTTCAGTTACCCCGTCAGTCGAACGATAACTCACCAAACAAAGGTAAGCGCCCCGATCGGGCAAGCGGATATTAACTCTTCAATCGAATGGGTCATGAAGATCCTTTAATCAATCGGGTGACCGAACGTTATACAATACCTCAAACGGTTCTAAAGGAAAATCAAGATTTCTTTAACTTCAGTCTCTCATTTCGTAACGACGAATCCCGGATCTTCGAAGAAAAGAAAGCACCCCTTCTGAAAATGGGAGTCATTCCGATAAATAAGAATCGTAATCAACTTGAAATATTGACTTTCGAGATTCTGGGACCGGTCCGATAAGGAAGGTAGAGTCGAAATTCTCCAGCGGCGCACGTCTCTCAAGGATATAAATAATCTCTAAAGTCTCAAAACCAAGTACGTTCTCTAAATCTGATACATGGGGCACACTGATCGCGGGGAACGACCTTCTCTCAACTCGCAGTCTGTTTCTTTCAATCGAAAACCGCTCTTTACTAACTTGAGCGTCGGAGCCTCCCCGTCAAAGTATCCTCCGGTGATTTTTGCAGATACACATCCACCCATTGACGGCTACTATTCGAATTAAAAAGAAACCGGAATTTGTGGAGTCATAACTCACCTCCAACAGGAGCCAACAAAATCCTAATCATAAATTCAAAAATATAAATAATTCTATTTTAAAATTATTTAAATTTAAAATAATTTAATCGATCGAATCAATGTCACATAAATCAATTAAATTTTCTTAATAAAAGATAATTTAAAAATAACAACGAATTAATATTGATATGATATTTGCGTCTGATATAACAAACTTAATTAGAATATTTTGAAATTTTCACAATATAAGAATTAATTAATATTTTAATTGCAAAATTCGGATTTTGGGGGCCTTGACACCAATACTATGATGGTGTTGTGGATGTAAATAATGGCAACTCACTTGTGCATGTCGTGTGATTTGTGATCTAATTAATGAAGCAAAAAGGAATACGCGATTGGTAGATGATTGAATTGTTTTCATTAGACAATTCTTGTATTTAATTCAAGTTCACCTTTCATGGTATGATACGAAAGAAATGCCAACTAGTTCAAGTTCTCTCTCTCTCTCACTGTAGCATAATTTCATGAAGGGGAGCTATTGCTGATTTTAAGTACCAATGCAACGAATGTACATCGATGAAAATATCTCTCCACCACTTAATCACGTGAGTGATGCGTTTGAAGAAAGTATTTAATATTTAATATTATTTTTTAAAAACTTAATTTGTTTGAAAATGTTGATATCAAATACAAATAAGATTAGATACAATTTTTAATATAAAAATTATTAATATAATAAAGTTTGAATATTGTGACTATTATTTGCAAAATTTTATCTTTTATTAAATATTTTACTTTAATTAAAAATTTTACAAAAAATAAAATATATTGATTTTTCTTAATATAACCTTGTCTTGCGCCATGTAAACTAGATAAGTTTCTTCAAACCGCGAAGCGACAAATAATGGAAGCTTACAAAATAATTTTAAAATTTTAATTTATTTCAATTCATCTTATTTATTTATGTTTTATTTTATTTTATTTTTAACTAAAGTAAAAAAAAAATCTAATAAAAATAAAAGTCAAGATTTTTAATAAAAGGACTAAAATTACTACTATATCTATAATTTTCAAAACCCTACTTAACTTCAGATAAATCTAGCCTAAACTTTCCAAAATGGACCCTGTTGGTTTGTTACCCTATGGGGGTTATATTATTGAGAAGAATATGAGTAAGATTTTTTTTTAAATCATCTTATATTTGTCTCTTAAATAATTGATTTCAAATTTTGAGATTAAGGCACAAGTTATTATTATTGTTGTTGTAATATGAGTAATAAATTGGATTACATCTAAATTTATCGGTGTCTTTTTTTGTTTTTTGGGGATAGTTATGTTTGGAGTTTTAAATTTTTGAATATTTTTTAATTTAATTTTTTTAACTTTTTCTAATAATTTTAATTATAATTATTAGACTATACAATCAATCGGTGCATAATCTTTGTGATATCATGTTTGTAAGATATCGAGTGATAAAAGAGTTTTTATTTAAACGTAGTTTTTGATATTTTATATTTAAATATTTATAAATATATATATTTTTATAATTTTTTGGTACCGCTAAAAATAAATAATCTCTGACATCCCAAAGTAATGCACGTCACAAAGGCGGAAAGAGAGATAAAACAGAGAGTTTGTGTACGATAATACAAGGCTTTGACAGAATTGAAATTCAACTGATGTTTTTTGATGATTTCAATGTGAACATACAACAACCTGAAAACAGGTGGCACCCGAACTTAACACGAATTTCAATTTTATATGTTTTGTTCATTAAACAAAAGTAATCTTATGAAATAAAGTTCGCCAATTACCGGATTTTGATGACAGTTTTCGTCTGAATATCATCATACAAGGGTTTGACAAAAATGAAATTCAACACGGTGATTCTTCATGAAGGTCAATGTGAACATACAACAATGTATTCAACTCAAACCCCACAAATCATCAATCCTCCCCCACGCGGTTTTTAAGCTTTTCCCAGCTGGGGTTTGGGCTACAAATAGGTGGTCACCAAGTAAAATACATACATATATATATATATATATATATATTTGATTATACGGATATTTAAATTTGAAATCTCTAGATTAGGAAAGAAATTATAACTACTAGACAACTTCCTTAAATACAACATAAATTTCAATCTACAAATTTTGTTCAACTCTCTTATTATGAGCTGGGCTGGGCTGGGTCGTATGTATTAGGGTGCAAAAAATGGCCAGCCACATTTCAAATCTGATGGTCAACATTTAGGCAAACTAAAGCCCAATTAAGACCATCTAGCTTGAAAGATGGAGCCGAACTGCCTAAGAGATAGGTCTGCCTTGAGTGCCTAATCCAACTCGTGTTCTTCTCTAATAAAAACCCTGTTTGAAGCCCTTTATTGTTTCCAGATTCGGTCCCTCCAGTTTCAGACTTTTCACGCGTTGCTTACATTTAGTCTATACATATCTTAATTTGTGATTTGACCTCAGATTGAATATATATATATATAGAGAGAGAGAGAGAGAGAGAGAGAGAGAGAGAGAGAGGGACGTGTCAATACACAACCGTTGTTGAAATGGTTAACGCTATGGTTTCGCAGTGGTCGCTATTAATCTTTGAAGACTTTTATAATTATTAGCAGCCACACCCACACGCAGAGAAATTAAGTAAACTACCGTTATATATGTCCCCACACGCAAGATTTTCTGATAAATAGTGTCCAATTCTAATCTTATCCATGTTTCCTCGACGAATCTTCCTTATACACGGAAAGACACCATGGCATAGACCCGAAAACAGAAAGGCACCGTAGTTGTGCTTGTTAGAGGTGAGTTTTGACTCTACAGATATCGACTCCTTACTGATCCGAGTGGTTACCGCCGAAAGGATGTGACACCTACAAAAATCGTTGAACGGTACTCCGGCGGAGAGATTCCGACGCTTAAGTCAGAAAGAGCTATTTTCGTATGAAAAGGAAAAACAGACTAAGAGTTGAGAGAAAGTCATTCCCAATGAATAATGTGCCAAGAGTATAAGACCCAGAAAGCGTACCTGTTGTGAAGAATTTTGAGATATTTTATACATTTTTGAGTTGGACACGACTGCGATATTCTAACCTGACCTTCCTTATCGGACAAATTCGGAAATCTCGAGAATTCCATATTTCGAATTGATTGCGATCATTATCTTTTTGGAAAACTACTGAAATCTTGGAAAGACTCATTCCTTAAATGCAAAGATATTAATGTGTTGTTTTTAGTAAGAGACGAGAGTTACTGAAATACTTTAACCTTCCTTCAGGATCGTTAGAACAATTAGCTATCGATCGGTCGTTTGACCGATGAGAGGTCCTCAAGACTCTTTCGGTTGAGGGGCGATCGATTAGATGCCCGATCGGGGTGATTAATCTCGTCAACCGAATTGCATTCGGTTGGCTGGACGGCCAAGACCGTTCTGTTGGCTAGGCGATTAAGACCCTATCATTCGAGAGATTTAGACAACTGAACCCCTTTGGTTATACTTAAACCTCGATGGGTTTTTGTCCTTCATGGGCCTTCTGCGTGGACCTTTCAAGGGCGGGCCCACCGGATGCAATTCTGGGACCTTATCCCATCATTTGCCTCCGACTCAAGGCTTTCTTAGTAAAAAAACGTCATGAGTAGAGACCTGCAAGATGTGCTTGATACGTTATGGGAACATATGGATGTTAGACTCGTCCTAGGCCACCTTGCCTCTTTGTCATAAATGCGAGGGCGTCTCATCGGAAGTGATTCCTTCATGGAGAATTGAAGACAATTTACTTCCCCATTTATGACAGTCTATCTTTCCCGATTCGTTTCACCTACTCTGAATTAATTAGGGCATACCTTTCCGTTGCTATAAATAGCTACGATGGGCCCTTATTTCCTTTCGTAAAGAGTCAAGTCTTTTCTTCTTCCTTAGGAGTTTTTTCAAGAGCTGTTCTTTTTCAAGAGTTGCTTCGTGAGGCGCTCTGGATATGCGGGGCTCTGTGGTTTGAGGAATTTCTGCTGAAATGAGATCTTATTAAGGAAGGGGACCACCGGGATGAGATCTCATTATGTTAGCCGTTGTTCGGCTGGCATCGTGAGATCGTCCGTCACCTATTGGGGTATATTATTATACCGCATTGGATGATTCGTCCGGTTTCGTCTCTGCAATCTACTAATGGTGGGGATATCTCCCGACCAATTTTAGGTGGGTAGGTCTAGCTCAGGTTACATTGGCAGTGGCAAAACCCGAGTTCGCATTCTCTTGTCTTTAGTACTACATTTTTGTACCATCCAGTGTAGGGATTGTATTCTTCCTCTTCAGGAATAACCTCACAATGTATTTCTCTTGGCGTAATTAGCCCGACTTAGAAGCTTGTGTATACTTTATGTAATCGAATGTACCATCTCGCACAGATGTAAATGAAAAAGTTGTACTTTACTTACTTGAATTTCGCTTCTTCTCTTTGTCTGGTTGTGTATCTTTCTTCAACCTTCGCTAAAGCGGATTCATCTCTTAGGTCCTTCTTCGAAACGTTAAATAGGATTGGCCCTTTGGTCTACTGGTTGGTCGGCCATCCAGCTTAGGGGATCGTAGTCATTCATTCGGAAGGCTCCATGTGACTTGTATAGACGACAGAAACTGGGCGGTTGAGACCCTCTGAACGGTAGGAAAAAGAAAAATTTTTTAAGTTGTGGGTCGCGTTTACCCATCCAGAGAGTTACATCTCCTATTGACGACGTGTACGAACAATAGAAACTGGACGACTAAGACCCTCCGAATGATATAAGAAATTTTTTAAGTTATGGGTTGCGTCCACCCGTCCGGAGAGTTACATCCCCTATTAACGACGCGTACGAATGATAGGAGCTCCAATTAACGACGCGTACGAACGATAGGAGCTGGACGACTGAGACCCTCCAAATGATAGAAATTTTTTTTTTAAGTTGTGGTCCACGTTCACCCGTTCAGGGAGTTACATCCCTTATTGACAACGCATACGAATGATAGAAACTGGGCGACTGAGACCCTCCGATCGATAAAAGAAAATTTTTTAAGTTGTGGGTTGCGTTTATCTGTCTGGAGAGTTACATCCACTATTGACGGTGTGTACGAACGATTGGAGCAGGGCGACTGAGACCTTCCGAACGATAGAAGAAAATTTTTAAGTTGTTGGTCGCGTTTACCCGTTCGGGGAATTAAATCCCCTATTGACGACACAGACGAATAATAGAAGCTGCCCTATCAGTGAGATAATTCTAAAATTCACTGATAGTATATACGTAGGCTCTCCGAGTTTTAGATCCTAGGCAATGTTGATCTGTATAGGTTGTCGAGTCGGTAAGTTCCCGGTCGAACTACAGAACGCACTCGATATGGACCTTCCCAGTTAGGGGTGAGTTTGCCCCCAGGTTGGGGTTGACCGGTAGTCTCTACCTTCCTCAATACCAGTTCTCCGGATTTAAACATTGGGTTTCTAACTCTTCGATTATGATACCTAGTCATTTGTTGCTGATAGGCCGCCATTTGTACTGATGCAGATTCCCGTAATTCTGGAAGCAAGTCCAACCTTTCTCATAAGATACGTTCGTTTTGCCCGATGTTGTATTTGGCTGCCCGTAGTGAGTGGATACCTATCTCTACAGGTATGACTGCTTCGCTTTCGTAAGTTAGGCTGAAGGGTGTTTCTTCTATTGCCCTTCGAGGGGTAGTGCGATACGACCAGAGGATGCTATACAATTCTTTGACCCATTGTCCCTTTGTGTCGTCTAGCGTTGTCTTTAACCCTTGCAGGATCATTCGATTGGTTATTTCAGCCAGTTCATTGATTTGTGGGTGAGCGACTGATGAAAATCAATGTTGAATCTCTAGCTTCTTACAGAACTCCCAAAAGCGCTGATTGTCGAATTGCTTCCCGTTATCCGTGATAAGGACTCGCGGTATACCGAATCGGATGATAATATGAGTTCATATGAAGGACTGAACTTTGGCGGCCGTGGTCTGAGCTAAAGGCTCGACTTCCACCTATTTCGTGAAGTAGTTGATCGTCACTATCAAGAATTTTCACTGTCTCGTGGTTGGGGAAAACGGTCCAAGGATATCCATGCCCCATTGAGCAAATGGCTAAGGGCTGGATATAGGATTGAACTCGATGGAGGATAGCCGAGGTACCGAAGAGAAGCGTTGGCACTTATCGTATCGTTTGACGTAGTTGTTGGAGTCGACTTTCATAGTTGGCCAATAATACCCCTGACGAAGGGTTTTATAGACTAGATTCCGAGCGTCTAGATGATTACCATAGATTCTTTCGTGAATCTTTCGTAGAACATAATTCCCCTCTTTAGGAGTTAAACATCACAGATATGGGTGAGTGAACGACTTGCGGTAGAGGATTCCATCAATTATAGTGTAGTATGCTACCTTTCGCTTCAGTTTCACAACTTCCCCTAGGATTCTGGCAAACGATCGTGCCTTAAGTACTATTCTATAGGATCATTCCAACTAGGTGACCGATCGATGGGGAGAGCCTCTTCGGGCTCATCAATACTGGGATACAGTAGGCTTTTAATATATACCGTCTGGCTAAAAGCAACCGAATCAGGACTAGCCAACTTAGATAGAGTGTCAGCTCGCGCATTTTTCGAAAGAGGGATTTGCTGGATGTCAACCTTGCCCAACTGGTCCATCGTCTCGTGCAGCTTGCTCAAATATTTAGTCATGATCGGATCTCTGGTTTCATAAACCCCTTCGATTTGTTTTATGATCAGCTGGTTGTCTGTGAACACCCTAATATTTCATGCTCCCATATCGGTGGCGATCCGAAGGCCAGTTAGTAAGGTTTCGTACTCAGTTTGGTTGTTGGTGGTTTGGAAGTCGAAACGAATGGTGTATTCTGCTTTAAAATCGTTTGGTCCCACTAGTATGAGCACGACGCCGCTTCCTGAGAAATTTGATGAACCGTCAACATGGATGGTCCATTCTGGAGCCGACCACTCTTCTTGATGGTTAAGAGGCTGTTTTTCAGGCACCGTGGGCAAGGTGCAGTCGAGAATGAAATCGACCAGTGCTTGGCCCTTTATTGTTGGTCGCGGTCGATACTAGATGTCAAACTCGCCCAATTCCACACTCCATTTGATGAGCCTCATGGACGTGTCCTTGTTTTGGAGGATTTGTTTCAACGGTTGGTTGGTGAGCACCACAATAGTATGGGTCTGGAAATATGGTCGAAAACGCCTTACTGAAACGACCAAGGCGTAGGCCATCTTCTCTATCAGCCGATAATTAATCTCAGATTCTTTCAATATCCTACTAATGTAATAGATTGGCTTCTAGACAGTGGATTCCTATCTCACTATCACGGAGTAGAGCGCTTGCTCAAAAACGGCCAAATACAGGTAGAGTTCCTCCCCAAAGACGGGTTGCAAAAGCAGTGACGGTTGCGTTAGATATTCTTTCAATCGTTCAAAGGCTGCTTGGCATTCGGTCGTCCATTCAAATCGTTGGGACCTTTTTAGCGTATTGAATATGGGCTTGTACTTCTCACCAACTCTGGACATAAATCGGCTTAGGACCACCATTCAACCGGTTAGACGTTGCACCTCTTTAAGTATCTGGGGAGGTGCCATGTCTAAGATCGCTTGTATTTTTTCCGGGTTGGCCTCTGTCCCTTGGTCAGTAATCATGAAACCCAGGAACTTTCCAGAAGCGATCCCAAATGTGCACCTTGTCGGGTTCAGCCGCATATTGTATCGTTCCAAAATCTGGAAGGTTTTTTCGAGATCTGTAACATGAGCTCCTGCGGTGACACTCTTTACGAGCATATCGTCAACATAATTTTCGACGTTCCTACCTAACTGGTCTCTGAAGACCGTATTGACCAGTTGTTGGAAAGTTGCTCCAGCATTCTTTAGGCCAAAAGGCATGACCTGATAATAGTATGTACTAAACTCGGTGATAAAGTTAATCTTTTCTTCGTTTTCAGGCGCCATCCTGATTTGATTATAACCGGAGTAGACATTCATAAAGTTAAAAAGTTGGTGTTCCGAAGAGTTGTCTACGAGTCTATCGATATTGGGAAGCGGATAACTATCTTTTGGACACGTTTTGTTGAGATCAGTGAAGTTCATGCACATTCTCCACTTGTCGTTGGCCTTTTTTACTAAGACTACATTAGCTAACTATTTGGGATACTTGACTTCCCGGATGAACCCTGCTATCAATAACTTCTGAACTTTTTCCTAGATGGCACATTGATGTTCGAGGACGAATACCCTCTTCTTTTGTCTAACTGGTTTGAAATCGGGATTGACAATTAACTTATGGGTTATGACCGACGAATCTATACAGGGCATGTCTTTCGGAGTCCAGACGAAGACTTTTGAGTGTCGTTACAGACAGACGACTAAGACCTCTTGTAAGGAAGATGATAGGTTGGCTCCTATTCACACTGTTTGGCTGAGGTCGCTTGTCAAAAGGACCTCGATCGTTTCTTTGCCTGGTTTAAGTTTGACTTTTGACTTAGTGCCTTCTCTAGGTTCCAGGGTGTCGACCAAGAAAACTTCTTGTGCGCCTTGTGTCGCAAAGAGTACATAGGGATCAGGACGCTGCGTATTGTGGCGACCCCCAGTGGTGTTCTGAACTTCACCTTCATATGTCTAGTGTTCGGCAGTGCCTTTAGGTCGTTCAGCCCAGGCCTGCCAAGAATGGCGTTATAAAGAGAGTAGATTTTCACCACATGGAAGAGGACCGGGACAGTTGCATGGTGAGGGGGTTTTCCAAGAGTCACCGGGAGGTAGGTGATATCTTCGAGATAAGTGGGTTCGTCTGAAAGTCCTCAGAGGGACCCGGTGGATGGAAAAGTTGAGGAGGGTTAAAACCCATCCTGCAGAAGGCATCCAAAGTGAGAAGATCACAATCAGCCCTTTGATCAACAAGAACCCTTTTTTACGATGTAGGATTCTATTTTGAGGGTTATAACGATAGGGTCGTCGCGGCAGGGATCCACCTCTGGCAGATCTTCATCATCAAAGCCTATGACGGGCTTTCTTCTCTTGACGGGTACTGTGTCGGGGGTGATCATGGCGGACGTCATCACGAGTTTTCAGAAAATCAGTTTGTTTCCCACAAACAACGCCAATCTGTTGGATATGAGTTTTGACTCTACAGATACCGACTCCTTGCTAACCCAAGTGGTTGTTGCCGAAGGGATGTGACACATGCAAAAACCGCCGGAGGGTGTTCAGGCGGAGAGAATCCGACGCTCAAGTCAGAAAGAGTGGTTTTCGTATGAAAAGGAAAAACAGACTGAGAGTTGAGGAAAAATCCTTCCCAGTGAATAATGTGCTAAGAGTATAAGGTCTAGAAAGCGTACCTGTTGTGGAGAGTTTTAACCGATAAGAAATTCTCAGGACTCCTTCGGTTGAGGGGTGGTCGATTAGATACCCGATCGGGATGATTAACTTCGTTAACCGAATTACATTCGGTTGGCTAGGCGGCTAAGGCCGTTCGGTTGGCTGAGCAACTAAGACCTTATCATTCGAGAAATCTAGACGACTCAGACCCTTTGGTTATACTTAAACCTCGATGGGTTTTTGTCATTCATGGGCCTTCTGCTTGGGCCTTTCTAGAGCGGACCCACCGCATGCGATTTTGAGACCTTGTCCCATCCCTTTAGTACCCTTGGCAACGACAAGAGGATGGTTGAAAAGAAATAAGTCGAGCCGAACTGAGTTGAGTTGAGTTAGTTAATTCAATTAAACTTTATTTAGTTCATAATTCAACTAATTAAGATTTTTTTTCCAAGCTCCACTCTTGATTCAACTCGTGAGTTTATATATATCAATTTAATTAAAAATTTTAAATTAAATACCAAAAATCAAAAAATTGAAAAAAATTAAAATATAATTATAAAACTTATGCTATGCAGTAAAAACAAAAGTGATGAACCAATAAATTAACACCTTTGAATTTCAATATCTTAATGAAAAATTTCAAACTAATGAATGAATCTTGGTTTCCAGGCATTTTTTTTCACAAGTGTTAAATATGATAAGCACTAAAATAAACCTACTTAATTTTAATATATTAAATATTAAATTATAAGATATATATCGAGCTGGCTCATAAATCAAACATCCTCCAACTCAGATATGGCTCATCTTTTGCGTGAGTGAAAAAAGTTTAGCATACGTGTCGTTCATTTGGCTCATAAACTTGGCTCATTAAGCCAATGATTGAACGCGCTTAAACCTAACTGATTTGTACCCCGCAAGCGAGAATTAGTCAAAGGGGGAGAACATGCCAAACCGGGGTGGCTTCTGGAGGCTTAGGTTAACCAGTCGGTGCGTACTGGTTAGCCTTCGTAGAAATCAGCGTTTCAAAATTTGGATCGGAGTGATTTGATCAGAAATCGGACTAACAATCAGTCTACATTTTCTCATAAAATCGGATTTTAAAAAAATCGATCAAAATTCTGATTGAATCAACTGAATCAAAATTGAATCGATCCGATTCAATCCGAATTTTTTAAAATACAAAATAAAAATGAAAAAAGTTGTGCTTGTCCATAAATGGATGCCATCCCCATGAATTTCAATTCCCCCAAGCAAAGTAAAATAACCTTAAATTCCTATTCGTTCCCAGAGTCGTCACTTTTTAACAAGGAGGAACGATGAAATGCCAAGGAAAAATTGAAACTTTATTGAAAGAAGTAGGATGGTTTACAAATCAAAGTCATCTCTCTTTCTACAAATCAAAGAATGAAATAATGTTCTAGCATCTAGGTATAACTCAGTAACCTACTATGTAAGGTTAATTTGAGGAAAAAACAAGAGCCCAAAAATAGTTAAGGTTATTGAAAAGGAGGTATTCAACAGATATGCTACACTAGATTAGACCACTACAAGCCCATCTTCATCTTCTCCACTGACAGGTCTTCAATCCCCAGAACTGCCATGATGATCAAAAGCAATAAGAACAGCTGAAGAGGAGAACAATCATATGTAGCGGCCTAGTTGTATTAGCATCACACTTATATCATCAGCAGAGCCCCGTGCAGCAGAGAGATTGACAAGGGTTTTGCAGGCACGGAGTGGTTCTGGCTCATCAACTCCTACGCAAAGTGGGCGAGCAATATCTATGGCTTCTTGATTGCTAACCTGCAAAGGTAGATGCAGAGCAAAAGCTCAATTAGCTTATTAAAAACAACTTTCAGTCAAAGGATTCCAACATACGAGGACAAGAAATATCTGTTCTGGATACGCTACCTTATCCCATAAACCGTCAGAAGCTAAGATTAAGAACTCGTATGTAGGATCCACTGGTAAGACTTTTGTCTCTGGCACTGCTGTAACCCACTGTTTAAGGTGCCCATCACCGATTCCTCTAGACACAGCAAGCGAGCCTTGAATTCTCCAAACACCACGGCAGCAATCAACATAGCCACCCTATAAAGAAAAGGCAAAAAAAAATCACAACCCATTAGTTCCAAATTGTACTTCAATCATACACTAACCAGTTCACTCAATAAATTCAAATACTTTATGAAGAAAAGACCATGAACTTACCAGGCTCTCAATCCTATCCTTTTCGTCCTCTCTAGAAGGCCGGTGATCAGAAGTTAGGGCCTCTGCAACTCCTCCTCTACTCAAAACGGCCCGACAATCTCCAGCATTAGACACAAAAAGACTACCTTTCCTAACCAAAGCAGTCACACAACATGAACCACCATGGAGATCTTCCTTTAGAAAGTCATCATCGGTTTTCAAGTAACCATGTTTAATAGCCTCTTCAATTTCTTCATCACCCCTTCTTACCACTTCATCTACAATGTTTTTATGCAGGTTTTGTGCTGCAAACTCAGCAGCTTTTGCACCGCCATGACCATCATAAATACCAAAAAATGCCTGTAAATATGGGGCAAAATTTACATCAGATCCTAGTCACATAATTCCAGCCCAACTGTAATGCAAATCGGCTGACCCAACTCCATATTTCAAGAAAATCATATCTCAACTGAATTAAAGTTAGGTTGACCATAATAATCTCTTAAAAATAATTAAAGGGAACATAAACTTCTCAGTACACGTGAACATTCAACTATGTATGCAAAATCTCCTAAACCTAGCTCATATCATTTAAAAAAATACAGTTTAAAATCTTAAGTTGACCATCTTAATCCTCTCTTAATCATAACTAAAGGGAATATAAACTTCCGAACACGCCCTACCATTCAACAATGTATGTAAAATTTCCTAAACCTTGTTCATATCATTAAAACAATCTAGTATGTTGCAATTTCAAGTTTGGCAAGTAATAAAACATAACTATTACAAATTTAGTTGAACAATCGCAATCGGGGGGGGGGGAAACTTAAATTAAAAAAAGTACCAGTTTGGGATCACCCAGAAGATCAACAGAGGCAGAGTAGCGATCCTCCATGGCTTCACGCCTCCCTTTCTTACAATACACAGAGTACCCATCTCTCTCGACCTCCACCTGCGTCGCGCATGGCGTCGCCGGAGCACCGAAATCATTAACTGCAGAAACCACCGGAATATCAAGCCTCGCGGGTCTCTTCCTCTTCAAAAGTGTCGGAGACGAAGAAGAAGACGACGACGAGGTAAAGGTTGAGGTAGAATTAGATGTAGAAATCGAAGAATTGTCCGTACAAGTCCCCAAACCAGAAGGGGACTTATGGAGACGAATTCTGAGAGGGGAAGAAATCGCGGCTAGGTTTTCGTTGCAGAAGAGAGAAGAGGAAAGGGAAATCCTAGAAGGCGAGAAAACTGGAGAGTTGGAGACTGCAACCGAACAAGACATGTTTCTCTCTCTACTACTCCTAACGTTCGAATTCCGACGGTGGATAGATTCGGTTTTTTCTCCAACGTCTCTTTATGTTTTTTTTTTTTTTTTCCTTTTTTATAATTTGATCGAAAATGGTTTGAATAGATTGTGTTTGAGAACACCAGAGCGTGTATTTATAAGGGGAGGCGTCTTGTGGGCCCATCCGTGTTGATGCAGCGTTCACATTTCTATGTGTATTTGACTGGTCTACAAATATAAATTAGAAATATATTGAATTACCTAAAAATAACTAAGAGACTTAGGAATTCCGCTTATGAAAAGGAATATATATATATATATATACACACACACACACACACATGTATATACTATTTCCACTACTTTTTTAAACAATAGAAAAAGAAAAAATGCTTAATTATTTTTTAAAAAAAATTATGATAATTGTATCTCATAGTAAAATATATATTTGGAGATGTAATTATAGTATGTTTGATCAAATTACCACCGGATTTTATTTAAAATATTAATTATTTAATATTTTTTGCATATGATTTTATTATAAGTGTGTTTTAACTTATCATTTTATGAATATTAGATAATTTTAATATTTTATACCATTTATTTTCCGAGAAATGAGAAAAATTATCTATTTTTTGTAATATTATCAAACACAGTATGTTGAAATTGTCACTATCTAATTCAAACTAGAATTATAACATGAAATTCATACAAATTTTATTTCTTTCAATAAAGCTATTGGATTTAATATGATCAACCAATATTTATAAGAAAAATGAGAAAAAATATAATTTGATTCTTTTATTTTTATTTCTGGAACAGAGAGATCCATGAATGGAACTCTCGACTCCTCCCCATTTATTTTTTTCTTTCATGGGTGGAGGAAAAAAAAAGGATGGCACAAAATTGGAAACCAAGCTACTTCGTTGCATTGTGGTTATGTGTTAAAGACAGTTTCTAAAATTAGAAACATGAGAAGGTGCATGGGAGGTCATCACCTAAAAATCTTACAATAAAAGCAACAACAAGAATCTTCCACCTGAAGTCCTAAAACTTGTTTGACGCTCCAGTATTAGTTTTCAGTTCAGACCACCACAGATGGTAAATAATGGAATTATAAGCAAAACTTTCAAGGATTTATATTAATTTTATCATATTAATCTAGAACCCATCTCTGATTGGCGCCGAGAGGGAGAGGGAGAGAGAGAGAGAGATTTGAAGTGAGAAGGTGTGCTAGTAGTCTCAAATGGAGACAAGGTGTTCTCTTTTCTTTTCTTTTTTCTAAATCAAAAACTACCTGATAACGATGGAATGACGCGGGATGACTGGTGAGTTTTTCAACGAGGCAATGCTTTCAAAACTTGGTTTCATACGTCAAACACGTTCATTACATAATTCTCTACTCTGTTTTTCTTAGAAGGAAAACAGAACAGGGAAGGACAGTCTCCTATTGACTGATTTGAGAAACAGACTAAGCCAATAATAAACTGAATATTTCATCGTAAAAAACAAATACACCACCTAAGCAAAATGTTTCCCTGACACACGGGAGTAAAGAAAAGATAAGCGTATATATTTGTAATTTTTTTTTTATATTTTTTTATAAAAAAACTATTTTTATATTTCAAATCTATAACTTCAAAATCATAAAAAATAGATTAACTAATACATTAAAGTTTGCATATCTAAATGTTACGTCATAAAATAAATTAAAATCATTGATATTTAAATTTATTATTTTAAAATAAATTATTTAATACATCAACTACCAACTGTATTTATGATTTTATTAATCCAAATGGGGAAGGTGGTAGGAATTTTCCCATTATGATCATAATTCTTTCCGGATGTACCGTCTCATTTTGATTAGCCAACCCAATGTTCGCCTTCCGAGAACCATATCCATAAGAAAAAATAAAATGGATTTCCGTTCAATTCTTACTGGCTAAGCTATGAATATATTATATATGCCAAAAATAAAAAGGTTAATTACGCCCTCACGCAAATACTCCACAATTAATTACAAACACCCGCTCACGTAGGCTTATATATATATATGTTAGGAGAAGACAATCTTTTTTTTTTTTTATAAAAATAAACTATCGATCTAATAATCTCACTGAATCTGATTAAATTCTGTTTGAATCAACGTAATATTCAAATTTAAAATTTTATTTAAAGAGTATCAATATCAAGTCATGAGTTGTTAAAAGACAATCTTGTCTCACAATGCTATAAGGGATGATGGATAAAATTATAAATTTTAACATTTTTTATTTCTTAAAAGTTATAACTTTATTTTATCTTTTTAAATATAAATTTCTAAGCATACCCTAATTAAAATCATTCAATTTAAACCATAGTCATGATTAGTTGATGAAGCACGAAACCAAAGCAAATGCTTAAATTTGATCAGTAGTTAGGTCCATAGGTAAAATTCTTAAAGAAAAACACCGTTGCTGAACTTAACCTTGTAGAGATGCAAAGGAAAGTACAGGTCTAGTTATCAAAACTAGGAAAAAGGAGTAAAAAGAATATGATTCTTCAATTCTAAAATTAAACAATTAGCACTCCGTATCAATAAGCAGCCACCAGGAAGAGATAACAAAAACAAAGTTTTAGTTGAAAATGGAGGCCAACAACCTCTGTTCAGGAGAAGCTTCACGGACTTTTTTTTACTGGGGAAATCATTTTTATTTATATTTTATTACACAAGAACAGCCATCAGATTTTGAGTTAGATTTCTATGGAGTTTTGATTCACTTCGCGTTGGTCTATCAAACAACAGAGAACTGTTATAAATACAGAAGTGGTTCTCGCTCCTTTACCCATCTCTCTCTCTCTCCCTCCCTCTCAGTTTTGTCCTCTAAGTTCAACTCCTTTTTCGGAATTTATTTCCATAATAATACACCAAAGAGCAGATAATTTTAAATAAATTACCCAAGAGCTTTTGATTGATGTCATGTTGGTGTAGTCCATCAAACTATTAAGAAACCTATTATAAATTAATTGCTGGTCTTCAACAAGTTCCTATTGCTCCATAAAAATAAGGTTCCAGGATGCCCAGATCTTTACCCATCAGTTTTAAGTTTTACATCAGATTTTAGGCAAGGAATTTTGAGAACACAAGGCGCTAGGATCACCCGATACTCATCAATCTGTTCACGTTTGAGATTATTAAAATTAAGGTCTGCTTCATAAATGTAAACACAGCCCCCAGAACAGAAAACCAGAGTATAAATAAAACAAGGATTTTGAGAATACCAATGTAGTTCCATCACGTCCAGATTCAACATGCAAAAAGAGAGGTGGTCTGCATAGCGAGGAACACAAAAGAAAAACCTTAATCTAGTTCCCCAACGTCCTGATGCTTCATTTGAATTCCGAAAAATTTCTCAGCATTGGATAGCGAGGAGAACAAAATCACATAAGTACAAACATTTATCCTAAATTATTAATGGGAGTGGAGGAGAATCAACAGAAACTCAGTCCCTTAGATGTTCATAGTAGAGATGCGATCATTCCCGCAAATCATTACAGGTCTGTCTTAACCTCATCACCGTTTCCATCTCCACCCGCTCCCCACCCTAAAAAAAAAAAAAGGTTCTAAAAAAAATTATAAGAAAAGGAATATAGTTGCCCAAGTGTTCTCCAACGAAACCAAGGGAGTCGAAGGAGTGATTTTTGGTATAAAAGCAACACACGAACTGTTGCTTCTAGGGAACGAGTCAGATCGGAAACTGAAGCATCTTCCGCCGACCAGTGTAAGAAGCACACCATGTTGTTGTTATGTACTATGTTTGTGTATGCGAATCAAATATAAAAGAAAAACAAACAAAACCGACTCGGCGCCGACAGTCAGCGGCCAACGCTGCGCAAGGAATCAGAAACCCTAAGTCAGAAAGACCAGCGATGACGAAATGCCACTAGGCGGGTCTGTTATAGATGCAAACCCCCCATCTCTATTGGACGGCTCAAGATGCATCTCATTAAATAAACGGCTACGATCGCGCTGCTTTATTTGTTTCCATTAATAAAATATTTAATCAAATATATGTGTAGGGTTGGGCCACCTCGTACTTGTTTCGTGTTCGGATCATTGGGCTTCGGTATATACTGCCATTTGTTGAAATCCCACAAGCCCAATCATGGGACAAAAACATGGCTGAGGCTGATGGCCCCCTAATAATATAAAATATTCGATTAAGAAAAAAGACAATAAAATAAAATGATTGACCCGAAAAAGAATATATCTCTATTATGTTCAATGGATGGTTGGTCCTTCCTCGGATGACATCAGAAAGCCAACCAACAAGGGGGCAGCCAGTGTGCCCCCGAGAACTCTTGCCCTAATTTTCCTTTTGATTTTGTAGCTGTCTGTTTTGGTAGAAAACTAATTTTTAGTAACCTTTATTACAGTCTTATTGTTTAGATTCATATCTAAGTTTAAACTTTTGTTTTCCTTGTGGTAGAATTTTACTCTACTTATAAATCGAAAAAAAAAAGAAAATGCGGTCTGTCTGATAGAGTTACTTCTAGAGTAGAAGATGTTAAATTTTGCAATTTTATAGAGTAGTGCGATTATCAATATGAGAGCGTTTAAGGTAAAAGGGCAATAAGAGAGAGAGGAGTTAAAAAATGGGGGGAAGAGAAGAAGGGGAGAGTTGAAGTGAATAGGACAATGGCTTCGTTGGAGGCCCACTTGCTTGAAAAGTCTGGGACCGCGTAGCGTATTTCTGGGTTGTGGGGTTGGGTTAGACTTTTAACAGCCCAACACTCACATGCTTAAAGCTAACCAGCTCTACCCTCCGCCATCCCAATGATTGTCTGGATTTTGAAGTTTTTTAAATCGCGACGGTAAGGTAAAAGGGCATTATGATTCCGATGGGTTGAGAGAAAAAATGGAAAGAGGAAGAGGAACTCGTTATTCTTCTTTCATAAATCATAAATCTTGTTCGTCAGATTAAACACAGTTCAATAGATTAGGGCAATTTTTTTTTTTTGGAAAATAGAAACAATGAAATACTCGTGCTAACGCTCCTCCAAAAAAGGTTCTTTGAGCATAAGCCATTCTAGAATAATGAGTCTCTTTATTTGTTAACGTGTCGCCAACAAAAATAGAGCAACAACATAGTATCTATGTTGCAGAAGATAGGCATGATGAGTTTCACATCATACCAGGAACAGTTGCAAACATTCACCTCTTGTGGAGTACTAAAACCCTACAATAGCAATAAGCTAAAACCGATTGTTATCATTCCCTTTCTTCTTATAAGAATTTTGAATTCGAATATCTTTATGTATCAAAAAAAAAAAAAAAAAAAAAAAAAAAAACTCTATAGCAGCAACCTGGTTTGCTAAAATAATTGAACATAGCACGAAAGTGCACACCATGCTTAGGTTCATGCCAAGTATGAACCAAGGGGAAATGGGTTCAGTATGGTTGCAGAAAGGTTGAGAACTTTCATTTCAATCAATACCGCTAATAATCTCATGAATACACTTTCCTATCCAACCATATGGAGAACATACTCCCCTTCCTACATTGAGGCTTTTACTTCTAGAAGTTTCTGTTTGCCACGGCTCCATAGATGTGTCCCGTGACCGATAATCTCTAGTTGATGAAAATCCATTATTAATACCATTAACATTGCCCCAGTGCTTCACTATTCCTGTCATATGAATTAGTTGTATTACCAGGTCTCTCTTGGCCCTGATGCCCTTTGTTCGGCATGTATCACCCCGTGCTTGGATAACCTAACGTTTCTCTGTTATGCTCCTCCTATGTAGCCATCACTCTTCTGATAATTTCCTGGTTGGAAATTCCTATATTGGAAATCGTGGTTTCTCTGCTGTAACTCGAACATCCTAGACACTTTCACAAGCGATTTCTTTTATCAACTTTGAATTCAATATCTCAAAATTACAAAATTGAGAAAGCATTTCAGTGGTATGATAATTAGACTATTGATAACAATCAATTATTGCTTGTACTCCACAAATTTGGCACCAAAAAATGTAATACTATTTGAGATTCATTCCTAGATACAGACACAAATTTTTCTTCCGACACATTGTTTATGCTAAAATGCATTCAGGAAATTAAGATAAATATATACAACATCAAACGTAGACAGGAATAGATACTAGCCTCAGACGAAAGAACCTAGCTTCCTGATTTAACTGCCTTTCAAAAAAGTTTAACGGGTCAGTGAACAAAACTGTGAAGACCCAAATGTCACCTGAGTAAACAATTCTGCAAAATATGGCACACAATAGTGAGTCTCGCTCCCAATCTAGGCATTAACTTTGTTAGTGGTAAATTAAGTCAAAAACTGTGCAATCTATGCATTAGTCATGGCTGTTCAGCTAGATCCCACCGTAGGGTATCTTCTTCGTTAATAGCACCTGAGAAAGCTACCAAAGGTTTCATTGTCTTTGTTGCTATTGTCTGCACCTTCAGACAAGCAGTCTAGACTCCTCTTTCTGTGATCTGATTCAAATTCGAGGTGATTGGCTTCAGTCACCTATTAGCATGAAAGAGTTCATACTAAACTATCCGCATGATCATGATAAAAGGCAACTGAATATACAGTAAACGGTAGGAGCAACAGGTAATTGGGCAAGAAAAGCACCTCTACCATAGGAGCCACCACATCACCACCTTCGTGTTCAATGATGCTGCTAAAATGGATAACGGTCAGTAACATAAGTAACACAGCCGCAAGAAACCAGAAGAGCAACTATTACATGCAATGGTATAGAAGAAGGAAGGAAAATAATGAAACTTAAAACGATAAAGATTTGAGAAGAGCATGTGCAAAACAGATAACACGAGTAATGTACTCAGGTGGACCAGATTCCACACACAACGCATCCCATTCAAGCAGGAAACGAAGATTTTTTTTTTTTTTTCTTTATTAGAAACATTTATGTTGTTGTTGGTTTAGAGCATTGTTTATGCTTCACATTAAAACCTACAAAGGCGCTACTTTTATTTACAAAAACTGAAGTTCGTTTATACTGTTCAATCCATCTCCTCAACAAAGGTTTCCATTTTTGTCAAACGCTTATGCATCTTATTTTGGAGATCTAGCTATGACTAAAATGGAAGATTCATCTTTAAAAGCCAATCTCTCAGCAATCATATCTATCCTTACTTAATATACTGCAGGGCTAGAAAGAACATTTTCGGCAAGCACTTGACACAAGAAGCAACATGCTATTCCTACCCACACTTCTTTGGTGAACAAAATTCTCTAGAAGACAGGGAAAACAAAATATTAATCCAATTCTATAGAATGCATTCATCAGGAACACGATGACGGGCAGAATCCTGCCCCCACTCTAGAGATCTTTGTACCCTGCAGTCTACCTTGTAAATTTTACACTCCTTAGACGTATAATCTTAATAATCAAAATGAATGAAATTATGAGATAGAACATACTCCTTTGGTCTGTCGTCCAGATTCTCACTTTTCTGCTGTTCTGTTTGAAATTCCTCAGAAATGGGAATGGGCCCATTTAAACCATTATCATCAGTAATTCCTTTAAAATCATCAGAAGCCACATGATTGGTTCCTACAAAATTAAATAAATAAATAAACGCTAGCTAGTAAGTTGCTTTTCCCTCACTCATAGGGAAGAAGAGGGCATGCCAATTATACCTCTTGACGGACTCAAATTTGCTGAAGGGGCCTTCATTAAAAGTTTCTGGCACATGACTGTATCTTGGAAATCCAGGAACGTGCAATCCAGAAACTTAAATCTTTCAGAGTCTGTCATCCTTGAAAATCAGAATGAATTGGTCCATGCCTTCAGTACACCAGGCACGGCGGGCAGAACCAGCCTCTCCACTCCTAATTCAATCAGATTCTAGAAAAGGTAGAAACAGGAAACGTAAAAAGGTGCTTGCTAATGACAATCGACTCTTCAACTTTAAAGCTCATGAATTCAACACATGAATATAACATATTAGGTAAAAGATCAGCCATGGATGCTTCTTTATTCTATATGGAGCAGATGACGTGTAATGCTGATGAAATGAAGCACCCTGGGAAGACCTACGAGAAATATTCATCTTACTGGAAATTCTCAGATTCCTTGTTATGAAAATGCAACAACAAAAGTTAGTAGTGGACAACAACATACATTTCAATGGTTAGTCTTCTTTCAAAGCTTTATCAGAAGAACATCTCAATTTGATCTCCGGGAGAGTATCATATTTGTCAACCAGAGGAGTTCATTCAACAAAATGATATCATACATGTAAATCAAGTATTGCAAGAGGAAATACAAACCACTTAATTGTTTTGACTTTATTCATGAATAGCCATTATTTTTTTCCAAAAATACCCTTAGTCAAGTTGTTCAATCTAACTACTTTTAGGGGCATAATAATAAAATGCTATGTTTATTATATTGACTACATCTATTGACACTCAATTTGGGGACAGGTAAAAGTGAAAAAATCGCCAGTTCAAATGGGAAGGAGGGAGCAATAATTATGAGCAGAAGACGCATGTATGGATCAAAGGCTATCTGCAAAAGGAACAACTCTTTCCAGAACATTGTAATAGTCGACTCCATTTAAAGGGGGAATCAAGAACAGCTGGAAACATCCATGTACCGCAGCTTAAATTTTTACAGCAATGTTGTATTCATAAATATCGTTGAGCAGCATGTAAGTTGATATATGGAGGAGAAAACGAAATCGGATGACCAAGTATGAAATCCTGCCAACATCTAGCTAAAAGATACACAGCATACACAAAGGCAAACAATATAGAACTTCATTTCTGGCCCTAATTTTATGTGAGAAGAAAGTGCTGCCTCCAAGTGTTATAAAGAAAGCCAACGCTGCTACACTGTGACTGTGTATATTAAACTAGGTTACTTTACAGGCTCAGGCAGAGTAAATAACCTTTTCAAGCACATTCATCAATATCCGGCACATTCCAAGTCGTCGATATTGAAAGCGGGTACCTACAAGGGGTACTTCTGCCGCTTTTTCTCCATAGACCCTGTAGTAGGATGACGTAAGACTAAGTGCCATTTTGACAAAGTGACAAGAACATGGTTCAAATAATTTCATAGTTTTATGCTTGCCTTACAGTAGCAGCGGACACCAATTCATCATTTTTCTCCAAGAATCACTGTATAGAACCCTTTGAAGTTCAATTGATTGAGCTCTGACCTGTAAAATACAAGAGAGAAAAATCAATGAGTCAGTAATAGTGGCTTGTCGAAAAAGGCATCAAAGTGTACATTTTCTTGTCGCTGTCATGATCTAAGAGCCTCATGCCTAAGCAACAATATTGAGATTCCATAGTCATGGCCCTGCAGATATTTTGCTGGCTTCCAGTTTAATATTCATGAACAAGAAAGGAGTAATTTAGACTTCCAAAGCTAAGTATCCAAAGAATTACAAGACAAATGGTCACAAGTATCTACTGTTTTTGACCATGGGTTACGTATTAAGAAGTGTTTTGAATTGACCAGTACCTCTATTACCAAATTTTGAGGAATCGTGTATAGATGAAGGCAGAGTGATTCTAGGTTACTTACTGAAAGCAGAGCTATACCAAACTAAAACCAAACAGATCTATACCAAACTAAAAGTATCACCTGAACTAAAAAGTTTGCGGCAGATTACTGCATCTCACCCTCTGCTGAAAATGACATCTTCAACAAGATCACTCCTGGTGCGAGGATCTTTGACAGGCTCAAAACACTCATGCATCACAGAGAGAGCAACATCGAGCTTGCTGTCAATCTCTGTCACCTTTTCTAAAATTTGTGAATTAAGGCCATCTCCAACATACCATATGGATTTCAACATGGTTCATGTCAGATTATTAGCATCCACAGGAATTGGTTTTCCAAGGAGCTCATGCAGGCCGTCGAATATCTGCAAAGAACATTTCAGATCATGATAATGATGATTATGCAATTAATATCATAGATTTTCTGGAATGACAAATATGATATTTCATACTGCCTAAAATGGTCTAAGTGGGAGGGGAAGTGGATCAGTTCAGTAAAGAGCTCGACGTGAATACCTGAACAATATCAGTGGAAGGACCGATTAGTCAAATCGAAGGGGTCACACATTTGATGAAAAAGAAAAAAGGATCAACGGTTAACAGGTGAGGGCTCGGTTCCAAATTGGCTGAACTAGCCAGTTTAATTGCAAGCTCTTAACAATTATAGCTACCATCGCAGAGAAGAGTGTGTACAAGAACGAAGAATGAACAAGGCTTGCAAGAAGTATACACATCAATTCTGAACAATATCAGTGGAAGTATACAGTTCAATTGCTTGTCATTCTTCTTTCATAATCTTGTTTGTCGGATTAACACCTTTCAATAAATCAGGGCATTTTTTTTTAATTGAAAATAAATGAAAAACTTGTATCTTGCTAACCCACCTCCAAAAAAGATTCTATAATTCTCCTAAGCCATTCTAGAATTACGAGTCCCTTTATTTCTCAACATGTTGACAACAAAAATAGAAAAAAACAACATAGTACACTGCAAGCGTAGAATTTGTTGCAGAAGAAAGGCAGGATGAATTTCACTTCAGCTAAAATATGTCTGTAACATCCAACTAGGAACAGCTGCATATATTCACCTCTTGTGTACTAAAACTCTAATAATAGAAACCTGGTTTGCTGAAATAATTGAACATGGCACAAAAGTGGACACCATGCTTAGGTTCACACCAAAGTATGAACCAAGGGGAAATGGGTTCAACATAGTTACAGAAAGGTTGAAAACTTTCATTTCAATCAGTACCACGAATAATCTCGTGAATATACTTTCCCAACCAACCATACTGAGAACATACTCCCCTTCCTACATAGAGGCTTTTACTTCTAGAAATTTCTGTTTGCCACTGCCCCATACTCTTCATTAGACGTGTCCCGTGACTGATGATCTCTTGTTGATGAATATCCATTTTCAATGCCATTAACGTTGCCCCCGCGCTGGCTGTCACTACTCTTGTCATATGAATTAGTCGTATTACCGGGTCTCTCTTGGTCCTGATACCCTTTGTTCTGCATGTATCCCCCCATGCTTGGATAACCTGACATTTCTCTGTTATGGTCATTGTTTGGCTTAGCTCCTGGTTGGAAATTCCCATATCGGAAATCATGGTTTTGCATCGGAGGTGGACTCATGTCCCCATTTGCAGCCCAGGCATTTCCACCTCCGTACTGGAAATCATGGTTTTGCACTGCAGGTGAAGACATGTTCCCATATTGGAAATCTGGACTTCGTGTTGGAGGCGGAGACATGTTCTCAAACTGGAAGTTGTGGTTTTGTGCTGGAGATGGCATGTTCCCATATTGGAAGTCATATTTTTGTGCTGGAGATGGCATGTCCCCATACCGGAAGTCACGACTCTGTGCTGGAGATGGCATGTCCCCGTACTGGAAGTCACGTTTTTGCACTAAAGGGGTCATCTCTTTGTATTGAAAGTCACCATTTTGTGCTGGAGGGGGCATGTCCCTGTATTGAAGGTGATTTTGTGCTGAGGGTGCCACTTCTCTGTTATAGAAGCTATTATTCTGTCTAGATGACTGCTCATTCCTGCTCTGGAAGTCCTGATTCTGCATTGGCTGAAGCACGTTCCTGTGTTGGGGACCTGAGTTCTGCATAGCTGATGTTGGCATGTTTCCCCATCGGAAATCTTGATTCTGCAAGGGTGGAGGCATGCCCCTGTTTCCAAAATTATGATTATTCACCGGAGCGGGCACATCCCTGTTTTGAAAACTGGGGTTCGACATAGCTGATGCTGACACTTCACTCCACTGGAAGTGTTGATTCTGAGTAGGTGGGTGAATGTCCCTGCTTGGATTATACTGATTATTCATAGGAGGGGGCATGTCCCTGCGTAGATTGCTCCAGTTCTTGGCAGGGGGTGGCATGTTCCTACCTGGCACATCTTGACCAACTTGAGAAGGGGCACCACCTTGGATCTGTGTTCGTTGTGGTGTGCTATTAGTTTGGAAATTTTCATGCTGCATATGGGAAGGGGCAGTACCATACAAGTTTTGGTTCTGCAATTGTCGCGGACTTCGGAAATTTCGGTTTTGAGATTGAGGGGCACTACCTTGGTAGTTCTGATTTTCCATGGGTTGCAGTGTGCTACTACTTGAATTTTGGTTCTGAATTTGAGGAGGTGTTTGAGGGGGCATGGGCAATTCTCTGTTTGAGAAAGCTGCATTTTGCATGGGGGGACATTGCATCTCATTCTGGAAAAGAGGTTGGTTCAATCCAGTGGATATTTTGGCACCTAAGTTTGACGAGGATGCCGATGGAGGGGGAGGCGGAGGTGGTGGCATATCACTGTTCACCATGTCCCTCCGCCTATCAAAGCTCCTTGGCCTGTCATTCCTTGTTTTGTCTCTCCTATTGCTTCTGCGTAAGGACTCATTATGATTGCGCACCCATACCTCATGATACTTGGGGTCATAAGGAACAGCTTGACCATCAATAAAAGGCTCGCCTGCACAGTGTGTCAAGTATGAGAACAGCTAGAGATGGAAAATATCAAACAATTATGAACAAGACTTGCAAGGAGGTTTCACTTAAACAGGATCCAGAATATGGGAGGAGTTCATATGGCCAGTCATATAATCTCTGATAGTTGATTGAGAAGTATCACAATAGCATTTGCATTCCAATATATGAACCCAAGTAAGATGTCTCCAGCCTAAAATAACATGTTTGTAGGAGAAAGGCATACCATTCATCATATATCATAATCAGCATGAAAGCAGGTTAACACCAACAATATCTATGGAACCAACACACTACAAATCCACTGACTTTCAGAGTATAATTCAGAAAATAATTCTATCGTGGCAAAGGGACAATAATTTTCACCATTTCAGCTGCAACATAAGGGTGCGGTCGAGATCTTCTCACAAAAATTAAATTAAAAAGAATTCCATACAAGTAGAATTGAAAACTACCACATTTAGAGTTTGTGCACAGAAAAGGTTCACACTATTTTCATGTGTTTCTTTCCCTATACTACCATACAAGTTGGACGCAAGAATCAACAATGAAGCGACCATGCATGTTCATGGGGTGTTGTGATTTAACAGGAGAACAATAACAGAGCAATTGTTCTATGGAAAATCATCTAGCTACTTACAATAATAGCAAAAACATAATAGAGGGCAACTAATTCACATGGATTGATACAAAATCTATTCAAATCCAATATAGCACCTACAGGCTATGGCTACTGGTACATAAGAAATGGATCGAAGCGATTCTTTCTCATGAATAGATCCGATCACAACTTCAAATATGGAATTCAAAAGGATCGAATAGGAAATGATATTCTGAATCATAGGACTATAGCCTAATAAAACATAGAGCCAGAAAGAAAAAAATCCATAGTACTGACAGAGATACATACCTCCATAGGTTTTCTCCTTGACGTTCATATAAGAATCAGGAAGTACCCAATTGACCCCAGGTAACTCTGCATCCAAACAAACACTTAACCAATTAAACAATAGCAAGAGACCAAGAAATGTAATATACAATACCCACCCTTGATTTTGTGAGAAAGCTCCTCAGGCACAAGGCAACTGAAGGCAAAGTAATGCTTAGTAGAGACCGAATATATACGTTTCCTAGCCTCTTCTTCACTGCAAACATATATCAAAGCACATTAAAACTCACAAACGCAGAGAGAGAGAGAGAGAGAGAGAGAGAGATACCTGCCAACAACCTGAGCTAGGGTTTTGATATAGCTATCAATAATCTCATCACGAGTGAGATTAGGATCTGGCTTATTAACGACGACAAGCCAGTGCTCAAAATCGCATCCGTCGAGAAGAATCGTATCCTTTGGAGGTCTACTGCTTGAATCGTTCATGGACCTCGTCGAAAACTCTCGAATCCCCCACCATACTAAAACGCTACCATTCCGAGCAAAAAATCCCGAACTTGAACCGCAGAGGGGCGAAGGAATGAAAGAGGATGACGAAGAAATCAAGCATCTGAGATCGAATTGCGCCTGACTTGGCAAAATCGAGGAGGACGAAAACGTTCTCGGGTTAGGGTTTGAAAGGCAAGTGGAAATCAGCCTGAGATGAGCTAAGGATCGCCAGCGAATCATTTTCGTATGATTTTCTCCGATCCGATTAGTCGCAGTTTAAACCCTCGGTGTCCAACTAAACCCTCACTTGCGCTTTAGGGTTTAAGACATTGGTTTCTCCAACTCTGTTTATCCTTCACCTTTCCTCAAAACGCCTCAAGGACGCTTGTTGGGCCAATGAAACGCACCGTTACGTTCAACAAGTCCATGGCTCAGTGGGCTACAAAAATGGGCCTGCGTGACTACCCAAAAAGGATGGTAAAGCCCATGCTCAGAATATAGTTACATGATTTGCAGTATGGTCTATATTTTTTAAATCTTTTCCTCCCATCAACGCCTTAAATTTCAAGCTTGAAATGTGTATATCTGATCCATAGACATACCCCAGAATGATCAATTACGCATTTTTTTATTATTTTCACTTTAACCTTCTCTCCACCCTACTCTCACTATATATTTTTTTTTTGATTACACGTCGATTTGAATTTTGAATCTCAAGATTGGAGAAGAGGGATTGTAACTATTAAACTGTCTTTTGAAAACACCCTACTCTCACTATATCGTAAGTTAAAACTATATCGTAAGTTAAAAGGATGAATCCTATTTACCCAACATGCGAACTTTTAGAAGTGATCACGTGCTAGCACAAAGCATGATAAATTCAGGGGTCACAATCGAAAGCTAATCCAACATGTGTTGGTTTAATGGATAAGTTATTAGGTCTCATATAAAGGACTCAAATTCGAGTCACAGATGGAGCAAACCATGTTGAGGAGAGCTCTACTCCCGATAGGGACTTCAGCGGCTCGACTCGGAATAATCGAAGTAAAACTCCAAAAATCGAGTGGTGGAGCAAGTTCAGGAGACCAAAGAAAAAGAAAAAAACAATCCGAAGCTGATACTTGCTTGCAACTGGGCTGCCTAGTGCATCAGAGTCTGGTTTTAGGAACATAACGTGTGAAGGGCTAATATCCCACTGTGTAAAACTGTTAGGAAATATGTAACTACGAAAGAAAGATTTCTTCGTCTGTGGTCTAGTAGTCCAAGTTGTGTGTTTAGGTGTCGGTTTTTGGCCTCTGTTTAGTGGGACGGAGCTCGTCTATTGCAGCTGTTAATATAAGAGGTCTTGTGGGACCGAGCTCGTAAATAAGCCATTCTCTTCTCAATGCTCAGATCCTTCATTCTTGCAAAGTTCTAGGTTTTTTTTTTTTTTTCATCATCGATATTCGGATCTATATTTTGATTAATTAGATTCGAACGTTTACGGGAACTCTACTTAAGGGGTGACTTTTTTAGTATAATTTTTTTCATCTTCTAAAATTTAATTAAAAGATTTAACATCCATCCCAACTGTATATTGCTGCAAAGTTTTAAGTCTTTTTTTTTTTTTTTTTTTTTTTACAAAAGTTTTAAGTTCTTTAGGTACGGCGATGGAGCCTTCTTAGTTTCTGGGTTGAGCTCAGTTGGTCAAATTTGGGGTAGACCCAAACATGAGAGTTGCACGAGTGAGCATGGCGGCCCATAGATTGGGACCACATTTCTCGCCCGTGCCCGCTTAATACATTTTTCACATAAAATTCTTGAAAAGAGTTGGGTATTCACCCAAAAGGTTGCCGCAACTGCGTAATGGTCCGATTGGTTAGAAGGTAAGGAAAGTAAGATTGACCGATGCTGGCCTTTCCAAGCTACAGATACTTGGGTTTAACACACCGAACATCATTTGGACGGGCAGGGCCTATCTTTTGGGCTATTTGATACACCCACGATATATATATATATATATATATATATATATATATATATATATATATTAAAAAAAAAGACCACCTCCGTTAGACTATACAAAATTGCGATTGTATTCTTGGGCTCTTCCCAAATGAAAGGACCAAGTCCAAATAGCGGGCCGAGCGGGCTACCCAGCCTAAAAAAAAGGAGAATATGAACAGTGCAACCCCAATGTTGTTTCTCCTTTTACAACATAAGGATCCATTTTTGTTGTACCAAAATTAAAAAAAAAAAAAGACCCATTTTTGAGATTTTAAATGACAGCAATAATGCAATTAGTTTCAGTTTCAGTGCGTCCTGTTAACTAGCTGGCTATTTCGTGAGCTTGGGGGACGGGACGGGACGGGACAGGACAGGACGGACCCCACTCTTCTCAGTTTCCATGCTCTGAAACTGAAAATACAAATGCATTCGACCTTTTCTGACACCCAGACAGACGGCCAGACCCACTGTCGCTCTTTACCCCTCCCCGCAAGCAAAGGTAGGAAAATTTATTACTCTCATTTACTACTGCATATTATTTATTACTAACAAAAAAATTTCAAAATTATAATAACACAAGGCGCCCCTGTATCTTTCAAAAATTGAAAAAAAAAAAGAAAGAAAGAGTTTTAGACTTCTGATATCTCAATTATCCTGACAAATTTAATATTGAAAATAATAAGTATAATTTAAATTAAATTTTTTATGGTAAATAAATATTTTTAAAATGAAAGCAGGAAAAATAAGTAACAAACTTTCGCAGGCTAATTAACAATATGGAAGGAAGGATAACAGCAACATCGTGCTGTGTGAATATTAAATTTCATCAGAATCCCAGTTGACCTGTAAATCCAAACAGACCAGTTGCCTGCAGTGAAACAATGTCAGCTTAATTATGAGCCCCCATTGTCAAATTCAACTTTCTCCATAATATAAATATTATATAAATTATAATTAAATATATCAAATTTTACGTCAAAATACATTACAAAATATTTGTTCAAAATAACTTTAAACTTTTTAAACTGGATAATTTAGTACCCATCAAAATAAATTTCAAATTTCATATATATATATTTTTTATTTATTATGATGTCGGTACATTAAGGGTTAAATAATAAGGATAATCTTTTTTATATGATTATTAAATAAATCAAAATTATTATATAATTGAAATTTATTCTATTAACAGAATATGGGTGCATGATTATCAAGTTTTTTCTGCTTGTAGAAAAAAAAAATATATATATATATATATATATATATTGTGAGTTGTTATATAAAATTTAATCTATTAGATCTTAGAACTGCTAGCTTTTGTATGTTGCACATTTATGTCGTTCGTGAACTCCAACAGTTTGCGCCAATCAAGAATAATATGATAATAATTTGAAGTCATACTGATTACAATTCCATGATCACAATAATGAAACTATACACCACCAGCCCCATATTCTAACGATCTAAATTCAAATCATATACAATCTAAAAAGAAACAAGTTACCTTATTTCTTCCAACACATAGTAAGACTATCCTATGAACTCCCCCCCCCCCCCCTAATTGAACTCTACAAACTATAGAACACTCTAGAAGAGCAAAGCAGTGTAAAAGAGTTGATTCCAAGTATCGGGCAGGCCAGGAAGGCACCAATGACTACAATCTGCAGAATGGTCTGGTTTGGCCCTTTGTGCTGGTGTCAAATCACCACTATAAATTGAAGGGTGTCCATCTTTCCTTAGTTCAGATAACATGGTTATGTCTAGCAAGTACGGGGGGTTGTTCATGTCCCTTAAAGCCGCACCTATTGCTCTCATTTGATCTGCATCCGCCCCCGGATATGCTGCTCCACTAAGCGGGCCTGTTCCTCCAGTCATCGGAAGTGTCTCGCCGTAACAGCTCTTGGTGGTGGCTGCCGCATTCCACTCACTTGGGCTGTAAAATTCAATCAAGAGTAACAATGTCATTAAGTGCAATTGGTCTGATATTCTAAATGGTCCCTTCTACTAAAGTTGTGTACTATTTTCTATTGTTGTCCGTATTAACCTAATTGCAAAGGGCAAATAAATCTATAGTTAGAGATCACCGACAAAATAGGTAAGTTGGGTGGGTAACATATGGAATTGATGAGAAAGCACATGACCCAAAAAAGACAAAACAAAAGGAGGCCATGGCCGCCTTCTGTTTTTCTTTGTTCGAAGTAGGGGACGTGGACCTGAATATGATGTCAAAAACACTACAAGGATGCGATCAAGGATAATTTTAACAAACAACTTATAGACTTAAACTGAGCACAAATGGAGACTTGCTCACAAAAATGGAGTTACAGAGAAAACCACTCGCCCACCGAAAAAGAAAAAAATGGCAGAGAGAACATTGGGGCCATGCGCCTTTTACTATGGTATTATTACCCCCTCCCCCTTTCTTTTGTCACTGTCTACATAATAGTGTCTTTTCCGTTCCCAATTAAAGGGACAACAGAGAGGGTACATATTTTCCTTCAATTAAGCCATTGGAGAAAGAGCAAGTGGAGTGTTATAATTTATGTTTAAAATAGGAGATCAGCAAATTACTCCTTTTTTTTTTTTTTGCTCAATGGAGTCGTTCTAAAATGACTATTTTGATTAATTATTTTATTGGACTATTAAAATGCCAGATAGAGCGAGAGAGAGAGAGACGTGCGTACTTGTAGTGGGTAGGAGAGATGGACTGGAAGAAAACCCTGGTGCGAAAGCGGTCAATGTTGGCGTCAACCCAACTGCCCCATGTCCGGAGCCCTCTCTCTAAAGCAACCAGACGATCCATATCCTCATAGTATGATCCTCCCATTTCCATCAAATCCCATCTGCATCCCATATTAAATTTGTTCAAATTCCCTTATCATACCATATTCATTAATTATTTTCTATTTCCTAAAATTATAATATATTTTTTATTAAACAAAAATTAGATGTGACCCATTTTGATTGGTCAGAAAATTCCAACCCTTGACGAGCCCCTTTGTGAGTCCACCAATGGCCTGTATTAAAGAACAGCACGTCAACTGCTCCCCAAGCTCTGGAATTGCCAGATATGTCCTCAAGCTTTAAAATTCTCTTCCCCTGAACTGAATCTATGTCTACCAAGTATGGAGCTCTGTAAAATGACACCGTAACACCATAATCCTGCAAAGCACATAATTCAAATTGCAACTTCAATAACTCAGAACACCTAACAAAAAAGGGTCTTCTGCTTTGCTCACCAGAAACTTAAAGCTTGATAAAGGGTCTCCTTTGATGAATTGAGTCGTTGATTTTGGGACAGCGACGGAAATCATGCAAATCAATGACTGCCATTGGTTTCTTCCCAATGAATCCCCAACAAACATAATAGTCTTCCCTCTCATTTTCACCAAAAAATCAAGCCCATTAAACCTAGCATCACCACAAAAGTGAGACAAAAGCATGTTGCACAAAAAACCAAGCAGAGTATACTTGAGGAAGTGAAGAAAAGAAACCTTTGGAGTTCACAATTGGCTGGTTTCCAGCGATATTTGAGATAATCAGAGTCGGGTCGACCGTACATTTGGCAATTGAATTCAGGGTCAATAATTGTGCAACTCGAGGATTGGTAGAGTGGATAAGTGTCATCTCGAACCCAACTTCCCACAAACAGAGCACAAGTAGTTTGATTGGCTTGAAGCAGAGGTCCTCTGTTTTGGGTCGACCGTACATGGGGGTGCTTCAGACCCGCTGGCAGAACTGAGGAACCTATGTCAAATTGTAGCAAAAACAAGCAGATTGCTGTGAGCTTAACATACCCAGAATGGTTACAAGTTTGCGAATGAAGACGAGCCATTGCAGTGCTGTGGGAAAGGAAAAAGATGGAGAAGTAAAAATAAAAAAGCGCAGAGAGAGAGAGAGAGACAGAGAGAGAATATATGATGGTTTTTAATGAGTGGGCGGGGCTTTTTCCTTTTTTATGTTGTTTGCATGTAAAGATGGGTTACTTAGTTTACGTGAGCCATAATATATAAAGGAATGGCCGACGGAGCCCCTGTTTTTTCCTTTGGGTTGTGGGTCTGAAATTTGAGGCGCTGCGAGCCATGTGTCATAAAAGTCAACAATGAAAGGACATTAATTATATTAAATACAATACATGATTTATTAATTATTAAAAAGCTTAACATTACACCTAATAAATTTGTACATTATTATAACAACTATACAATACATCTCCTACATTTTGTACTTCTCTATAGCTTTTACAATATGCATGTCCATCACTATCCTCACAAGAGGGTTCGGAGTTATTTTAAGTTAGGATTTAAAAACCTCCAATTTTATTTTAACTTATTTTATTTTAGAATAATACCAGATAAGTTAAATGAAATATAGACCGAATTAGTGAATCTTACATCATATTAGGATGTGTTAACTAATAATTAATTAAAATTTGAATATATTTTAACCAGTTTAAATCAATACTTAAAGAAGAATTTGGTTTATTTTTTCCATGATTCACTCCATCTTTTGAACATTACCTTTATTTTATTTTTAAATTAAAATAAAACCTTTTATAAAATACACAATTTTGCAAATAAAATTAAAATTTTTAATAAAAAATTAATTTATATTTAAAATTTTATCTTCTGAAGTCAACTTTTTCCACCGGACCATGGGGTGGGAGACAATAGCATGTTTTTGTTCGTAATTGCGTGATCGTGAGCTGACCCTTTTTTTTTTTTTTATAAAAATTTGAATATGAGATTTTTATATTGAGAGAGAGAGAGAGAGAGAGAGAGAGAGAGAGAGAGAGGATAATAAGACCACTTGACTATCACTTGAGAAGCCCACTTTGATACTGCACTCTGAAAGTGGACTTACCATTAAAGGCCATAGCCAAGACTTTAGTCTCTCTCATCACTTTTTTTTTTTTGTGATTTCATTATGGATTCAATTGGTATTCGTTGAATCAATGGTGCTATCAAAATTTTACAAGCCATGATGTTTTGATGTGACTTTATCATAAATAGCTAAAAGTAGCACATAAAATGACTGGCTTGAATCTTGTACTCTTGAAATGGGTAAGCCAATGGTAGAAGTAGAAGAGGGCCTATGTTTGATTTTGATTAGCCAGTGATGTCTTTGAAGGATAACTTTTCGAATTTTATTTGAATTAAAATTTAAAATTAAATAAGAAATAATGAGTCTTCACTCTCTTGTTATTCAGACGCTATTAGAGAACATGCTAAGAGAGAGAGACCGGACCTGTTTGGGATACTCAATTTATCTCAACTTACTTCTCTTTTTATTTTATTATAATATTTTTAATAATGAGCAACGCTGGTTTTATACAATTTATATTTTTATAAAAAGGGTTAAAACTATTATTATATTAATAACATATTTTTGTATTTTATCTTAACCTTTTTAAATGGGGTTAATATTTTCAGGATGTTTTAATGGAAGAAAGAATATGGAATTTAAATTCTTCCTAGAAACAGCATACGAGATCAGTGTTGAAAATGGGGTCGAGCAATGCTGAATGTGAAACAGCTGGGGAAAAAGAAAAAGGATAACTAGTAGCAGTAGAGAGAGAAAGGGGCCATTTAAGGGAAGGGACCAAAGATGTCCAGAACCAGTGGTGTTGGCTGCGTAAATTTATGCAATATATATAATTATGAGAGAGAAAATGAGGGTGAGGTAACACCCTCTCGACTTGCACTCGGTGTTGGTCCTTGTTGGTAGGCGCCTCTAAATCTGATTGATTCCTCTCTCTCTCTCTCTATAGATTAAACAGAAAAAAACAAACAAAAGCATAACATGTTATGGTTATGTGAATAAAAAAGCAGCATCTCACCCAACCTTTCTGCCTAAAGAACACGACTTTTTTAAACCAAATGTTCTCTGCTTCCCTTGCCCTTCATGCACCGAACCAACATTAACATGTCTCCATTCAAACCAAATCATCTTTTCTCCCTCTACTTACAGCCTATTATCTTTTTTGGCAATAAAATTGATACTCTGTCCGTTTCCTAAGCCATCATTATTAATATTAATTATACTCCTAATCCAATTTCCCAGTTAAGGATTATACTTTAAAAACTGATAGCCGTAAATCACTACCTCATAATTAGGACCAGATCTTATTCTTACAATAACAACAATCTGAATTTTAATCCCCAAATTTAAAATAAAAAATTAAAATACAATTAAAAAAAACACATACTAACTATCCAAATAAACTTATAATACAAAATATTATAATTTAATTTACTCTGATTCTCATATATCACTTATTTCTATCCAAAATTATCTTTCCAGTTAACCTCTTAAATCTTAACCTTGATTTTTTTTTTGAAATTTAGTAGCATATATTTGCGTACCCAAGAAAAAACTTAATTTGTCTTAATTTAACTTAATTTATTTTTACTTTTTTTGATTCACTTATTAGTATTTTTTTAATTCAGATGAAAATAAGCTCTTAAATTTCATGGTTAATATTATTATATTAATAATTTTGGTGATCTTGAGATACGGGTTCCAATCGTGGAAACAGTCTTTTTATAAAAATGAAAGGGAATGCTGCATTCATATATACACACTTCCTCCTAACTCTGCACTAAGTTGGAGAGCATTAGATACATCAGGTGAACCCTTTTTAATAATTTTTACATTAAAAATTTTAATTCTTAGTTAAGTATAATTTTTAGGCGGTGACCTCAGCTTTGCGTGAGGCAAGGAAGAGATAAATGGACCCATATGACCATTATTTTATGACCTAAGGATTGATAAAGCATTTTTCTGGGTTTGCTCCTTTCTTGCTGTATAGGGCCCTCCCATTATTGGGTATGAAGGATGTTTACATGAGGCCGTGATGGACTTAATGCAGTGTGCTAAAAAAAATCTAGGGTTTTTCTCATCCTCAACCACAAAACAGAGGGACCCCTCAAAAAGGATTCATGAGGGGTGCCTTTAAATTTTGAGGTTGAAGTTTAGCTGTAATGTCCCCATTAAATAGACTGCTTCATAATTTGATTATCAAGTTGTAAAATAACGCTTCGAGTCTTTTGGACTGTGCAGTCATGATGTATCATAGAAAGATCATGTGCATCGTCCGGTTACCATATTTTTTCCGAAATATGCATATTTTACAACCAAGTACTATACGAGTTCGTTCTTGAGAGTTGACCTTGTGAAATGCAACAGAATGCGGTTTCATGTTCTTTTAGGACCTCAAATAAATCCATAATAAAAGAAAAAATAAGGATAGGAATCTTGCTGGCATGATAAGGATGGGCGACCTGTTACTGCACCGCAGGTCACAGCAGATAGACCCCAGACATTTAAACTCGGCTTAATCCACTTGGACTAAGAGACCAAGCTGTATTACCATTCTCTCTCTCTCTCTCTCTCTCTCTACATAGGCCATACCCCGACATAATTCACTAGCATTTATCTCTCTCCCTCAGCCTCAAGCTGGCTACACAAATTGCCCACGAGGCGGCTTCTTTCGTCTTGTCTTTCTGGTTTAATAAAGTAACAAATGCACCTCTGCTGCAACCCCTCTCTCTCTCTCTCTCTCCTCTCATCAAATACATTGACCAACAGCTTTAAATGATGAAAGTAAAGCAATCCCTGGCCCAAGAAATTGTATCCACTTGCGAAAAGAAACATTCATAATACCAATAATTTGATAATTATTTCCCTTTTTTCTTGTTTTGCTGGGCTGGGAAGAAGGGATAACTAATGTTACAAAGCCATCACCAAGCTCCCCAAAAATATCAAATAACCACAAAAAGGTCTCCTAGACACTTTCACAAGCGATTTCTTTTTATCGACTTCCAATTCAAGATCTCAAAATCATAAAACTGAGCAAGCATTTCAGTATTATGATAATTAGACAATTGATAACAATCAATTATTGCTTGTACTCCACAAATTTGGCAAAGAAAAATGTAATACTATTTGAGATTCATTCCTAGATACAGACACGAATTTCTTCCAACACATTATTTATGCTAAAATGCATTCAGAAAATTAAGATAAATATATACAACATCAAACGTAGACAGGAATAGATACTAGCCTCAGACGAAAAGTTTAACAGGTCAGTGAACAAAATTGTGACGACCCAAATGTCACCTATGTAAACAATTCTGCAAAATATGGCACACAATAGTGAATCTCGCTGCCAATCTAGGCATTAACTTTGTTAGTAGTAAATTAAGTCAAAAACTGTGCAATCTGTGCATTAGTCATGGCTGTTCAGCTAGCTCCCACCATAGGGTATCTTCTTCGTTTATAGCACCTGAGAAAGCTACCACAGGTTTCATTGTCTTTGTTGCTACTGTCTGCATCTTCAGACAAGCAGTCTAGACTCCTCTTTCTGTGATCTGATTCAAATTCGAGGTGATTGGCTTCGGTCACCTATTAGCATGAAAGAGTTCATACTAAACTATGAGCATGACCATGATAAAAGGCAACTAAATATATGGTAAACGGTAGGAGCAACGGGTAATTGGGCAAGAAAAGCACCTCAACGCTAGGAGCCACTACATCACCACCTTCGTGTCCAATGATGCCGCTAAAAAGCATAACAGTCAGTAACATAAGTAACATGCAGTGATACGAGAAACCAGAAGAGTAACTATAACATGTAATGGTATGGCAGAAGGAAGGAAAATAATGAAACTTAAAACAATATGTTGCGGAAATAGCATGTGAACGATTACACTAATAAATTACCTAGGCTATATTTCTCAAAAGGATAATTTAATAGCACAATATATTATTACAACTACACCTAACAACAACTATTAAATAAAGAAAGAATACCAGAATTTAACGAGATTCGGCCAAATATGTCTACATCCTCAGACACTACTAGAATAATATTTTACTAATAAACTTGAAATATTATAAGAAAGAGAAAGAGAAAATTGATCTAAGATATGAATTTGCCAATTTTGAGATGATCCTACAAGATATGAGGAATGGTCTATTTATAAGGGAAAAACTCACCTCATCCCTCACTTGCCAAACAATGAGGGATTCTCTCCTCCTATAATTTTTTTTCACAACTAACAAATCTCCACCTTGGTAATAAACTTTACAACTCTCTCATACAATTTTAGTAGTGTCTGTAATTTTTAATAATATTGATCAAGTTCAAACAATGTTGAAACTTGACTGCAGTTATTACTTTTGTCATCATATCAGCAGGATTCTCAGAGGTTGGAATTTTCTGGATTATAACTCCACCTTCTTCCAAAATCTCCTTATGAAGTGATAACGAACGTCGATGTGCTTTGTTCTTGCATGATAAACTTGATTCTTTGCCAAATAAATTACACTTTGACTATCACAATACATTTTGATGTATTTTTGTTCTAATCCCAATTCACCAACCAACCCTTGAAGTTAAATTGCTTCATTCACGGCTTCTGTAGCTGCCATGTACTCTGCCTTTGTAGAAGACAACACCACTGTTGATTATAAGGTAGACTTCCAACTTATTGGTGCCTTTGCAAGAGTAAACATATAACCAGTAGTTGATCGTCATTTGTCCAAATCACCAACATAGTCAGAATCACAGTACCCAACTATGTATTGACCATTTTGTTTGTCCTGCTGAAATATTAAACCAAGATTCATGGTGTTCAGAATGTATCGTAAAATCCATTTCACAGCTTGCCAATGCTTCTTTCTAGGATCATGCATATACCTGTTCACTACCCTAACTGCATGTGAAATATCGGGTTTTGTACACACCATAACATACATTAGGCTACCTATAGCACTTGCTATGGTACTTTTGACATGTATTCTCGTTCTGCATCATTCTTTGGTGACATGGATGCACTGAGCTTGAAATGAGGAGTAAGTGGAGTACTAACTGATTTTGACTTTTTGTTCATGCCAAAACGTTTTAGTACCCTGCTCAAATACTCCTTTTGTGATAAATAAAGTTTCCTCAAATTCCTATTTCTGGTAATTTCCATACCGAAAATTTTCCTTGCTTCACCTAGATCTTTCATCTCAAACTCCATTTCAATTGAACTTTCATTTTCTCAATTTCTATCTGACTTTTGGAGGCTAGTAGCATATCATCAATATAAAGAAGAAGATAAATAAAGGATCCATCTTGTAGTTTGTGAAAATACACACAATGATCATATTTACTTCTTGTGTACTTTTACCCCATCATAAACTTGTCAAATTGCTTGTACCACTGTCTTGGAGATTGCTTTAATCCATATAGCGATTTCTCAAGTTTGCAAACCATATTTTCCTTTTTAGCAACGTTGAACCCTTTTGGTTGAGTCATATAGATTTCCTCCTCCAAGTCTCCATGTAAAAATGATGTTTTTACATCCAACTGAGCTAACTCCATATCCAACTGTACTACCAAAGCCAACAAGATTCTAATAGAAGAATGCTTCACAACCGGAGAAAATATTTCATCATAATCGACTCCCTGCTTCTGAGCGTAGCCTTTAGCCACCAATCTTGCTTTGTAACGAATACCATTCTTGTCAGGAAAACCATCTTTCTTTGCATATATCTATTTGCACCCAATTGCTTTTTTTTCTTTTGGAAGACTAGTAAGCTTCCACGTTTGATTCTTTTGAAAGGACTGCATCTCCTCTTCCATAGCAATCTCCATTGCTCTTATTCTGAACTTTGGACTACTTCATTGTAAGTGGCAAGCACGTCATCAATTTGAATTGCTGATGTAGAAGCAACCATATTAACATAATGAGTAGGTGGTTTATTGATCATTCTTCCCTTCCTTAATGCAATTGATTCAAGCTGCTGCGAAGTTTCTTGGGTCTGCACCTCTTCTTCATCTGACTCTTCATCTATTATAGGAGAGTCACTATCAGATTCTTCATTTGCTGGGACTAATCTGCTTCCATCAAACTCCACCTGTTTAGAAGTATCGCCTGTGTGTTTAATATTTCTAGGAGTTACCTTTGACATGGAAGATTCATCAAAAGTAACATCCCTACTAAAGATTATTTTTTTTGTTTCTGGACACCAAAGACGATAACCTTTTACTCCAACTGTGATCCCCATGAAGATTGCTTTCTTTGCTCTGGGATCCAATTTTGACTCCTTAACATGATAATATACAGTGGAGCCAAAAACACATAAGAAATCATAATCTGAAGAAGGCTTTCGAGACCATTTCTCCATTGGTGTTTTGCCACCAATAGCTGTAGATGGCAGGCGGTTGATGAGGTGACCAGCATAAACAGCAGCTTCAGCCCAAAATTCTTTGCCCAACCCAGCATTGGACAACATGCACCGAATCTTCTCCAACAATGTCCGGTTCATACGCTCCGCCACTCCATTTTGTTGCGGTGTATTCCTGACGGTGAAGTGTTTGATAATGTCTTCGTCTTCACAAATTTTCAGAAACAGATCATTTCTGAACTCTCCACCATTGTCTGTACGGAGACGTTTGATTTTCCTGCCTATTTGAGTCTCCACCATATTTTTCCATTTTAGAAAAATTCCCAACACTTCATCCTTCGTCTTCATTGTATACACCCAAACTCTCTGAAAAAAATCATCAACAAATGTCACATAAGAATGCTTTCCTCCCAATGATGTTGTTTTAGAAGGCTCCCAAACATCCGAATAAATATAATCCAAAATACCTTTAGTATTATGGATTGCTGTGCCAAATTTCAACCTCGTTTGCTTCCCTTTGATGCAATACTCACAAAAATCTAATTTGTAAGCTCGTACTCCTTTCAGCAATCCTTGATCTATCAGAATCTTCAAGGATTTTTCTCCAGCATGCCCCATCCACATATGCCACAATCTAGTTGTTTCTAATTCTCGATCATGAGTAGAAACTGCTACTGTTGCTGCTGTTCCAACAACTGTACTACCTATAAAGTAGTACACATTATTATTTTTTTGGATTCCGTTCAACACTGTGAGTGCACCAGAGATTATTTTTATTACTCCATCTTTTACCTTCATATCAAATCCTTTTAATTCTAAGGATCCGATGGAGATAAGATTTTTTTTCAAATCCGATACATAACGAACACTTATTAAAGTTCTGATAGATCCATCCTGATTTCTCAGGCAAATTGAACCAATCACATGTATGGAGAGATGGACATCATTTGCTGTGTAGACCATTCCCCCTTTCTGTTCTTTGAAATCAAAGAACCATTCTCGATTGGGGGACATATGGTGGCTACAAGCAGAATCCAGCAACCACGTACTAGAATGACTAATTGATGGTGCAACAGCAAGTGAAAGATCCGAATCTGCATCATCACATTCAGTTACATTTAAATTTAAGATAACTTTCCCCTTATTTGGTTTGTCTTTATTTTTCAACTTTGGGCAATCTTTCTTCCAGTGCCCTTTTTCTCGACAAAAAGCACATTCATCTTTCTTCAGTTTTGACCTTGATTTTGATCTCCCTTTTATCCCTTTACTCTAGCTCTGCGATCATCCTTTGACAACTAATACTTCAGTTGGTTCAGTTGTGTTTTCTTGCTTTTCTTTTTTTCTTAATTCGTAACTGTATGATGTTGTAGTTACTTCACTAAGAGAGACAACAGCTTTTCCGTGAAGAAGGGTAGTTTCCAGATATTCGAACTTGTCGGGAAGGGATCCCAACAACATAAGAGCCAGATTTTCATCCTTGAAAGTCTCGTCCATATTCATCAGATCAGTCACCAACTGATTAAAATTGGTAATGTGATCATTCATAGTGGTATCCGGAATATAATTGAAGCGAAACAGCCTCTTTTTCATATAAAGCTTGTTTTGACTGCTATTTTTCAAGAATTTTTCTTCTAATACTTTCCACAATTTACTAGTAGAAATTTCTTTGGAAAAAGCATACTTCTGTTCTCTAGAAAGACACGATCTAATTGTACCACATGCCAATCTATTCATCGTCTGCCATTCCTTCTCCTCAGCATCATATGGTTTCTTTTTTTCAATAGCAAGGTCTAGACCCTGTTGGAAAAAGACATCTAGAACTTCACTCTGCCACATTCCAAAATGACCGGTTTCATTAAAAATCTCCACTGCAAATCTGGTATTCGTCACTGCAGTTCTTGCCAAAATTGATGAAGTCGACGTGGATAATTTTGTGTTGTCCGTCATTTCTGCTACTTATACTATTTAATAGCTGCAGATGCGAAATGCAACCCCAAGAAAAATCTTTTCTGATGTAGAAGATCAGACAAAACTGCAATCACAGAGCATACTAAGATAAATCAGGTTCAATGCCGATAGCCCCAAGAGAATCATTTCTGATGTGGAAGATTATACAAAGCTGCAACCACAGAGCATACTAAGATAAACCGGGTTCAATGCCGATAGCCCCAAGAGAATCATTTCTGATGTGGAAGGTCATACAAAGCTACAACCACAGAGCATACTAAGATAAACCGGGCTCAATACCGATAGCCCCAAGAGAATCTTTTCTTATGTGGAAGATCAGACAGAGCTGTAACCACAGAGCATACTAAGATAAACCGGGCTCTGATACCAATTGTTATGGAAATAGCGTGTGAACGATTGTACTAATAAATTATCCATGATATATTTCCCAAAATGGTAATTTAATAGCACAATATATCACTACAACTACACCTAATAACAACTATTAAATAAAGAAAGAATACCAAAAATTAACGAAATTCGGCCAAATATACCTACGTTTTCAGACACTACTAAAATAATATTTCACTAATAAACTTGAAATATTACAAGAGAGAGAAAGAAAAAATTGACCTAAGATATGAACTTGTCAATTTTGGGATGATCTTACAAGGCTTGGGGAAGGGTTTATTTATAAGGAAAAAACTCACATCATCCCTCACTTGCCAAACAATGAAGGATTCTCTCCTCCTATGAGTTTTTGTCACAACCAACATAAAGGCGTGAGAAAAGCATGTGCAAATCAGATAACACAAAAGTAATGTACTCGGGAGGACCAGATTCCACACACCCCGCGTCCCAATCAAGTAGCAGCCGAAGGTTTTTTTTTTTTAGAAGAAACATTCACATTGTAGTTGGTTTAGAGCATTGTTTGTGCTTCACATTAAAACCTACAAAGGCACTACTTTTATTTACAAAAACTGAGGTTCCTTTATACTATTCAATCCATCTCATAGTAACCTACCAATCAGAAAAGTAATTACTCAACAATGGTTTCTAATTTCGTATATCATATCTATCCGTGATATACTGCAGGGCTAGAAAGAACATTTTCAGCAACCAATTGACACAAGAAGCAACATGCTATTCCCGCCCACACTTCTTTGGTGAACAAAATTCTCTAGAAGACCGAGAAAACAAAATAAAAATTAAGACAATTCTATAGCATTCATTCATCAGGAACAGGATGACAGGCAGAATCCTGTCCCCACTCTAGAGATATTTGTCTCCCGCAGTCAACCATATAAATTTTACACTCTTTAGACTAATAATCTCAATAATCAAAATGAAAGAAATTGTAAGATAAAACATACTCCTTTGGTCTGTCGTCCAGATTCTCACTTTTCTGCTGTTCTGTTTGAAATACCTCAGAAACGGGAATGGGCCCATTTAAATCATTATCATCAGTAATTCCTTTAAAATCATCAGAAGCCACATGATTGGTTCCTACAAAATTAAATAAATAAATAAACGCTAGTTAGTAAGTTGCTTTTCCCTCATTCATAGGGAAGAAGAGGGCATGCCAATTATACCTCTTGACAGACTCAAATTTGCTAGAGGGGCCTTCATTAAAAGTTTCTGGCACATGACTGTATCTTGGAAATCCAGGAACGTGCAATCCAGAAACTTAAATCTTTCAGAGTCTGTCATCCTTGAAAATCCGAATGAATTAGTCCATGTGCTCAGTACACCAGGCACGGCAGGCAGAACCAGCCTCTCCACTCCTAATTCAATCAGATTCTGGAAAAGGTAGCAACAGGAAACGTAAAAAGGTGCTTGCTATTAACAACCGCTCCTTCAACTTTAAAGATCATGAAATCAAGTGTGGGCATCACATGACGATAACATATTAGGTAAAACATCAGCCATAAATGCTTCTTTATTCTATCTGGAGCTGATGAAGCGTAATGCTGATGCTTGGGAAGATCTAAGAGAAATATTCATCTTACTGGAAATTCTCAGATTCCTTGTTATGGAAATGCAACAACAAAAGCTAGTAGTGGACAAGAACATACATTTCGATAGTTAGTCTTCTTTCAAAGCTTTATCAGAAGAACATCTCAATCTGATCTTCGGGAGAATATCATATATGTCAACCAGAGGAGTTCATCCGACAATATAATGATCTCATACATGTAAATCAAGTATTGCAAGAGGAAATACAAACCACTTAATTTGTCAAGAATACAGGAATGATTAAAATTATACTCCTTTTTTGACAGTAAATCAAAAGTGTTCTCCTTCCTTCTCATTCTAAGTGACAAAGTTACACCAATACACAGTGAGAAATTAAAAAAAAAAACCATTTGTTTTGATCAGTGTTTTTAAAAATGGTTGATCTCGTCTTTTAACCAAACATTCGGATTCGAGCCTCATTGGAAATAAAAAAGACGCCGTCCCCAAAAAATGACCCGATATAGGTCGATTCGAATTAGTCAGAACGAAATCTCAGATATCATGTGGTGGCTCAAGGAAAAAAAAAAAAAAAGAAGAAGAAGATCAACTGGAAACATACATGTGCAGCAGCTTAAATTTTTACAGCAATATTGTATTCATAAATATCGTTGAGCAGCATGTAAGTTGATATACGGAGGAGAAAACGAAATCAGATGACCAAGTATGAAATCCTAACAACGTCTACCTAAAAGATACTCAGCATACACAAAGGCAAACAGCATAGAACTTCATATCTAGCTCTATTTTATGTGAGAAGAAAGTGCTGCCTCCAAGTGTGATAAAGAAAGGCAATGCTGCTACGCTGTGACTGTGTGTATTAAACTAGAGAAAATTACATGTTAATGTTAAGTATCTGAAACTTTATTTCAAATTCATAAATTAACTTCTGAGCTTCAAAACATAATTGAGAATTTAAATTTTAAAATTTATAACTTGTTAGTCTCCTTCCATGCATTACAACACCAACTTGATCATTTGAATCCACAGATGATAGATCATGTGGTGGGATATTTTCTGACTTAGCTACAAACGTGACAAAAAAAATTGTTAATGTGTCGGCTAACACGTCGAGACCTAAAGCTCACAGTGTTACCATGTCAGCAAAATAGTGCCACGTTAGCAACAATGCTGACATGGTGGAACACATCGGTCCTTTTTACTCTGCTTATATTTTGGGCTAAATAACAAAGAGAAGCAACATTGTAAATTAAAAAAAAATAAATAAAAAAAGAGTAGATTTGGTAGTAGAGAGAGAAAGTAGCTTTCTGGAGAGAGAAAGGATCCAACCCAGCACCTGAGATTGAAACAATTTTTTAACCTCTCTCTTTTAAGGATTGAAACCCACAATTTTGATTCACTTTTTTCGCAATTGATTCACTTTTTTATTGAATTGTGATTGACCTACTTCACGAGCTTTGATTTTTCGAATCTTCATCCCCAGAAAAGTTCCAAGTATCAACCCATCCAATTTCGTAAGTTAATAAATACCCACAATTTTTTTTTTCAAAATTAGATCATTTTTGGATCGATTACCGATTGACCCATTTGGGAAAAAACCCTAATTTTTTTTTTCCAAATGAGCCTAGATCTGGTGAAGCTTGATGATGAACAGCTTGCATAGTTGAGAGAAATTTTCAGATCATTAGATAGAAACAAAGATGGGAGATTAACCTAACTTGAGCTTGGATCATTGTTGAGATCTCTTGGATTGAAACCAAGTGAAGATTAGATTGAGAAACTGATACAAAAAGCTGACCTAAGCAACAATGGGCTTGTTGAATTTTCAGAGTTTGTGGGTTTGGTTGAGCCAGACATTGTGAAACTTAAAAGCCCATATAGTGAAGAAGAGTTGCAGTTTCTGTTCAATATTGTTGATAGAGATGGAAATGGGTATATCACTGCTGCTGAATTGGCTCATTCTATGGCGAAATTTGGTCAAGCATTTACGGCAAAGGAGTTGATTGGGATGATTAAGGAGGCGGATACGGATGGTGATGGATGCATTAATTTCCGGGGGTTTTCTCGTGCTTTTTGCGGGATTTTTTGAGTTGGGAACGGGAGAGAGAAAGAGATGGCCTGGGTCTAGAGTGAGAGAGAGAAATGGGGTTCTGGGGTTTGGAGAGAGAATTTTAAGGGAAAAGAAAGAGAGAGAGAGAGATCTTACCCTAGAAATTCAAAAGAGGGATTGACCATCACCGACTGAGGTCTGATGGTCTTTGAGGAGGAGAGAGACGCGAAACCCAAGCCTAGAGGTCTAAGGTCTGATCGTGCCTATCACCTGATCGCCTTCGAGGAGAAGGGAGAGAGGAGGAAAGGGGGAGGGGAGGGGAGGGGTTGGGGACGGGGCGTCGTCTGTGTTTATATTGCTTGACGTGATATGTTACGTTATCATTTTTACTGATGTGATAACATCGTGAGTTTTTAGTACTGATGCATTAGTTAACACGTTAACATTCTTGCATGTTAGTAGTCAAAGTCAAAAAATTTCCTTTCGTACCATCTGTTACGTGTATCTAAATCAATAGATTTAAATTAATATTTAACGGATATATTAATACCCTTATTAATTAATAAAGGGATTAATAAATTATAAATTTTGAAATTTATAATTTTAATTGTTATGTTTTAATCGTTAAAATTTAATTTATCAATTAAAGTTAAAATTTAATTTCTGAATTTGGGATAAATTTAAAAGCTTTACAGGTAATTTTGTCAATTAAACCATGCCACTTTCAGGCAGAGTAAATTACCTTTTCAAGCACATTCATCAATATGCGGCACATTCCAAGCCGTCGATATTGAAAGCGGGTACCTACAAGGGGTACTTCTGCCACTTTTTCTCCATAGACCCTGTAGTAGGATGAGGTAAAACTAAGAGCCATTTTGACAAAGTGACAAGAACATGGTTCAAATAAATTTCATAGTACTTATACTTGCCTTACAGTAGCAGCAGACACCAATTCATCGTTTTTCTCCAGAATCACTGTATAGAACCCTTTGAAGTTCAATCGATTGAGCTCTGACCTGTAAAATACAAGAGAGAAAAAACAATAAGTCAGTAATATTGGATTGTCTAAAAAGGCATCAAAGTGTACATTTTGTCGTCGCTGTCATGATCTAAGAGCCTCATGCCTAAGCAACACTATTGAGATTCCAAAGTCATGGCACTGAAGTTATTTTGCTGGCTTCCAGTTTAATATTCATTAACAAGAAAGGAGTAAATTAGAGTTCCACAAAGAATTACAAAACAAATGGTCAAAAGCATATACTCTTTTTAACCATGGGTTACATATTAAGAATTGTATCGAATTGACCAGTACCTCTATTACTAAATTTTGAAGAATCGTGCATAGATGAAGGCAGAGTGATTCTAGGTTACTTACTGAAAGGCAGATCTATACCAAACTAAAACTATCACCAGAACTATTAAAAGGTATGCCTCAGATAGCCGCATCTCACCCTCTGCTGAAAATGACATCTTCAACAAGATCACTCCTGCTGCGAGGATCTTTGACAGGCTCAAAACACTCATGCATCACAGAGAGAGCAACATGGAGCTTGCTGTCAATCTCTGTTACTTTTTCTAAATTTTGTGGATTAAGGCCACCTCCATCATACTTTATGGATTTCAACATGGTCCATGTCAGATTATTTGCATCCACAGGAATTGGTTTTCCAAGGAGCTTATGCAGGCCATGGAATATCTGCAAAGAATATGGCAAAGAACATTTCAGATCATGATAATGATGATTATGCAATTACTATCATGTTAGATATTCTGGAATAACTAATATGATATTTCATACTGCCTAAAAAGGTCTAAGTGTGAGGGGAAGTGGAATATCTGCAAAGAATATTGCAAAGAACATTTCAGATCATGATAATGATGATTATGCAATTAATATTATGTTAGATATTCTGGAATGACTAATATGATATTTCATATTGCCTAAAAAGGTCAAAGTGTGAGGGGAAGTGGATCAGTTCAGTAAAGAGCTCTACGTGAATACCTGAACAATATCTGTGGAAGGACCGGCTGGTCAAATCTAAGGGGTCACGCATTTGATGAAAAAGGAAAAAGGATCAACTGTTAACAGGTGGGAGCTCAGTTCCAAAATGGCCGAACTAGCCAGTTTAATTACAAACAAGAACAAAGAATGAACAAGGCTTGCAAGAAGTATACATCTCAATTCAGATAATAGTTACTCACATACAAAATTCAAAAACATAATTGATCGGCAGACTTAATAAAACAAAGTTTCTGTGGAATGGACGATCAAACTCAGACACTCGAAATGATATCTAAATCCAACAGAGATTGATTAGTTTCCTGTTACTTTCTGAGTGTACAGAAGAAAAAAAATTATTCAAAAGATTTGCATACCTTTTGACACTTATTGCAGCAAAACCAATTTCCTTTTGGAAAACTCTGGAGCTTAATTAGCTGTCGTTTCCTTAAGCAGCCCACATGATCTGTATAATATTTAAGAGGAAAAAGAAAGAGAGTTACACCACCAATGTGCATATAAGTTTGTAAACAAATTCATGAATTTGCGACTCTAATATTTGAGGGTTTTTGTTTTGCCTGAGAAAAACAGATAAGGCTTTACATACACTTATGTTCACACTGATCACAAATCAGAACACTATCATCTGAAAGACAGTCCGCATCCACATCAAAGTTGCTCTGGCCACAAATTCCACAGCAACATGATGGACAGAACCAGTCTCCTTCAGGAACTTCCTACATGAGTCAAAATTCCAGAATACATATTGTTATTTGTCAATCAATTTAAAATGAAGCATGCCAGAAAGATTAAACAAACGCCGTACCTTCTTATTAAGACAGCTCTTATGAAACGAGGATGGACAATGATCACATAAAAGCAAATGACCACCATAGTGACACACAGAACATATGTGGTCATTCTTGTTCCGATGTTGACTGCCCCTCATCCGGTTTCTGGTTTGGTTGTGATGTATCTCATCCTATTCCCATGCATCTGCATCTGGCATTCCAAGAGTGATCTTCCATCTTCCAAGAAAATATGGGCAGAGGGTCGGTGGATATTGCTGCCAGCATGAAGTTCAAATTTACCAAGAGTAAAAACTTTCTGACAACAGCTGCATTTTATGCCTTCACGAGTTACTCGCCCTTCTCGTAGAGAAGAACTGTCCCTCTTTTTACGATAATGTACATTTGCTCTTGGCAAAACCACATTGTTGTCTATTAACCAAGACAATATGGTTCGAGGGTTACTGGGTGAAGAATGAGGAAGTGCCACCTGCCTTGCTCTTTTACTAGATCGTAGCACACGTGTGAAACTGTTGCCAAGCTCTTTTCCTGATTCAAACAATACTCCAGATGCATCCCTTTTCTTTGAGCTTGCCAAGCCAGCATTTTGATCCCCCAATACTATTTCCTTTTTCAGTGAGGCAGGCATGAGATGAGTTATTCTATTCCTTTTCCTTCTTGATTTCTCTTCAATTCCATGGACTTGGATAGACTGTTCACCGGAAACCGCCACTACAGATTCGCCACACATCATATTTTGTTGAAACATGCTTTCTTCATTCTTAAGCATTGCATCAATACCTCCTGCTTCTTCGATGCATCCTTTGCAAGCTGTTCGAAGTGAAATATAAGTCTTCCCTTCTGGTGACGTGTATCGCAATTCCTTCCTAGAGTTGTACTTCACATAATTAAACTTCCATCCCAAAATAGCAAGGTGGTTTCTCGCCTTGACCCGGATATCCTTGTTTTTGTGACCGCTTCTGTTTATTCTTGTTTTCTTTGGATCATACATGTACCAGTCCACTACAGCTTGAGGACAATAGGAGGGTTCAATAACAAGAGATCTAGAGGCAGCAGGCAGAGGTTTTACCTTTTGCACCTGTGGTTGTTCAAGGAACAGAGGTGAGAACGCCTTATATGATCCACTAAATAAAGTTTCTTGGTCCCCTTCAGAAATTTGAGTAGAAATGTCCACTGTGGATTCCCTCAGATCCTGACAAACCTGAAGTAGGGAATAGTAAACATTACCATCAGGGGAAATGTAACGCATCTGTGCGCTATCTCTCCTAGATTCAATTTTCCATCCAAGGGATTCAAGATGCTTCCTAACATTTCTTGCAAGAGAACCTTTAGGTCTTTTCTTGACATCATGCATAAGAACATATTCTGTAACTGCATGAGGGCAAAATTCAGCCCCAGGAAGTATGTCAATGCCAACACCAAACCAACCTTGACTTTCTCCACCTTTTGAACGTTTCCTGATCTTATTTGGCCTACAACTAGTAGCACTAGATTTTGCAATGCTTGGGCTTGGACTTGCAAGTGAAACCGGCTTTGTAGGTAAAATTGTCAAAGCAGAAGCTTGTAGGTTGGACCAATCATCACTGGATGAAGGACATAAGTCAGTCGAAAGATTCATGCTCAAATAATCATCCTCTACAACTCCATTCGGCCCATCTATCTCAAACTTCGTTTCAATCAGCTGACCAGGAGATAATTCACTTTTTGTATGTGTCGTGTTATCTATGATTGCATTGGATTGTCCGACATCCATCGCGTTTTCTTCACCACTTACTGCAATATTAGTATCAGACTGCAACATATCATGAACTGGTACAAACTTCCTCTCAATCCGCTGACCAGTGGATAATTCAGATTTTGTGCGTGCCATGGTGTCTACATTTGAATTACATTCTCCAACACCCATCACATTTTCTTCACCATTTGCTGCAATATTAGCTTCAGACTGCAACATTTCGTGAACTGGTAGAATAGCACAACATTTGCCAGAATCGACTTCAGGTTCAAATCCAAAATTACATGCAGGTTCATCAAATGCGGATGCTGGTAGGTTTTCAAGTCCCCAGGAAGGTCCAGTGCACCAAAAATTTCATTTATGGTAAGTTCAAAGTAATCATTAACAACCTCTAATACCAAATCCTTCCACAGGGTCTCCATGAAACAGGTCCACTCCTTAACCTCACTAAACCCCTTTTTTACACGCACATCATACCAAATTTGCTTCACTGAAACATCAATCAGCATTTCTTCTTCAAATTTTTCAATCAACTCGAGCAAAATCCAATTCCCACGAGGCCTCCACTCCTCCATCAATTCATCCCAATCCTGAGAAATCCGCAACTTATCTACACTAATCATCAGTTCATCTCCTAAGTCAGGGAAAAATACCCATCGGCTCACCATACCATCTTCATGGTCAAAAACCACTCCTTCCCACCAGGCATCATTGTGGTTTGCATCCACACACATTCCATAATTTAGGCTCCACTTTCCAAATTCTACTTGGGGTGGTACAGGTCTAATCCAGCCGCGATAACCCGGGGCTTTACATTCTAAACCACAACCATCAATTGAAGAAGAGGCAATAATATCCTCAACAAGCTTTCCAGACCCATCATCACGGAGAAGATGATCATATATAACCCGACGGGAATTCTTCTTACATGCAATCACAGTTCCAGCATGCCAGGACCCAAGAGTTCCATATTCCGTACTCCTCACCTAAAACAACACCCCTACATTGTCATGCATTGAAATTATGGACACAGTTGAGGCGAAACCGCTCCCTCGCCCCCCCCCCCCAACAAAAAAAAAGAAAAAGAAAAAGAAAAACTCTTAAAGAGGAAGTTGATTTAAAAAAAAAAAAAGAAAAAGAAAAACTTTGTTTTAATAAAATATTTTGAATACTAAAATTCAAGAACACCAATCAACATCAACGGCAACCAACCACCGAGCCCAAGATTGAGAAGCATTGCAAGAATTTAAACAAAAAAATCAAAGATCCAAAATTAGAGGAACGTTAAGAACTATAGACTAAAAACTCAAAAGAGGAAGCGCGTAAATGACCGCCATGCAATGCATCAAAATTTCATCAACTTGAAACCCCACAAATTCAATTTCAGAAAAGAAGAGAAAAAAAAAGGGGAGTATGACGATTTTCCATTGCAAGAAAATAAAGGAAAGATAAGTTCCCAACAACAAAAGCATAAAACCCAACGATAATTTTCCATGAAAATCAAAACCCATTAATTAAAAACGGTTTAGAGATACCGGAAAGGACAACGTTACCTCGACTTTTTCACCGACGACGAGTTTTCGACCGTCACAGCCTTTTCGCTTGAAACCCGCCATTAATGAAGTGCAGAGTGCAGTGTGGCTGGGGCAAGAATGAAAGAGAAAGGTAGAAGAAGAAAAGGGTTGATGGGATGGGACTGCTTGAGAGTAGGAGTTGAAATGGCAAGTCCCGTAGTCACACCAGGAACCAGGCTAGCCGAATCCAACTTAATTTATTTCTTTTTTTTTTTTTTTTTGGGAGGCCATGTTTCTAAATTTCATTTTTTTTTTTTCAATAAGCATGTTTCTAAATTCCTATACGTTACTTCCATAGAAATTCCTATATTAATCTTGAAAAAATATATATCATAATCACAATGATATTTATTTTTTATGTTTTCTTTTTCACATTTCGTAGGAACTAAAATTATTTAATTACAATATTTTCAAACTGTAAATAAATATATAATTTTTTTGAAAAGAAGGTATATAATTTGTTAAGGTAAATACTATTATTTGTAAAAATAGGAAAACATCTTCAAAATGAGATATGCAGACCCAAGTGCGAACCACTTCCATGGAAAAGGAAACCCCAAATTGAGTGATGACCCAAAACTTCACAGCAAATAATTATTCAAAACTCATCATTTTTATTATTTTATATTTTATTTGATTTGAACTCACTATCACAAAAGATAAACAGGAGGGTGGAAAAGGAGAGAATGTGAACCGAAAAAACTATGGTTACGGTGTGCGGAGAGTGACCCGATGGAACCTTTTCTTCCGAGCGATTCTGTCTTTCCGTTCGAACTTTTAGTCTAGGGTCATATTAGGAAATTCAATATGTTCGGAAACTTTCGGCCCAAGAAAAGAAAGGCTCCTTAAATTTCATAAGAAACTGTCAATCTTTTGTATTACTTTATTTTGCAAACGGTTAAATATAATTACAAATAGGTCAAAAGTCATTAACACCCCAACTATTTGACTAACTCTCGACATCTCAATAAATTTCATTTTCTTTCTTTTTTTCCGATCACAATTTCAAAAAGAGATTGTAACACAAGGCTGATGGACTGAAGAGGTCTTCGGTTGTTATAGTCTGTTGCTAGAATTTAAAAGTCTTAGTTTATTTGTTTTCAATAAGTTCTAGTCTCTAAGAATCTATTATTTTTTTATTTCTGTTACTGTGAATCACGTAGTTTTACGTGAACTATTTTCTTGCTTTCAGTTAATCTTTGTAAAGGCTATTTAACAGTCTCTTTGAATTCAATAGAGGTAATTCATTCTGCAGAAGTTTTGAATTATCATATAATTCTTATTCTCTAGAAACTGGTATCAGAACCCCCACTGAGCCTGAAAAAATCACAAATAAGCCGCAGCTTAGCTAAGCGAAGAAGAGCGACGCACGAAGATGAGTGACGAAAAGATTTCAGCAAAAATCCCTCACTTCAATGGCCTTCATTATGATCATTGGAGTGAGTTGATGGAGAATCTTCTTTGTGCCAAAGGTCTATGGAGCCTAGTCGAAAAAGGCTTTGAGGAGCCTTGTGAAGGAACTACGTTGACTGAGACGAAATTGGAGCAATTGGAGACCGCCAGAACCAATGATCACAAGGTCAAGCACTATCTTTTCCGGGCCATTGATAGATCAATCTTCAAACAAGCCTTGGACAGGCGCACATCCAAGATTGTTTGGGATTCCCTGAAAAGAAAATTTGGAGGCAATGATCGTGTGAAGAAGCCGCTTCTCAATTCCTTGAGAAGGGAGTTCGAGGTGCTTGAAATGAAAGAGACAGAAACCATCACTGAATATTTTGCCAGAGTAATGGCAGTGGCAAACAAAATGAGAAGCAATGGAGAGGACATGCCTGACTCGAAGGTGGTGCAAAAAATTCTTCGAACATTGACAGAAATATTCACCTATGTAGTGGTTTCGATTGAAGAGTCAAATGACACAGAAAAAATGTCTTAAACCCTAACTTGGCTTAACGGCTGGCAACATTTTTCCGTTCCAAATGATAGAGACTTCGTTGCTAGTCACTGCAAACATAATCAACCTAATAAGAGGAATGGAAAAGTTAGATTCCTCCAGCACTCTCCCTAGGTAACTCCAACTAACCATGTCAAATGCTTTTCTAAGGTCGATCTTCAACACCATCTTATGCCTCCTGCTCTTAGACATACGAATGGTATGAATGGTCTCTTGAAGAATGATAATGTTTTCTATTGTTCCTCTACCCGGGAGAAAACTGCTTTGATGGGACCCAATGATATCTGAGAGATGAGGACGCAGCCTCTAAACAATCAGTTTAGCAAGGATTTTGTAAGATGTATTTAGTAAACTAATAGGTCTAAAGTCTCCCAAAACCTTTTAGTGGACTGGGTCAATTCCTTAACAGACTTGAGCTCGGTACTGACTTCACTAGGCCCATTCTGACCTCTAGCTATATTGGGCCCACTGCGAGGGGATTTCTGGCCCATACGCAATTGAGTTCGCTATATATAATCACATTTCTAGTTAGTTCTGATTTCCGTCCCGCTGGGTTTTCCTTCTGTTCACCTTCAATATTTTTCCGTGTCCGTGTTCCGGTAGTCGATCGTCGGAAACTTGAGCTACAGCTCCTCTCCCGCAAGTAACTTTCATTTTTAATCTTGTACTTTATTTATTTATGTATTTAAGGTTTCACTTGCTTCAATTTGAGTGTCTGTGCGTATGGTTGCTTTTTGGGATTTTTTTTTTTTCATCCTTCAGATAGTGGTAGAGTTCAAATTGGTAACTTAGATCATAAGTTGGAGAGCATTCTTCAAAACCTAAGACCATTTGATATTTTTGTGCATGTGATTGATTTCATCTGCGAGCATTTAATGATGTGTATGGAAAATTTAGGGTTAGGGTTTGATGGGATGCCTGAACTTGGATTTTCCCGAGGAACTTAGTATCTTGGTTGCGAAACGATGTAGAAACTCTTTCTGTAAAACCTGGGGCTGTTGAATAAAAGAAATATATTGGACTATAAGCCGGAAGTCTTCGACGGGCACTCTAATTATGATGAGCCCAAAGTTGCATTCCAATTATGATGGATAAGGAAAGAAGAGGGTGAAAGGTGCCTGATTTGACCATTATGCATGTCACTAAATGATTATAGTTTTAGTCTGCTGATAAAAATCTAATGATCACATTAAAAACCTATGATTGAGACCGAGTTTAAGAAGGTAAGAAGAACCTAGGGTGCCTCTTGTTTTAGCAAATTTCCTTGTGGATGGAATTATTGTAGAAACTTGACCTTTTAACTCCTTGGCAGGACTTCTGTACAGAGAAAAGTTCTTGATATTGTCTCTAAAGCTAAACATGAAAAATATTGCTCTAATAGGCCTTCTCATGGACTACCAAAGTCCCCTCCCCCCACCCCCACACACAAAAGGAATAGGAAAACGCACAAGCACATGGTAATAGAAGGTGAAATTGGCATGCCTTTTTGTTCTGTTAGGTGTTTGGTTTATGATATTTCATTGATGCATATGCTTTCTCATTATATTAAAAGCTGTTTCCACTTAAACAATGTCACATTGGATGCCAATTTGCAGGTTACCAGAAAATTTTTGAGGAAGTAAACTTCTTGTAGAAAGCATGGCCAAGCATCATCCTGATTTAATTATGTGCAGGAAGCAGCCTGGAATTGCCATTGGACGGTTATGTGAAAAATGTGATGGGAAGTGTGTGATTTGTGATTCTTATGTCCGTCCTTGTACGCTCGTGCGAGTTTGTGATGAATGCAATTATGGGTCCTTCCAAGGTCGATGTGTCATTTGTGGAGGGGTTGGGATTTCTGATGCTTACTACTGCAAAGAGTGTACACAGCAGGAGAAAGATAGGGATGGGTGTCCAAAAATTGTGAATTTAGGGAGTGCAAAGACTGACCTGTTCTACGAACGTAAGAAATATGGGTTCAAGAAAAGATGATATTGCCTGGCCTTACGGTGATTTTCTCTCATCAAGTTCTATTGAGATGCCCCTATATGCTTACATATGGAAACTGTGTGTTAAAAAACACATTTGGCACATAGGTGGGTGATGGTTTAGATAACCTTGTTTGTTTCTTATGTATTGTCTACATGGAGGATGACAGCATTAGGACATTCAAATTAAACAAAATTGTTTGATTATGGTAATATGAACTTCTACTTTAGTTTATGTTATGCCATTTCTTCCTTTATCTTTTCTCCGTTCTTTCCAATTTTTATCGTATCAAACATGCATATGCACTGTTGTAGCCTGGGGTGCATTGTGACCTGGGTAGGTATCAGGACAGGACTTGAGGTGGCCACCTCTGCATTTCCTTCTCAGTTACCTATATTGTCTTAATACACTATGCATGTATCATCCATTGTGCAAATCTACCTATTTTTCTACCCCTTTTCAATTGTTTGGAGATTTTTTGGTTATTAATTCTTTGTAGTGGCTCTTATGTTGTATCCTTAGTAATTTTTGGCTCGTGGAATTCTTCTGCGGATGTCATTAGCAATAATGACTAGTTTGATTGCCTCAAAATTTGAATACTTTCCATGTACATATGGGGTACCTTGTGTACCTCAATCGAGTCAAAAATGTGTTCATCCACTACTAGTGTTTGCCACTTTAATTAGTATAATGTCGGGATCATTCACCTTTTTTTCCACTAGATAATGTGGGTTCCCCAGTATGATGTTGGTTTCACAAGTCAAAACTTCAGATGCGTAATGTTGCATTAGTGACGACTTCAGAGAAATGAGTTTCGGCCTCCTGGTACATGATTAAGTTCTTGGTCTAAGTTGTGCATGTTTATGGAGGGCTCTGTGGAACCTGGTCCAAGAAGAGCAACCGCTAGTGGCTGCGCAATTGATCTCTAATTGCATTACTGTTGACCAGTGGCACTCTATCCTAAAAAAAGTACCTTTGCCGATAAATGGTGTTGCGAGACAAAAATGTTTTGGGTGTCAGTTGGCTGCAGTTTGCAAGGCACTGTAGGTAATGTTGCATTGGAAGCATTTGTATCTCTTCATTGCAAGCATTTGTGTGTCTTCTATTGACGATAGTTCTAGTTACTGTTTTGTTGTTTTGTCTACATTAGTCAATAATAGGCAGGGGCAAAGTAAACGATTTACACAATATATAAGGGGTAAAGGGGATGAAATGTAATATGTAAGGGGTGAAGGGGGTTCGGTTTGTAATGTATAGGAAACTTCATTTCAAAAGATTTTGCAGTTTTTTTAAAATTTTAATAGTATTTATGGAAATTCTATCTAAAGCATATATGCATTTATTTTTTTAGGGTTTCTTTTACTATATGTTTGGAAGTTTTAAAAAGAAAGAAAAGATTAGTTAAAAAAGAAAAGAAGAAAAAAGTTATAATTAAGAAAATAAAAGAAATGAAAATCATGAGAATAAAAAATGCTGATATTAACTTTTGAAGTATATTTTTGAAAAATAAAAAATATTTAATGTGACCATTTTTTCTTCACATCATTTCTTTTCACTTTTAAAAAGAAAAAATCTTTAAATTTAGAAAGATTTCAAACCTTCCAAATCTTTACTATTCTTTTGTATTTAGACTCACAAGGGAAAAAAATAAGTTAATTTTTTTCTAAATCCTTGTTTTCCTCTTCTAATCTTTCCATCCAGAAGTCATGTCTCTCTTGCTGGATTGGAGATGTTCAGTAATGGTGCTCAGACCGCCCAGATGTCGAATGACGGGCGTTTCTCTTCATCATTGTGGACTACGGGTAATGCCACCATCTCTAACCCTGCACTACCAAATGCCCAAGTGGCAAGTGCCCCACCTTAATGTTTAAAATATTTAAGGAAAATCTTGATGATCTTTTGACTTTGGCACAGTAACAACAGCAAACTAACTGGAATTCCCATTATCAACTTTTTTTTTCCCTGTGACATAAGTGTACACCCTTGACTTTCAGATCGAAGATACATTTTTTTTTTTTTTTTGGAAGCTACATTAACCATTGGTACGATCAACTAGGTACTTTTTTGCAATGGTTGTAGTTTTTTTTTTTTCTTTTTGGCATTTTTGAGACTACATTAGATGATTGAACAATTTAAAATTCGTTAATATATCAAAGATTATGAGTTTTACTCTCTTGTGTTGCTAAGGAAAAAAGAAACTTTTGTAAATCTTTTTTGGAAACAGCAAGGCTCTTGAGAATGATGGTTGAGTGCCTTCAATATTTCAAAGGGCAGAAATGATGAAACCCCACCCCCTCTCGGGAAAGCAGGATGAAAAAAAAAGGCAAAATCATAAACAAAAACAAAACCTATGCCATGCTCGAAAAGTTCGAGCGATGTCTATGAAAAAAATAACGCCATATGAATTTTATGAGTAAGAATTAAATAAATTAAATATTGCATAATAGTCTATGGTAATATATTTTTGTCAGCTAATATTATTAATCAAAAAATTATTTAAATCAAACAAATAGACTAATAATTTGATTAAAATTTGACTAAAATATATTTATTTCGATTAAAATGGATGATTTAGTTTATTTAATACTTAAGTTGTTTAGTCGTAAAAATTTTACCTAATTATAATTTTCCCACTAAATTCTTAAAATTAAAAGAAGACCCGCTTGTTTGATTGAGAAGAAAAAGAACAATTCTTTATGTGTATGTGCGTCTATGTATACTATATATACACACATGCTATTATATTAGTGGTAATAAAAAGACGAAGCAAACTAGCGAAGAAAGGCAATTGAAGGAAGGTTTAGAGAAATTTGGCATCAAACAAAAATAAATAAATAAAAATAAACAAAAATAAATAAATAAAAATAAACACCCTGCAGCTGAAAAGGAAATGAGAGCACCAATTGCCGCGTTGACCCCTTAGACTGAACGACTCAGATTGAAGATCAGCAGCAGCTGGGGTTGCACACGTGGCAACCACTATGCGGGAACGTCAACTGTATTATCTAATAGAAAATAGCCACGTGCCTGCTCACTACCTCGAACGCCCTTCCCTATGTGCATATTATAGTCTCGTGTGTTCTCATTGCCTTGCCTTGCTCTGCGTTCTATTCTGTGTACTCTTTGGTTCTGTTGTCGGCCTCTCACCTCACAAAACTCGACCTTCTCAGTATCAGAGGAGGGGGAGGGAGAGAGAGAGAGAGAGAGAGATGGGGTTTGGACTACGTCTCTACTATTTTCTACTGTCTGTTCTTGTGCTGCTCTGCGCCGTCTGTGCTCGAAACACGATTTCACTCTCAGGCCCAGGTAATCTTCTCTCCCACTTTTTGGCTGATAATTTTTGTTTGAGGTTGATGTCCATGCTCTGTGCGTGCGTTTGTGCGTTAAGATAAAGAGAGATGAAGGGTTTCTCAAAAGGATCTGAAACCCCGACTCTGAGAGTATAGAAATAGATGAACCATGCGACACGAAAGTCTCATGAGCACCGTCCAATGGGTTCAACCGGTGTCGGGAGATAGTCTTGTGTTGCGTGCATCATTTGGGGATTGGATTGGCATCATCTCCCTCTCCCTCTCTCTCTCTCCCACATGTTGTTTACATTATATGACCTAACTTCCGGGGACATGCATACTCCCTCCTAGCCCCGCCCCTTATTGTTTTCTATAAGTTAATTTGGAGGGATTCGTGCAGTTTTAATCAGACGGCCAAAATTACTCGACATCCTCCATAATCTATATAATATATACAAAACTGTGTTTTGAAATCCGGACCGGAATATGAATTGGTTGTGTCATGGATCACTGAGTTGATCCGGTCGGGTTGAGTTGATCCGGTCGGGTTGATCCAGTCAGATCGGATCAAAAACCTAGATAATATCGTTATGAAATAATAAATAAATATAAAATTATATGACATTTACATAATTCTTACATGTGACGTGATGAAAAATGTTATTGATATATCTATTCTGATCGCGGATTTGAGCATTGACAATCATAATTTTTTCACTTTTATTTTGTATTTTAAAAAATCTGAGTTAGACCAGACCGATCCAATCGAGATTTTGATTGGTTTTGATCGATTTTTTCAGAATCCGATTTTATAGAGAAACTCGAATCTGCTGCTAATTCAGTTTCTAATCGAATCGGTCCGATCGGCCAGTTCAATCCGAATTTCAAAACACTGATACAAAGAGGACCAGCTTTGCGGTTCACGAGAATCTTTGGTACACTCTCCTTAATGCCCTTTTCTATATGAGTATGCTTTTGCAAGCAATTTTCTCTAATTGAATATGAGTCGTTCAAACCCATAACATCAGTACAAGGTTATTATATAATATGTATTCAGCAAAGCAAATTCAAAAAGATATACGAACTTCTCTTAAATATGAATTAAAGATGGAAATTTGTGGATGCAGGTGGAGTGATAATGGTGGGTGGTGGGGGAGGTAGAGACAGAGATGGAAGAAGGTGTCTTAAAGTGGAAACAGACGACTACGGCGACCCATCCGCCAACCGTGGTCATGATCCCAAAACCAAAATCGTCGGCGCTGGTGGTGGTCGGAGAGGCCGTGACAATCCTTGATAGAAACGAGTTAATTAGGGAATTGGAGTACTGTTACAACTAAAATATGAGTATGTTAACATGAGTTTCTGCGAAATTGCGGGAATAATGTTTGGTCTTTTTTGCTCTTGCATTTCTGTTTGACCCTTCTTGAATCATGATCAAAATCAAATAATGTATAATGTTGAGAGAGTCTCTTTTGAACGAGGAACTAAAGTGGATCGAGAGAGAGAGAGATGACGGAATCGGTATCCATTCTTTCCGTCGTCTATCTCTTATCCTTCAGAATTTTCGCATCTTTACTTTCTTCAGTAATTTGGGTTTTCACTTCTTACCATCTTTTTCGTCTTTCTAAGAGTTATGACTGCGATCCAACCATAACAACCTGCGAGTTGACTCTGTTCAGTTCTCTCTCTTACTCTTCTCGAGGAATTCGATAAAATTCGAAGGTTGGGTGCTTCGATTTTATTTGTTCCATTTATATCCTAAATCAAGTATTAATTTGATTAACTTTGATCCCAAATTTGATTTCTCCTTCATTAAAAATCTCCATTAATCATCTTATGCCGAAGGTAAACCTCGTGTTCTCTTCCCTCTGCTGCCTTGCTAATTTTTATATTATTTATTAGTAACAAAAAGTTGTATTCATTTTTGAATTCAGGGTATATCCCCGATTTTGATTAATTTTCGACTTCTATTTTTTTAAAATGAATTATTATTATTTTTATTATTGTTGAAGGGACGACTCATCCCATCCGTCAATAGGACGGACCAAGAATTTGGCGATCCCTTTAAAATAAAGGGATGAGATGAACTCATCCGTTCAGAAGCTTGTCCTCCACAGACTGGGTATGGGATATGATGAGAGCCCATATTGAGACTTCTACACAACTTCCCAAACTCCTGTTCAAGTTGCTGTGCAACTCCTAAGAGAAATTACTCCGAGGCTGCTTTCACCTTCTGCTTTGTCAAGAAATTCAAAGAGCTACTAGAACTATGAGGTGGTGCGGTGGTGCATTTATCTAAAGAGGTTAATCAATGCATTGATTAGTGGGCTCTAGCTTGGGTTGCTGTTGTTCGAGACCCTCATGCAGGTTTATTTTCCTTGCCTTGGAGAGATGACGAAAGGCTAACGGAAAGCCCCTGTTTACAAGGCGCAGCTGAGCTTACGAGTTTTGGTTTCTTTTCTGGGCAACGACGGACCCTCCCAAGAAAAAAGGATTTGAAAAAGAAAAATGCAAAATGTGACATTTTCAAATATTTCTAAAAATAAGAGTAACTAAATAAATTAAGTGACATTTAAACTAAATAAATCAAATATTCAATGTAATAATATTTATATATATTTTTTACTTAATTTATTAAATTAAAGTCAAATCAATTTATATTGTAAATAGGTGAAAATATAGGCGCCTATTAGTATTATTTAATCCAAAATGTATTTTTATTTCTATCTAAGTCTAATGTCCTTCCAAATATAACCTGATGAATGGAATGAAAGACGAGGCAGTCCAGCGCCACCTGCGAACATGGAGGACCGGCCACCTGGCGTGTATGACCGAGAAGCGAGAAGAGAATCATACACGGTCAGTCCCCTCCCCTCCCCCAAGAAAAAAAAAACTTGGTCTCAGCCTCTTCCAAAGTCCTAACTGAATGCACTCGAAAACCCTCTGTTATCAAATCCCTTTGTTTTTCTATATCAGAAACATATATCTTAAATGGCTTGGTTTCGAAACCTCACCCAAATCTACACTCTCAAATCATCCCTCACAAAACCCAAATTCAGGAACCCAAGCCAGCAGGCACTTTTCACATCTCTTTTTCTCCATCACTTTTGCACCAAACCGGAACCAATTCAACAAACCATCCAGACCCAGAATCCGGTAAAGTACTCGGGTCTACCGGCGACGAGGCCCGAAGAGAAATCCAGAGTGGTGGTTCTGGGTTCAGGTTGGGCAGGATGCAGACTCATGAAGGACATTGACACCAACATATACGACGTTGTTTGTGTCTCTCCTCGAAACCACATGGTCTTCACTCCTCTTTTGGCTTCCACCTGTGTTGGAACACTTGAATTCATGTCCGTCGCCGAACCCATTGGCCGGATCCAACCCTCCATTTCCCGCGAACCCGGATCTTACTTCTTCTTGGCTAATTGTACGGGCATTGATCCGCAAAATCACCTGGTATCTTTTTATTATTAAATATTACTTTTAAATCATCAATGAATTCCTTTTTTCCCAATATTGGAAAGTGGAATTAATTTGTAATGGTGGGTATTCCTTTTCTTCCATTATCCAATTTTGGATCCTGGTTATGTTATCTGGACCAAATAATGTGTGGCACTATTTGTTTTTTCTTCTTAAATAATTATAATAATTTGGTTATTTGAAAATATTATGAATAATAGGAAAATGTTTCTTGTCGCAAAAAGAAAGGACATGGAACCAGTGGACAATAGTAATTGACTCTCTAGCAGGGCCGAAAGGAGATATAGAGAGCAGCTGCTCCCCCGAAATTTTAGGAAAGAACATTTATGTTTATAATTTCGAAAATTATAAGTTATAATGTTGTTTGCCCATTAAAAATTATAATCTTGCCGCGTCCATAATTATAACCCCAAATGGATTTCGTCCGCCACTCTGCATCTGCTCTCTAGACTCGTAACTAATGATGGACAAATGGACATCTCCCTTACGAATATAACGACGGGGACACTTATTTAGACATTTGGATTCCGTGTGTTGTGATTTGAAGGTGCATTGTGAGACTGTTGGACCAAACATCTTAAAACTATGATTTTGAAGGTGAGTTATGACTTTATAGATATCGTTCTTTTGTTAATTTGAACGGTTGTCATTAAAAGGATGTAATCCTACAAAAATCGTCAGAATATATTTTGACGGGAAGATTCCGACACTCAAGTCAGAAAGAAAAGTTTTCAAATAAAAAAGAAAACAGACTGCAAACTCAAAAGAGTGGTTCCCTATGATGAGAGTGACCAAAGTATAAGGCCAAGAGAATAATCGGATTTGGAGGGTTTTGAGATATCTTATACCTGTAAGAATCGTGCGTGCTAAGGTGTTTCAATCCTACTTTTCTTATCGAGTCGATCCGGAAATCTCAGGAATTCAATATTTCGAATTGATTGTGATCCTTATCCTTTGGAAAATTTTTGCATTCTGGAGAGATTCTTTTTTTAACTGAAAGATAATAAATATGCTGCTCTCAATATGAAACAGTAGTTAATAGGATACTTCAACATTCCTTTAGAATTGTTTGAGTTGTTAGCTATCGATCGGTCGTTCGACTGGTGAAGGATATTCAGAGCTGGTTCGATCAATGGACCAACGAATAGATACCTGATGGGGGCGACAATCTTCCACTTGGAGGATTACATCGGTTGGCGGGAAGACTGAGACCCTATCGTTCGGGAGGGTTGGACAACTGAGACCTTTCGGTAGGTAATCATATTTGAATCTCGATAGGTAGTCGCTCTTCGTGGGCTTTTCGTGTGGGTCTTTCCAAAGCTGACTCATCGGATCAGGTTTAGAGCTATGTCCCCTCATTTGCCCCTGACTCATGACCTTCTTGATAAAGAGGCGTCATGAGTAATGATTGTTGAAAAAGGCACGAAACTTTTTAGCGTGACTCATGTCGATTCGATTTTTGCAAATCGTCTTCCATACGTTTCATAAGGGTTTACACTCATCAAAAGGTATCACACCCCAGCTTTCTTTCTCATTGCTTTTCTGATCCCCTTTGAGACCCATCAGAGAAACCATTTTCAAAAATAATGGCGAAAATGTCAACTTCTCAGGCTTTTCCGGGCATCAGTGACGTTCTGAGTACTATGTCCTTGAAGGAGTTTTAAGAGGTGTAAACGGAGATGCTGTTGGGAGATGATTATGCCCTGATATCTGCAATGGAGGCTAATAGGGTTAATACAGCGCCAGAGGGTTGCATACCGATGTACCTACAATCGGTCAAGTACAGGCTAAAAGTCTCATACACCGGTCCTTTCGCGGAGGTGCTATGCCATTGGAATATATTTTCGACCTTTTTGATTCCAAGTGTCTGGCGTCTAGTAGTTGCGGTAGCTTCCCTATTAGCGTTTTGTCGTTTTCGCTTTAATTTCGACATCATGTCATCTATCCTAATTTTGATAAAATGTAGAACTAGTGGCTTGACTAGGGGATGGTATAAGTTACAGACCTGACTTGAATCCAATTGGAGGTTTTGCTATAAGGAATCCATCGACAAGAACTGAATGCAAAAATTCTTTTATGTTGAGTTCTCGAATAGCGATCATATGCCGAGACTATCTGAGGTCGATGAGGTACCTTTTTTGGGGCTGAAGCCCCCAGCTGTATCGAAGCACAGTCGTTTTATTCGGTCGGTTGATGGTTACTGCAAGTCCACCGGTCGAAGCGTATGGGTCGAATCCCTACTGGATAATCAGATGTTGTCCTTGACTGGCCTGCTAATTGGGAAAAGAGAAAAATTGATAGACCCCTTCTGTTGAAAATGGAGAGGGTCAAACTAGTTGATTCCTTGGACTCTCTTGACGATATCATATTAGAGGAAGTTACTGTTGATAAGCTAATTAGACCAGGTATAAAAAAGTCCCTTCAGGAGGACATTGGGGCGTCTAAGACCCTTCTAGGATCTTCTTCTGGGGCGACTGAGGCCTTTCTTGAGTCGCCACCTCCTTTGGTGAAGAGGAGGGTAATTTCTTCTCCCTCGTCTACGTTGGTGATTTTGCTAGGTCGTTCGACCCCAGTGGCAGTTACACCAAGGGGGACTTCCGTCCTGGACAAAGATAGTCCATTGGGTAAAATGAATGCTGGTGTGGAAAAATTAGGAGGATAGGGAGATGATCCTTCGTCTGGCGCCGCGGCTAGAGCGAGTGTTTCCCGAGTTATGAGAGGTAAGATGGCAAGACCCTTTTCTGCTGTTCCGATTTGATCTGCGCGTAAGGGAAAGTGTAAGGTTTTTGAAGGGGTGGCTTCTCCATCTGCTATCTCCGTTCGGTCTTTTGATGGTAAGAAATGATCAAAAGAACGTGGAACCGTCGCCGTTTGTGCTGGGGATATACAGTATAGCTACATAAATTTGGCTAAGACTGATCACATCGCCAACTGGTTTGATTTTCATCGGTGCGAGCTTGACTTCCATAGGATGTCTTATGAGCAAGTCGGCGAGGCTCTTAAATCCTTAGGCTTAATAGTATCGCATTCTCTATACTTGTTAGATTCTTTCTTATTTTTGCCTCTATTGACTCAGATTTCCTTTCAGACCATGGCCCTAACCGAATTTCAAGAACAGCAGGGGAGACAGGTGATACGTCACTTAGAGGGGCGTCTTTCTGAGTTAACTCGTCCGGCTCAAGCGCGGGAAGAGATTCCTGTTCGGGAAGAAGAGGCTGCAAAAACCGAGAGCACATCTGATGCGTTGCTTAATCAGAAGGAGGAAGAGCTGAGACAACTTTGATTAGAGTTGTCCCAATGTTAAGGGCAATGTGAACGGTTAAAATCGAAAGCCAAGGTGCGCAAGGCACGTTTTCGATTAATCAAGAAGTTGACCCAGTTTCGGGAGGAGTTGTTTCGAACGGCGGAATTCAGAATAGCTGAGTTTGAGGAGTCTCGTGCGAAGGATGCAATTATCTTCAAAGACTCCTAACGCAAATTAACCAAGAGATTAAAGTATACCAAAAAGATAATCCGTTGTATGGGTCTAGACAATGCTCTGCCTCCGGTCGAAGGAGCGACAAATACTCATAGCCCAGTTGTATAACTCCTGTTTAAAATTTTATACCCAATGACTTTTGCCTGTTCAATGAGAAATTTCTGTTTTTTCATCGATAGAGGTCATCTCATTACTTTCAGTTGTAACCCTTGTTGTGTCAACCTGGTAGAATCAGGGTGACTTAGGTCCCCCGCTCAGTAAGAAGCTTTTAGATGGAAGGGTCATGTCCGTCCGCCCGGAAAGTTTCACCCCTCATTGATAGCATATGCAATTGGTAGTGCGGGCGATTTAGACCCTACGAGCGATAGGAAATCTTTAGATAAAATGGGTCGCATCCATCCATTCGGGAGTTTAATCCCTTATTGACGACGCGTTCGAATGATAAAAACTAGACGATTTAGACCCTCCGAGCATTAGAAAAATTTTTAAATAAATGGGGCCGCGTCCACCCATCCGGAGAGTTCCATCCCTTATTGACAACGTGTACAAACGATAAGAGTCGGATGACTTAGACCCTCCAAGTGATAGAAAAATTTTTAAATAAAGGGAGCTGCTCTACCCATCCGGAGAATTCGATCCCTTATTGACAACGCGTACGAACGATAGGAGATGGTCGACTTAGACTCTCTGAGCGATAGAAAAATTTTTAAATAAAGGGGACCGCATCTACCTGTCCGGGAAATTCCATTCTTTATTGATAACGCATACGAATGATAGGAGTTGGGCGATTTTAGCCCTCCGAGTGATAGAAAAATTTTTAAATAAAGGAGACCGTGTCCACCCGTCGAGGAGTTTCGTCCCTTATTGACGACGCGTACGAACGATAGGAGTTGGGCGACTTAGACCCTTCGAGTGATAGAAAAATTTTTAAATAAAGGGGGTCGCGTCCACTCGTCCGAATAGTTTCATCCCTTATTGACGATGCATATGAACTATAGAAACTAGGCGTGTGATTGCAGAAAATTTATTAAGTCGATTGTTTCAATAATTTGAAAAATACCCCCGCAGTCCGGAAGGAAAACCACTGACAGTAAAGCCTGATGATCACTTAGGAGAAGAAGTCGAAGGCTCCTGATCGCATGACAATGTCTCGTTCCCTAGTAACATTCTGAACTTGACCTTCATGTACTTAGTGCAAGACAGAACTTTCAAGGCGTTCAGGGCCAGCCTGCCCAGGATGACATTGTAAAACGAATGAAGATCCATCACGTTGAATTCGACAGAAGTTATCGCATGGTTAGGGGGCACTCCGAGGGTAACCGGAAGCGAGATAATACCCTCAGGATATATCCATTCGCCTGAAAGCCCTTTTATTGGGTCTGCGTAGGGCTGAAGATGGGCAAAAATAAAGCTCATTCTTCTAAAAGCATCTCGGTATAGGAGATTACAGCCCGCCTCTTGATCGACAAAAATTCTTCTAACTTCATATTGCCCAATTCTAGCAGTTATCACGAGGGAGTCATGCCGACTTGGGTTTATCCTGACTAGATTTTCATCCGTAAAGCCAATGATGGGCCTCTTTCTCCTTTGTCGCTTATCGGCGCTTGTCGATAGGATTTTTTGTGATGCAAAAGGAAGTGCCTTTGGGAAATAGAAGATGGGCGTGATCAGACATCTTATTTCATTTTCTGGAAGACTATCGAAAGAACTATGAAACTTCTAGAGAGCTGGTTCGTCCTGAATTTGAAGTATTACTCCCTCTCTCTGTCGGTCGGGCGCCGAGCAACTTGCCAGTCCCTCTCTCGGTAATGTTGCTGCGGTTCACGCCGATGATCTACGGGGGAATCTCCTTCCCTCCTGATAACAAACTCTTGTAGTCTCCCATCGTGCATCAGAAATTCTAGTTCGTATTTCAACTTCTTGCAATCATCTGTCGTGTGGCCATAATCATGGTGGAAGTGGCAGTATTTCATTCTGTTCTTATTAAAGTCGTCCTCAGTCGACCACGGGGGCCATCGGATGTACAGTTTGTCTTTGATTAAAAGTAAGACCCGGTTAGGGGTCTCGTTTAACGGGGTATAGTTGTTATACATCCTCGAAGGATGGGGCTTTATTCGGCTCTTGCTTGGTGGAGACCTTCTGAGTGATCGATTGCGTTTTTTCAAACAAATTGATCCTTCTTGTGGTCGAACGCCTCAGCATCTTCAGCAGCAATATATTTCTCGGTTCGGGTATAAAATTCCTGAATAGTAGCAGGAGGTTTTTTCGTGATTGACTCTTTCATGCCGGAAGGCCGTAGTCCTGTCAACAGCGCAGTCGGCGTGATCGAATGGTTCAAAGATTGAACCCTTGTCATTTCTACTTTGAATCTTTCCAGAAAGTCCTTTAGGGACTCTTTTCCCTTCTGATGCAATGACAACAGCGAGGTAAACTTTCTTTTAACCCCTCTACTTATTATGAAGTGTGATTCAAATTGTTTTCATAGTTGAGAGAAAGTATTTATACTCAATGGCGGGAGAGAATTGAATCAAGTAAATGCGTTTCCCGAAAGAGTGGTGGAAAAATGTTTACACATAGCCGTATCGGACATGTCTCTGGAAATCATCACGGTTACGAAGTGGGCCACGTGATCTTGGGGTTCGTTGTCCCATTGTACCTTTCCATAGGGGTCAAGAGCACGTTGCGGGGTATAGGTTTTGAAGAGATCTTAGGATCAAAAGGCGAAGCGTGATAGTAGGAGGAGATTTGGTTTCCATGGGCATTGACCCGCCTGAGTTCGTCGGCAACAAGTTGTTCAACCTGCTTTCGAAGATCGCATGGGGCTAATTTGGAGTTTTCAGAAACTTCATGGCGTGGGGGCAACGGTCGTTGCTGGGGACGCCTAGATCCTCCGACAGAGGATTGGCCCTCAGTTCTAAGGGCACGGCTAAGGCTCTTCAATTGCTTGCTCATGTCCTGAATCTTTAACTCCAACCTCTCCATTTGGGGGTGGCTGATTCGTTCCTGAGCAAGGGCCGCATTCGGCTGGTTGGAGATCACATGCTGTAGGACTTGTTCCTGATGAGGCGGGCAAGGGGAGGCCACATGATCACGAACAGGGTGATCGGGCGCAACAGGAATGGCAGCCTCAGAAAATGTTGCAATGCGCCCTTCTACAATAGGGGCGGCTTTCGAAGATGCTCTGCTTCTCGGAGGCATGGTTGTCAGAATAACGGAAGGTACTCTAGTCTATTTTCCCATGGACGGCGTCAATCTGTTGGAGGTGGGTTATGACTCTATAGATACCGACTCTTTATAGACTCGAACGGTTATCGTCAAAAGGATGTAATACCTGCAAAAATCATCGGGGGGTATTTCGACGGAGAGATTTCGATACTCAAGTCAAAAAGAGCGATTTTCTAATGAATGAGAAAACAGACTGAGAATTCAAGGGAGTGATTCCCTGTGATGAGAGTATCCAAAGTGTGAGGCCGAGAGAATGTACCTGATTTGGATGGTTTTAAGATATCTTATACTTATGAGAATCATATGTGCTAAGGTGTTTCAACCATACTTTCCTTATCGAGCTGATCCGGGAATTTCGGGGATTCAATATTTTGAATTGATTGTGATCCTTATCTTTTGAAAAATTTTTGTATTTTGAAAGAATCATTTACTTAACTAAAAAATCCTAAAGATACTGTTCTCAATAGGAAACGGTAGTTAATAGGATACTTTGACCTTCCTTTAGAATTGTTTAAGTCGTTAACTATCGATTGGTCATTCGACCGATAAATGATCTTCAGGGTTGGTTCGATCAATGGATTAACAGATAGATAGTCGATCGGGGTGATAATCTTCTGCTTGGAGGATTATATCGATTGGCAGGGTGACTGAGACCCTATCGTTCGGGAAACTGGATGACTGAGACCTTTCAGTAGGTAATCATATTTGAACCTTGATCGGTAGTCGACCTTCGTGGGGACCTTTGTGGGCTTTTCGTGTGGACCTTTCTAAGGCTGACTCATCGGATCGGGTTTGGGGCTATGTCCCCTCACATGGAATTTTAAGATTTCTTATGACAAGTTGGTTATAGCATCGGGAGCAGTGCCCTCTACCTTTGGAATTCAAGGGGTGAACAAGCATGCGATTTTTCTTCGTGAAGTTTATCATGCTCAGGAAATCCGCCGCAAGTTACTCCTAAATTTGATGCCCTCTGATGTGCCAGGTATTCCGTTGAGAGAGTGGATATTCTTTTGTTTTATGCATCTAAATTATGCCATTTGAGTTATGATTGTTCGGTCTTCTGGTGGGTTTGTTGTGGGAGCATGGATTTCTGATGACGAGAAACGTAGGCTACTACACTGTGTTGTTGTGGGAGGAGGTCCTACTGGTGTTGAGTTCAGTGGGAAGCTTAGTGATTTTATTCGCAGGGATGTTCATCAAAGATATGCACATGTGAAGAATTACATTCATGTTACCTTGATTGAGGTTAGTTTGTGAATGAATGAATGATCAAGCTCTAATAACTCTGACGTAAAAATTTGTTCTTCCTGCATATTTATGATTATTAGGATGAAGTTTTAATTTTATCTTTAGTTTAAGTTCGGATAGAATCTGATATTTATAATGCTTTAGAGTTTGAAAAAGATGTCTCCTGATTGTCATTGTCCATTGTGCTTCTGTCACAGACAAATAAAATATTATCATCTTTTGATGATCGTCTCAGGCGCTATGCTATTAGACAGTTGACTAAGGTGCTTGTTTCAAGCTCTTACATGCTAAGCATTCTATACAACTCAGCATTATCTCAGCTAATCATAGATCTTTCTTTTCATTTTAATGGTGTTTATCAGTCAGGTGTTCGTCTGGTCCGTGGAATTGTTCAAGATGTGCAGCCTCACAGGATAATTCTTACTGGTGGCTCAAGTGTTCCATATGGCTTACTAGTGTGGTCTACTGGTGTTGGTCCATCATCTTTGATAAAGTCTCTGAATCTTCCAAAGTCCCCTGGTGGAAGGTATGTAAAATCTCTCAATCTGTGCAGCCTTGACATTCATTGAGGCTTCAAGTTTCTGCATCAGAAGTCCAAAGTTGAACTTCTCATCCTAGTGTTACCTGTTTTCTGCCAAGAGGGATATCTCATTAGTAGTCTTCTGAAAGATTTTTTTTTTTTTTTTTTTTGGGGGGGGGGGGGGGGAGGGTTTACTGTCTGACTGACACTCTTTTGTATGCCAACTGCCTTAAATCTGAGAGCTGGACCCTTAAAACTGCTTTCTTGTATTGCTATCCCTTAGGTATGACTCCATAATGTGAATATTTATGGTGAATATCTGCACTGCCCCCACATGCCTGCCTACTTGTGTTTGCTCCACATCTTCCAATTAATCTTCCTCGCCTGTTCATTGATATATGAAGTACAATGCTCATCAAATCTTTTCTTTATTTTTCAGGATTGGCATTGATGAATGGCTATGGGTTCCTTCGGGGCAGGACGTATTTGCAATTGGTGACTGCAGCGGATTCCTAGAAAGCACGGGCAAACAAGTCCTTCCCGCTCTAGCCCAGGTAAGTTACAAAAGGGGGTGGGGATTTATATCATTCTTCTTGATATTGTGACTTTTGAAGAGGCTGGAGCGTACTTTTGCATGGCCATGGAAGCTACATTACTGGCAGTTTTTTCATGTAAGATAACAGGTTAGAACGTAATATGGTATTCGGGGATGCTGACCATCATCCCCTAGTTTCGAATAAAGTTGGACAGGATTCCATAGTTTTCCTATGTAATTTAGGCCAGGGATGATATTCCGGAGTTGGTATTATAGTATTCATTTGGTAGTTTGAAACAGGTTGCAGAACGTCAAGGCAAATATCCAGCAGAACTCTTGAATAGGAATGGTAAAGCTGGTGGAGGGCGTGCAAACAGTGCAAAAGATGTGGAGCTCGGAAATAAATTTGTTTACAAGCATCTTGGAAGCATGCTACTATTGGGAGATATAAGGCTCTTGTGGACCTTAGGCAGAGTAAGGTGAGGTTCCTGCCATATCAAAGCCATCTCCTGTAAGGTCGGTCAGAGTTTTTGGGTCTCCTACAGAACTTCTCTTAAAACCCATAGAACCCCAGTTTTTGATAGTTGATTCCAGAGATAGTATTATTTGTAAATGAAATGAATCGAGTAATTCATTATTCTTTTCCTCATGTAGTTTGAAGTAAAGTTTAGGCATCTTTTCCTTTTGTAAAAGTGACGTATTATGCTGCATGAGGCAAAAGGTATTTCTCTAGCGGGATTTGTTAGTTGGTTCATTTGGCGTTCTGCCTATCTCACTTGTGTGATAAGCTGGAGGAGCAGATTTTATGTGGCAATCAACTGGGCTGCAACCTTTGTATTTGGCCGTGATATAAGCAGAATCTAGGTCAATGGGAAAGGTACTGATTACATCAAGAAAGCTTCGTGATTCTGCTCAATTGAATTCGTCTTGCCTCAACTGGATGAAGCGGTGAATCCCACGGGGAACAAACATTATGGATTTCTCACACAATTGTATGCACACAACATTTTATACCGAAGTTTCTTTCTTGGTTTGACATTATCTTGATTGACCATTCTAGGTATGAGACTGAATAAGCTGCCACGATACATCTTGATGAAATGTATGGCAATGTTGCCTGCCGACAAGTATGTATCGTACCTCTGGATTTGGGACATCCAAATGAAGGCACCCAAATGGAGGCACCCGACCACATTCTTAGGACAGATAGATTAAGTTCGTAGATTCTTTGCATCCATACTGTATCTCAAAAATGTTGAAAATATAATAAAAATAAAAATGCTTTAGCAATAAAGAATCTGCATTGCTGGCTTCCTAAATGATAAGTAGATTTAACTGTCGCTTGATTGCTTGTTTGGTAAATTTAACTGCCTCAGTAGTCTGATATCAGCGAGTGCACTCAATTAACACAGAGTTTGCCCCTTTGTCCTGTGCCATTCAACTCAAGCCAATGTGCTAAATATTAAAAAAAGCAGCAAAATGCTTGCTCAATGTTCAACATTCAGGTTTTTCTTGAGTTGAGCACTACAAGCTCATTCTATTTCATCTTGTTCGCCAGTTTCGGCTGGTCTGAGAAACAAGAGAATCGAATTTGGTTTTCTTTACATATGGTAGAGATGTACATTCATAGCTACAGTTCAAATAGATGCTGGCATCTTTGAGTTGGTTCACACTGTGAGATCCTCAGAGAACGAAGAGAGTTGATTTCCAACATTGTCAATGACTTTGGAATTAGTCAACCTCCTAGCTATGAGATCCCTTAGTTCAATCTCACCAGGAAACCTGTCTTCTTTTAGTTTAGAGAAAACCTACAATGCACAAGAAGCACAGTGATCAGGCTGCCACACAAATACTAAAATAATACTATTAGCCCTTGCTAATGAATAGGGTAGAATGAACCGACCAATTTGCCATTGTAATGAACTTCGAACGCCCCTGAGCTTTGCAGGGTGGACTTTAAGGTATTGCCAATGAGCCAAGTTGTAGCAACGGCCCCGAATCTGTTTGCACGCAGTGACAAATACCACTGGGGTGGCATAGTGATACCCATCATTGGAAAGATCTGCTCCCCTGTTATTACAATGCTGGTTACTCCGATCTGCATTACTGGGATCAGGTTTGCAAGTAGGCGCTTCCCAAGGGGTGCAGGATGATTCTCAAGAATGACATGGATTTTAGGGAATGATGTCTCCAACATCTTCTTCATAGTCACTGCAGTTCCCCTGCCAAGAAAAAGAGCAGCAGGAGCCATGATTTATAACTAAAAGTGGATGGGGTACGTGATCTCCAACTTGTTGGGATCTGCTCATTGTTGTTTAGAACATCTAGTAGAATAATCAATATTAATATCGACATCTAGTAGAATAACCTTCCGATTCAATTGCAAATTTTGGTTTCGCTAATGAGCAACAGAAACATCTGGAATGTTTAGGGTTTCATGGAAGATTTAGGAAGGGAATATTTCTCTTTAAACCACCAATAGGGTTTTATCATTTAATTCACTAGTAATTGTTTGTGGACAACAGTGTTGCCCTGGTCAGCTCAATTCACATAAAGCTAAGAGCACGGGACTTTCAGCCCTGTTCAAGGAGTCTAAGATTCAAGAATAAGCAGCAATGTTGAAGTAAATTGCAGGAAATAGAGTTTCAGGTTAAACAACCGTCAACAAATGGCGTGAAAGAAATTAGGGTTACTTGTAGGAGCAAGAAGCGCAAAAGCCGATATGAACCGTGCTGCCGAGGCCGATTCCTTCGATTCCATCCTGCGGTTTCTGCAGTCGGCACTTAAATCAGAAAAATCAGATTTTTCAAGTAGCGGAGACAAAGTAGGAAATATGAATTGAAAGCACGTACATCTTGACGAGGAACTTGGAGGAATTCTTGAACATGTTCCTGGTGATGGTGGTGATGATGATGGTGATGGTGGTGACGCGGGTGGTGGTGAGGCGGTGGTTTGGGAGGATGAGGTTTGAAGAGATGTACGATATCAGTGCAAAAGAGCAATAGTGAAAACCCTAGCAACACTAGCAGAATTCGATCCATGAGAGAGAGAGAGAGAGAGCGCGCAGAGAGAGAACGGAGTTGGAATTTACAGTATACGGTACACTTGTTGGGTGATGTGCTTCTTTACTCTTGCTCCAGCTGCGGGACCCGCGGTTTGAATGTCTTTCTATTTAAAAAAAAAAAAAGAAAATTATTTTCGAAAAATGGGCAAGTACCTACCTACCATTAATTACGAAAAGGGTGTAGGCTAAGAGGAACTAGAGAGAAAGTGAGAGCAATTAAAAGAGGGCCGGATTGGATACTGCAGAGAAGCAATGGAAGAAGATAGACCATCACAAGAGGGAAATCGACATGGAAGACGAAAATCATCTGACAAAGAGCACAGAAAAAGTCTAAGCTATCGAAGATTCTGGGACAGTCACACAAAAATTTGTTTGTGAGTTTTGATAAGCAAAGTAAAAATTAATTGGAAGAGAAAAGAGAAAAAAAATATTATAATTTTTTTTATTTTTTTTTTTAGTTTTGTAAAGGAAAAGAAGATAAATAAAATTTAATAGGAGTAAAAAATTTTATTTTTAGTTTTTAAAGAATATTTTTAGAATATAAAAATATTTTAACTCTTATATCTTTTTTTTCCTCTATTTCTTTCTATTTTTGGAAGAGAAAAAATTTTAAATTTGAAAGAATTTAAAATCCTTCAAATTCCTCATTCTCTCTCGTATTTAAATTCTCAAGGGAAAAAAATCATGATTTTCTCTCATACCCTTTTTTTTTTCCTCTCTAAATCTCTCTATCCAAACAAATTATTAAAGAAATGTTGATAGGAAAGAGCCAGTATGAAAATACCCTCCTCCAAGCCTACGAGTGCATGTCAGAGAGAAGCACAGCCAAAAGATAACCGGTTCGACAAGTAAAATATCCCTACAGTAAGAGAGATGACAAACTAAAGAAGGTTTGGAAGCCACAAAAACAAGCTTTGATAATCAAGCTACTTGGCCAAAATATTGGATTCCACCTTCTACAGATAAAAATTAACATTATATGAAAACCAGAAGGAGTCATTGAACCTCTTAACCTAAGAGAAGGATATTTTCTTTCAAGATTTGCCCTCAAGCAGGACTATATTAAAGCTCTAACGGGAGGCCAATGGATAGTTCATGACCATCACCTGGTAGTGAGAAAATGGAGGTCATGGTTCTCTCCAAAAGATGCCAAAATCGAACATGCTACAGTTTGGTTACGTCTTCCTCACCTGCCCATTGAATTCTTCAATGAAGAGGTGCTCTTTGAGATAGGGAGGAGAATTGGAAATCCAATCAAAATAGACTCAAATACAGCTAACACCCTTCGTGGGAAATATGCCAGAGTCTGCATGGAAATTAACTAAAACAAACCTCTGATACCCAGGATCAAAATCAGAAGCAAAGTCCAAGCCATTGAGTATGAACGACTCCATACCATATGCTTCAAGTGTGGTTTAGTTGGGCACAACCAAGACAACTGCAAGATAGAAGATGGCAATGAAGAAGCCGGTGCAAGCAATTCTTGGAGCTAGAAAATGCAGGTCAAAGTAAAATCAGGGTGGAGGAAGGAGACTAAAAAGGGACAGATGACGGTCTAGGACTATGGATGCAGGTCCCTAAGAGACAAAGACTTCCCAGAATTGGAAACAACAAAGGTAAAGAGGCAAAGTCCTCCCTACAGCATAACAAATTTAGAAGCCTAGCAGTTGACTTTCTTGCCTTGGATGAGGAGAACACTAACCACCTGACAAAAGGAGAGGAAAACATCAAACTCTCCCTGACATCCTCTCAAACAAAAACAATTGCTGAAACATCAAACAAGAGCAACAACATATCAGCAATCAGGTGGTAGGAAAATGATCAAAAAAGGAAAACACCAACCACTCACCATGCGGAGTCAAAAAAGCCTTAAGAGATAGAGAAAAGTAGCCAGCATGAGCCAACTCCCAAAATCAATGAGGGCAACCTAGAGAGAGGCCTACATACACAGGCCATGAAACCAATTAATAGCCCACCTCAACCCATGTTAGACTGTTACATCCCAGATGTTGTCCTTCCTATAAGACTCAACAAAAGGACCCAGACATCAACTCTAAAGCTAAGGTCCAACAAGCCCACACCCTAAAGCCGAATACCAGCATAAAACTCTCCCTTTACCACTCAAATAAGAACGAAAGATGGAACTTAGACCCAAGAGATGAAAACCATAATGTAAAACCAACATAGCCCTTCCAATGATGAAGAAATGGGAAGCTGCCAGGAAGAAGAGGAAGAAGAATCTGAGGATGAGCAAGATTTTACAGCGGACATAGTGGATGAGAACTAATTTTCCTCTATCTTTCCCTTCCTTTCTTCAAAATGAATACCAAAATAATTGTTTGGAACTGCTGTGGAATAGGAAACAACAAGTTCAGACATGCATGCAAGGAGATTTGCAGAGCTCACAAGCCAATTATCATCTGTTTACTTGAGACCAAGGCAGAGAGGAATATGTTCCCAAAATTCATGAAACGTCTTAATATGGACAGAGAATTTATTGTCCCTACCAATGGCCTAAAAGGAGGTCTTTGGCTCTGTTGGAACTCTAATAAAGTCAATCTCACAGTAAGAGAAAACTCTAACCAAGTCATCCATGCAATGGTAGAAGAGGACAGTAAAAAATGGCTTCTATCATTTGCTTATGTGCAACATCATTTCCACCTAAAAGACTCCTTCTGGAAAGATATATACAGATATGCAATGAATGTCCATTTGCCTTGGTTCCTTATGGGAGATTTCAATGATATAGCCTTCAAAGATAAAACTAGTAATCGAAAGGCCAAAGTTGACAGAAGAGGGAACTAGTTTCAGAAGCAATGGAATAACTGTAACCTGATGGACTTAATTATAGTAGGCCCTCCCTTAACATGGACCAGAAGGGTTAATAGGAAGATTACTCTCCAAGAAAGACTTGATAAAACTTTGGCAAACCACCAGGCCCACATCTCCTTCTCTGAGCTCAATGTATTAAATCTTCTTAGAGTTCATGAGGATCATAATCCTATTATACTCCAAACTGTCATGACTCAAGTCCCCCTAAAGAGACTAAGTCTTTCGTATTCAAGGCTACTTGGATCTCCCATCCTCAGTTCAAAGAGACCTTTGACAAAGTTTAGCTTTCAGTAGACTCTCTTACCTAAGCTGTTGCCATCATAGCTAAAGAGCTGAAACATTGGAATAAAGAAATATTTGGCAACATTTTTCAAAGGAAAAGAAGAATTGAAGCTCGGCTAAAAGGCATCCAATCATCTAGAAATCTCAGCCACTCAGTTTTCTTGCAAAATTTAGAACAAGAGCTCCTAATCGAGTACCATGAAACTTTAGCTCAAGAGGAAGCCTTTTGGTACCAAAAGTCTATAATCCAATGGTTTTGCCAAGGTGATAAAAAACATCAAATTTTTCCATGCAACTACCAAATTAAGGAGGAATACCAACAGGATAACTACCCTCAAAATTGATGGAAAGTGGAGCCAAGAGCAGGACAAGTTTCAAGAGCATGTCATCAATTACTTCACTGAACTCTTTGCCTGCAAGCCTGCTACTCCCCTCAATCCAGATTACAACAGGTATCAAAAGAAACTTACCTCTAAGAACGAGTGCCAGCTCGAGAAAGAGGTCTCGGAGGATGAAGTTAAATCTGTTATCTTTGCCAAAAATAGCTTAAGTTTCATCCTTTTTGTAATAGTGATAGACAAAATCATAAAAAATATTAAACATAAAATATCATAGTTAATACTTTTTGCAAAGGATATAGTGCTGGTAGATAAAAATAGAGAGGGTATTAGTGTTAAACTAGAGTTATGAAGGGTAACACTAGAATCCAGAGGATTTAAATTAAGCAAATCAAAAGGTGAGTATATGAGATATTAATTTAACGACAATCATCAAGATGATAAAGAAATGATTAGGTTAGATTGACAAATCGTATCAAAAAGTAAACATTTTATATATTTTGGTTCCATCATTCAAAATGATGACAATATAGATGGAGATGTGAATCATAGAATTCAAGTAAGTTGGATGAAATGGAAAAAGACATTTGGAGTTTTTTACGATCGCACGAACCTACTACATTTGAAGGTGAAGTTTTATAGAGTCGCGATAAAACCAACACTATTGTATGGTATCGAATGTTGGATTATTAAATAACAATAATAATAAAAAATAACGGTAGCAGAAATAAGGATATTTAGGTAGATGTGTAGCAAAAATAGAAAATATAGAATTAAAAATGAAAAGATTCATAATAAATTGGGAATTAACTTAATTGTAGATAAGATGTGAGAATGTCGTTTGAGCTGATTTGAACATGTGTAAAGAAGATCCAAAGACGCATCGGTTAGGAGGACCGAAATTTTAAATATAGGAAATTTGAACCATTGAAAACTTGAATACAAATTATTCATAAAAACATGATAATTAAGAAATTAGATATGGGGATAGTATTTGACAGAATTAAGTGACGTAGAAAAATCTGTACAAACTAAACCAGTCTCTCTTCTCTTTTTCTCTCTCTCCCTCTCTCTCTCTCTCTCCCCCTCTCTCTCTCTCTTAATTTTTCTCTTATTTATCTTTTGAATGGTCGATCCCATTTATTAGGATTAATGTTCAAATTGTTGTTATTGTTATTGTTGTTACCGTGGAAGAACGGCTTCTGCAGAACCTACCTTGTGTCCAATACACAATGCTCCATGCAACAAAGATAGCCAATTCTGCCTACTAAAGAGCAGTTGCATTAAACCACTGAGTGATCTTCTTCTACCAGACAACAATACAAATGTTCAGGTTGCTGCGGTTGAAGCACTTTCAACCCTTGTAGAGGATACTTCGGACAATTTGAAACACATAGTTGACGAGCTTGAACAGCTTGCAGTCATAAACGCCATAGTAGATCTCTTCACCGAAGTTCGACATGGGGTTCTTCAGGAGAGGACAATATGGATGTTAGAGAGAATATTGAGGGTGGAAAATCTCAACCATCTGCACGCACTCAATGGGGCTCTTGTAAGGGCTTTAGGGGAAACCCTACGGCGTGGCAATGCCAATGCCAAGAGGCATGCTCAAGATGCTCTTACTAACCTAAAGCAGTTATCAGCCATTGGTGGAAAGGCCTCAAGTCAATCTAGAGGAGGAAGAAGGTAATGCCTAATCCCCTTTAACTTTTGTGCAGACAGTGGATCCATCCTGAAATGATTCTTTTTTTTTTTTCCTTGACAAAAATAGTAGCAGATTCTTGGGGGGGGGGGGGGAATTGCATGTAGTTTAACTGTTGTATCATTAAATTCCCAGAAGATTGTTGTATCATCAAATACCCGTGCTAGAGTGAAGTTTTTTGTGTGATAGTCACAGATTGTTCTATCATTAAATTCCCAGAAGAATGCAACTGCAACGTGTAATAATAAACATTCTATTTATTTAATTATTCATTCATTTGTTTTGTGGTAGCAAGTCTTGGCCATGATTGCTGAGCCTTGCGTTGCTCATGATCTAAAGTCAAAAAATATATATATTTATATATATGTCCTCTACATTTTAGTTCAAGCAATATTTGGGTGCTACACTAATCTCTTTACACCTTTTTATAACTCTTTCGAAAAATTTTACATTTTTATAGAAAAATCTTTTTTTTTTTTTTGTTGAGAAGATGCTGCGAAGGAGGATAAAAATGAAAGAGCTTCTATCCAAACCAAACACGCCAAGTAATACTTTCTCCAAAGCAATGAATCTTTTCACCTGAATGCAATTTATTGTATCACTTTAGGTTGGTATTTCGTGATCAGTTTCTCCTTCTAAATTCAAATGGAGTACAATTAAGTGCATTTTGTTTAGGGCTCTTGCTCGAGGTATACACCTCACCTTGACGAATGCAATAAGGCGCTCACAAAAAGGGTATTGGGATAGGCGAAGACAAAAATCTTTTTGCGGCGACACCAATCTTAATATTTCTAAATTCAAATGAAATACAATGTAATATTGCTCGACCTACCTAAATATTTGGTGGGATCACAATCTTAATGCATGTTTAGTAATTATAATTAAGTTATATAGTGGCACAAGTTGTCATGAGAATAGAATTAGTTCACGTGGAGTTAGAACAAATGTCACGGACCCACACGTTTGATTCTCAAAGACTTGATGGGATGTTGGTCAACAAGTGAATCAAATCTCTTTATTAAGACCAACTGTTTGTTTCGGCCAGTATTTTAGAATAGGATACAACTTAAAATAATAATTCATACTCCCCAAGTTTTCCAAAGCCTTCGAGGAGAGAATGCCTATGACTTTGAATCGTCAGTTGTTTATGATGTTGAGGTGCAAGTGAAGACCAGAGGGAGGAGGCAGAGATGGTCGGTGAAGAGGGTTGCAAAAATGGCATCCCTGACCCATTTAACTGTTTATACTGTCCTATAAAGGACTCCGTGGCTGAGAGACTCGCAGTGGGGCAATTGGGTTTTTGCTTTTGCTTTCTTCGGTTCGGCTCCTACTGTTGTTGTCTCCCTTCTCATCCATCTCACGCTCTCCCCTCCCCTCCTCAATCTCTCTTCCCTCGCAATTTTGCTTTACGCAAATACACAAAAGCGTTATACCCCTGTTTCATGGACATTCGATGCTTACGAAACTGATGTATTGTACCATTTTAATCATCTCTTGCACCGTTTGAATTTTGATTATACAATACAAATTATGTTTTTTTTTTTTACCAATTTGAATCAAGTTTTATTTATTTTAAACATTTTGTTTTGTATAATTTAAACTTTGTTTTACATAATTTGAATTATTTTTTTGTAGAAGTCATATATATAAATACCCACAAAGCTCTTCTTCTTTCTTTTTCTTTTTAAAAGGAAATTTCTTGAGTAGAAATATCATATATACATATAAATATGTATGTATAATATATGAAGTCAAATAAAATTAAGAGATTATTCAATTAATCTAATTTAATTAAAGTGTCTTCCTAGTTATTAAAAATTTAGTTACATGTGCATTCAGAAGCTGCTTTCGAACAAAAGTATAATATTACCTACCGATGCAATACCTAGAGATGGGGATGATGGTCATGATCATAAATCTGTAAGTAGATAAATTAGAGTTAATGGAGTGAATAACTCTCACTAAATAATTAAATTTTTAATATCCAAATTGACAGCGAGACATAAAACCATCCCAAAACACCCCTCTCAGTTTTTAGACAATATGGTATGGGTTTGGCATTGGTGACGCGCCTATAGACATGAACCCCACCCTAGCCATAGCCACTTGTTCTTTTCTGATTGCATCACGCCTCTGCTTTCCTCTTTAAACCAGAATTGGATGGGGATGGGCGAACCCATTCTCACTTTTTATACTCTCTCTCTCTCTCATATGCAAACAAAACAACATTCAAATACAAATCCCGCCACCTCTCTCTCTCTCTCAAATATGTGTTGTGTTGTGACACGCCACACCCACATACAGTAACACGCACTTTATTCAAATTCCCTCTTCCGGAACCCCTGCTTTCTCTGTTTGTTACAATTGCTTTTTGCTTGTAATTTGAAATACTCATTTTCAATAATTAAGCCCAAAAACCACTCAATTCCTCTCTTTTCTTTTTACAATCCCCCACTCACATTCTCTCTTTACTGATCCCCACTATGAAACTTTCTTCTTCTCCATCATCATCCTCTTCTCCCTCCTCTGCTTCTTGCATCACCACCACTTCTTTTGATCGACATTTCTCTAATTCCGAAAGCACAACTGCTGGTTGTATTGCCGGAATTCTCCGCAGAATTTTATGCTCTTCTAGTCTTCCGACACACCCATTTGATCATGTTAGAGAAACAGAAACAGATTCCTCTGCTGAAAATGATACAAAACAGAGTACCAAAAGTGTGGCGATGATTGAATCATCTTCGACTGCAACCCCCAATCTCGTGGCAAAGTTGATGGGTTTGGACGAAATGCCTAAAAAGTGTTTCGCCTCCACTCCGAATTCGATATCGCGAAGCAGGTCCATGAATTCTGTCGATCAGTGGTCGGGATTAGAATTAGAACAGGGGCAGCATGGGAGTTTGAAAACATCGTTGTCGTTTCGCGAGACTCCGACATTCTTGGAGATAGAAAATGAGGAATTCATTGTTCTTACGTTTGGTAATGGATGGAAAACTGATGAATTTGGGTCAAAGGGAAGAAAATCTGAAGTGGGCTTTGGGGAATTGAAGCAGAGGAAAAGCTCAAGGAATCAAAACAGAGACGAACAAGACGCGAGAAAAAGAGTCTCAAACCACCTCGAAAACGAGCTGAAACCCATCGAGACTTACGACAATGCAAGTGTAAATAAGCCAAATTTCACTAAGAAAACTCGCAGAAAACCCAGAAAGAGCAGTGAGGTCACCAGAGGAAAATTAAGGCCGAATAAGAAAAAGAGTAGCTCCGAAAATGAATCTTCCAGCTCGGAGAACAGCCCAGTTTCTGTTTTCGACTTCGATCAGTTTATTATTGATCCCGAAGCTCCAACTTCAGGTCTGTCTCCTCAAAAACTCTGTATTATGATTAGTTATTATAATCTCCGACCCCAAATCTGTGCAAGTTTAAATCACGTTAAATTGTTCAAGTTTGATAATTTCAAGAATTTTATGCCCCGATATTGAAAACCCCATTTCCGGATTTTGTGTGTCACAAGAAGATTCAAGGTCAATTTCGTCAAATTCAAGGAGGAAATTATCGGCAGAGCTTGAAAATCATGCCTGCCCGTCATCATCTTCCACCAAGTGTTCGACTAAGGAGGAAGATCAAGAATCAAAAGCAGGAGATAGAAAATACAATGGGTCCAAGAAGAAAGAACACAGCAGACAGAGGTACCAAGAAATATTGAGTGAAATTTGCAAATTATCAGAAGAAGAAATGACACAATCAGATAAGGTATACAAAGGCGCATGGAGGTTTGAAGATTATGAAGATGTTAGTGCAGAAATCGGATCACAAGTTCTAGACCAGTTGTTGGGTGAGATTGTAGATCTAATTCTTTGACCAACCCATGAAAATTTTTGACTTGTAAGATCACTTTTTTTTTTTTTTCCTTCTTTTCAAATTTTGGTAAAGATTACTAACTTAAGCTTGAAGCTTGTAAAGTATTTTAATAGAACAAAGTTGATAAACAAAGAGGGGTGTCTTACCCTTATTTTGTTCTCCACTCTCAAAAGCAGTAAGACATAGCTTATATGACAAGACACAAAATTCAAATTCTCTTTCTTTAAAAATGAAACACCTCATTTATTTCTTTTTTTTGTCTGTGATGTGAATATTTGAACTTTGAGTTAAAGAGAGTCACTTTTCTTTATTTTTCCCAACATTTATGTTTTATGATGTAGTACCATTTTGGTCTCTTCAAAATTAATGGCCAACAATGTAATGAGGCGACTATGGAAGTAACCTATACCTACATTATTCTTTTTCCACTTTTTAGCCCTCTTGCGCAAGCATGATAGTAACAAAACAAAATACATGTTTTTGCCTAATTGCATTACAAGACAACAACCTAGTTGAAATTTGTGGTTAATATTAAAAAGGGTTCAAATGACTTTTTGATAATGGACAAAACATCATTCGGATTTAGAATCTGAGTAATCAACAACTTGAGCAAGCAAAAGGTAAAAGAGTTTCGGGGGCATTGGATAACATCATCAGAATGTGAAGATACCAAAATGGGTTAGGAGGACATAGGAGCCTTCTTCTTGTGATTGGTCATACCATCACCACCACCACCGGTATCACCCTGTCAGAACACAACAGGAGTTCATCAAAGACAAGAAAAGATGAACTATTTAACTAAAAAAAAAAAAAATTAAGAAAACGCATCTCAACAAGACTTACTTTTTCTTAGTGCTCAGCTCCACACCCCTCATGACCAATGAATCGCTCAAACTTTTCTTGCCTAGAGCAAGTGCGACAAAAAAGTGAGATAATGGGGGAGGGACGAAAATAAAATTAAAAAAAATGGAAAAACAAAGAAATATGGAATTGAAACTAAAAGTCAAATCCTCCCAATCTGGTTATGTAAAAGCCAAGGCTCAAGATTCCAAAGCATAGGACCACCTCAATAACCATACCTCCCTGACCAACGCTCCGGCTCGAACCGGAATTGAACTGGGGTGAACGGTTTGGTTCTGGTTAACCCCCTCTAGAATTGGAACTTGAACCGAGTAAAAGCCAGCAGTTCCGGTTTCAATCTAGAAAAGGAAGAAATGCAAGTCCCTAGACAAGCATTTCTTCTTCCTAATGTATTTTATTCCTACCTTCAAACCAAATCCATTCAATTCATAATCACAGGCTCTTATTCCAACTTGTCAATGAAAACGAAGAGTCACAAGCTCTCAGAGCCAACAACAAATCTGGTTCTCCAATTGGACACAGATGAAGTTCTACTAGGTAATTTTGTGATTGATGCAATTGATCAAGCAGATTCGAAGTAAGAATTATAGAATTATGATTTTAAATGGCAGTGATGGAAGCTGAGGGAGAATGAGGCAGCACGTTTGTTGAACCGAACCATTAGTTCTGATTTTTCAATCCATAGAACCAGAACAGTTGGCACTAGTTCGGTTCAGCCAGGCCTATACATCCCATGTTTCACCTGCAAAACAAAGGGGCTAGCACAAAAGCGACCAAGTGGAAGCATGCATGTCATTGATGAGAAGCAAGAAAGAAAATACCATTGACGAAAAGGAGACTATTGAAGAAAATGAGAAGAGGGCTTTCATTATTATGAAAGAGCTGATTAAAGTAATCAATTGACATCAAGTATTACAAACGACACCGTACACAATTAACTGGTGGGAAATATATAACTACATAACGTAATGGTAAGCTAATTGGCCTTCCATTATTACAACCAAGTGCGAGGCAAGTTCTGACTAATACACATGATTAGTTTTATCAGTGAAAGAACTAGCCTCTTACATTATATTCCTACTTGGAATGAATATAAGAAAGAAACAGAGAAACAACCTGGTGAGGAGGAACAAATACAAGTCTAAAGGACCTAATAGTGGGCAGGAGCATGATTGATCCATTCTGTCCAGGCTCTCTCTCTCTCTCTCTCTCTCTCTCTATCCCCTGGTGTGTTTTGTTTACTCTCCAATTCCTTTCACCTAAATATTGAGTATAATTAAAAATTCCAAAAATTCAAATGAACTTGTTAAAAGGTTAAAATAAGGAACCAAATTGAGGCTAGTGTTGTGATTAAGCCATTATTTGCTCCTGATCCATGTACAGCTGCTCGACCCATGGAGGAAACATCTCCGAACCCCCGCTGTTGAGATGATACTGCTGCTGCGGCTCCTCATAGTTCAATTTCCCCAGTTTTCCTGAAGGGGGATCCTTCACCAGGGACTGAACCCAAGATACATCTGGCTCTTCCGCAGTTGCTGAAATCACACCAGCAGCAGATGAAAAATTGCTGCTTGTGTTTCTGAATCCGAATGAAGCAGATTTCCTTAATTTATTTAACTCGTCTCCCTGAATACCCCAGTCCAATTTTCCATCAGGTGCACCCCAATCTGAAAGTGCTGAAGGTGCCATTGATGCAACCACAGCAGATGAAGAAAGACCAGAATGGCGACTCAGGGCACTTCGATCAATGAAGCTTTGGCTTCGTTTTGCAAAAGCAGCTGCTCTTGAATTCAAAACTGCTGCAGCAGCTCCAGACTGATCAAGCCCAAATGACGGAGATGATCTCCCTGGAGAAGATGAGAGGCTGGTGGAGTAGCTCGAGCGGAGCTGTGGATTTCTGTTCTGTCGCATCTGCATAGCAGTTGGAGATTGCAACTGAGCTGCTGCAGCATCTAAAGAGAGCCCCTGGAATTGAGGCAAAACAGACGAATCAAGGGAACCAAAAATATCTTCAAGATTAGTAGGTTTCACACCCCCTAGTCTGTTCAATTCACCATTTCGTTCTCCAGGGGTAGCAAATGCTGCAGCAGAGGAAAAGGTGCCATTCCAGCTAGATGGGGAAGAGAGACCAGACATCTCCTCCATCAATTGCTGCTGTCTACGACGATAACTCTCTAATCCAAGTAACTCAACATCCAAATCCATATCTCTTGCACTCAGTGTAGACTTTAACCTGCTACCTGGGAGCTGCAAGGTGGGGGGTGTGATGTTGGCCTGATTCTGCCACAGTGATCCACCATTCGGAGAAGAGGCCGCAGTAGGAGTCAAAGGTGGAGTTGAGGCAGGTGGGATCAAGACGGAGGGAGAACCAAGTGCCAAAGGAGTAATATTTGCCATGTCAAGAGAAGAAGCACCTGTTGAGTATGATCTTGGAGAAGGCACAGCTGAACCAGTAGAAGCATACAGTGGGCGAAGCTCTTCAGGCTTGTGGGCAAAGAAACAGACCCTCCTAGTGCAATTTGTCTCATCCTTGCAGAGGCGTGTCCGATATTGGGCAGGGTGAAGCCAACACTCAAAAATACCATGAGCATACTCGCATGCATCTCCCTGCCTGCACGTCCCCTTCCTAAACTCGGGGCAAGGAACACAGCTATAGTGATACTTCCTTGGATCACGCCTTCTTGCATTTTCACCAGGGTGGACAAACGGGCACTCAGTCCAGTCATGAGAATAAGCCCTCGAGCAAGGCTTTATCTTGAACGTATACATTCTAAACTCATCCGTCCCATATATCCCATTCTTGATATCTGGAAGCGAGACATCAATTGGGTATTCTTTCTTCTCAGTCCCATCCTTTGACACTGGAGGCGTCATGCTCCTTTCCTTCTGCTGTTCTTCGATTTGTTCAACCAGTTTATCAGATAAATCACCCAATTTTTCCCCAATCCAATTGCTGCCCTGTAGGATAATCTCAAGCGCCTTCTTCCTAGAATTCAAGGAAGAAAGTAAAGTGGAGGTAATTAGGTCAGCAGGCCAATTTCCATTCGCATCAACCAAATTGCCATCTACAGAAGCATCAAGCAAGAGCTTGACTATCTCAGGAGCGAAAGCCGATCCTCCCGCAACAGCACAGTGGAGAGCAGTAGCCTTATCAGAACCACAAAACCTGTTAACATCAACCCGGCCGGTTTCAAGGATATAAGCCAGCACATGTTTGCTTCCAAACAATGAAGCAATCATGAGGGGCGTTCTCAGCTCAAAACCCATCTTTTTCGAACCAATTCTTCTGCCATACCAATAGCTGACCTCATCAATATCACATCCCTCTTCCTCAACAGCACATCTAAACCCAGTAAGGTCATCGGACGCCGATAATTCAAGCAAAATCGACAAATTGCAGCAAGAAGCCTCTTGCCTTTTTGGTTCACCCTCCATAACAACGGCCTCTGAACAGAGTTCCCTCTTGGAATCACTGCACATCTACACCCTCTCTTTTCTTTCTTTCTTCCTCTCAAACGTCCACGGCCTCTCCACTTCTCTCTCCCTGTACAAAATCACAACATAAGAACATTCGGAAAAGATTTCTTGAAAGAAACCCACTAAGTAACAGTTCTAGAACATCAAAATTAAAAACAGAAATTCGGGAAAACAATCAAATTCACTACTTAGACGAAACCCATCAACAGAATCGTTCATAACATCGGATGGCATAGCAAAATTCAGTCAATCTTCAGATATTGAACCAGTCTTTATAAAAGACAACTACCAAATAAGCATAAGAATAAAACCATAATTGGCAAACTGATAATAGGATGTCTAAAAAGGCAATCGTAACGATTAACGAACAGGTGAACCTACGAAAGCCATAAAATGAAAGCCCTAAAAAGGACAGAAACAATCATAGTACCTCAAATTGAGAGATGAAACTTTGTTTTTCACGAACTCGAAACCTATGTCACATGAGTTTCTTCTATAAAAGCCTACCCCCTTAAAACTGTCTCCAAAAAATCAAGAGAGAGAAGCGAGACTTTTCTTCTTGGCTTCTGCACTTCGTGGGTTTGGTCAAAAAGGCAGACAACATAGGAGACTTCATCGTCTCCGCTTTTCATCCTCTTTCTTCCTTCCCTCTAAAAATATAAACTCAAATGTAAATTCAAATTCACATGCAAATGCAAATTGAAATGCAAATGCAAATGCAGAGTGTGCTGGACGCCACCAAACTCCTCCGATCCGAAAGTTCCCCAATTTTTCCAATAATAACATCTAACCGTCTAAACTGACACGTGTCGGTTCAGATCTTCAAGCTGCACACCATGGGTGACCGGACCAAAGAATCCGGACCGTCACACTTTCCGCGTTTGTGGATGACGAGGAGGGACCCGCACCCTCAGCGGTGCATTTAGTGGGTCCCACTTCGCTGACCTGTATTCTCTCTATTGTCACTATCTATTTCCTTTTCAAAATGAAACAGACCGTTCCTTTTGAGACACGTGGAGGGTATTGACATGTCATTGGGTTGTCGTTAACCCGAAGATGGGGTGGGTGTTATTTATTGGGTGAAGTCCGATGATTATCATCTCGCACACCGAGGAAAGGCAAATGTTTGCGGAGCAATCCTTTGGTTGGTCACGTCCAGCTCGGATGCCTCTCTCTCTCTCTCTCTCTCTCTCTCTCGTTTCCTTATCTACAACATTTTTGGTCAAAGGAAACGACGCAGATGTTTGGGGGTGGAATTATATTAGATTAATCCAAGTTGGTAATAAAAAATGTTGGTTTTAAGCATTTTCAATCCCCATGTTTTCAAAGCCCTCAATCTTGACCACAGTAAAAATAATTTAAATTGAATTAAAATACTTTTTAAATTAAAGTAAAAATAATAATAATAAAAAAAAAACATGCTGCTGGATAAATATAAAATTCAAACCAATTGATCAAGAGTGGGTTTATTTAATTTTTCTCGTATTCATTTTTTTCTCATTCATTGCTTTGATTTTGGCCTCTGTAGAGCCAGGCAAAACCACGGCCCGAGTGTGCTGGCATGACCCAATGCCCAAGGAGTGATATTGCCATAACGATAATTAGAGTCATAATTAAAAAAATTAATTAATAAATTAATTAATAATAGATAAAAATAATTAAATTATTAATAAAAATAGTATAAATAATAATATTAACACTTATAATAGACATTAAACAGAATAATATTATAATTCTCCTTTCTCCCTCTTTATACTCTTTCTTCCTCTCCTATCTTTCTCTTTCCCTAATGTCCCTATCTATCTTTTTCCCTCTCTAGAATAAGATTATGACAAATTGGTATCAGAATCCATGATTTTTGACATAATCAATAACAAAAGATATTTGATTTAAGAAATATAAAAAAAAACAAGAGTTTTGCATGCATGAACAGAAGAAAAAAAAGAGAAACATGATAAAAGAACGAATGCTCTCATGGCACATATTGATAACAAATTTAACATTCTATTAAAAATATGTGGTATTGATGAAATTATCAAAATTTTGATAAAAATGGAGTAAGAAAAATGAAATAAATTGGATATCAGTAAAGTAAATCAAATGACAAAAGAAATAATATCAAAATCCGTGGAATAACAAAGTATTGATACACTTTTTAAGTCTTCTATTATACCTACTCCTAGTGAAGAAATAGTAATAATAAAACAATGGTCACAAATGACTAAGAAAAAATCTATTAACGATGATTTATTGCCAAACTTTTCAAATATTTGACTATCGAGTCTTTTGAGATCTAAATGCCACAAATTCAGTGCGTTGAATTAGAGAGTCTTTTGGGAGTTTCACAACCAAATCTGGTTATTAGTTGTTTCGAACTCTTGACTATTGAGAGGGAGTAATGCCAGAGGATTTTCGTTGGGTGTGGCGACTATAATGTCAGGAGAGAGTAAAACTGCTTGTTTGGTTAATATTGAGGGGAACATTGATAACTAATATCACGTGAGCTCACCATAGTTTCAGTGAGGATTTACCTTGTCATTTATGTGTTGATGCCCCACAGTCATTAATCCACCTTTTTTCGGGTTACAGAAAGACTCGATGGGTATGACTTAATATCCTCAGAACATCTTTTTTGCGAAAGAGAGTTCTTAAACAGAAGCAAGTAAAAGAGTGGCTTCTACCAAATAGTAAGTCGTAAGCCTTGCATAGGGGAATGCCTTGGTCCATGCTATTTGTGTATACTTTGTGGACAATTTGAAAAGCTAGATGTAGATTAGTTTTTGAAAATGTCTCATTCTCTTCATAAGAGGTTGGAGCTCCGGTATCCTTTTACGCTAAAGAAGGTTGGTATGCGATTTTAGGGAAATGAAAAATCCTCCTTCACCAGGTATTTGGATAAAATGGTGTGTTCCACCAGTTGAGTTTTATAAGCTCAATACCGATGGGTCATCAAATTTAAATGCTCAAATTGTTGGCATAGGGGGCCTTCTAAGAGATGATTTTGGTCTTTGGAGAGGGGGTTTCACAATAAACCTTGGATTGGCGAATGCGACTTTGGTGAAATTGTAAGGTGCTCATGAAGGATTAAACTTCTTGGGAAGAATGAGGCTGTTCCTGGTGGTTTTGGAGCTTGATTCAAAGTGCCTGGTTAATGTGTTGTCTTCTACCGTTGAACCCATGCATCCTCATTATCATATTTTGAGAGAATGCCAAAAATTGATACGTAAATTGGTCATGCATAGGGTGTTGTTTGTGCTAAAAGAGGGTAATAGATGTGCAGATGTATTAGCTAAGATGGGCCTTCGATCTCTCCTGGGACCCATGATTTTAGTGATGCTCTAAATGAAGTGTACCGCCATCTTCTTAATGATATTTGAGGTCTAACCTCTTTTAGAGGTTAGTCCTTCTATTCCTTTGCAACAAAAAAAAAAAAAAGAAATTCGGGGTTCATAAAGAAAATTTTTTTGCTAGAAGCAGAATATCAATTGTCCAAAAAAGAAGCTATTGATGGTGATTTCTTATCAAATCTTTCACTGATTGAACTTCCGATATTCATAGAGAAAAATCATCCACCAAAAACTAATTTAGAAAGGCTTTCTCTCAAACTCTGTCTCTATTTTTCTCATACTACTCTCCCTATAACTCAAGTCACATACATTATTTGTCTTCATCATCTTATCTCTCAACACAATTGTGAGTCTTAGTTTAAGATTTATGGATTCTATAAAATTTCAATTCTTGGTTTTTCATTCTCGAGAATAATATTTTCAAGGGGAAAGTATTATAATGGTTAGACGATAGTTAAAAAATTTGTTAGATTAGTTATAGTTAATGGAGTAATTAACAAATTAATTAGTAAAAGTAATATAAATAATAATCTCAAAACATGTAATAAACATTAAATGGAATTGTATTGGAATATATGTTTCTCTCTCTTTGTATTCTCTGTCCCTTACTTTCTCCTTCTTTCTAGTCTCTCTCTCTCTCTCTCTCTCTCTCTCTTATCTCTATTTCTTTCTTTCTCTCTCTTTTTTTACCCCTCTCTTGAGTTGGATCGTTACAGATGCCTGCCATATCCAATGCTCAATCGAGGTCAAGCATTACGTTGCAGAATGCATATCTGATTATTGTTCTAATTACATGCGCTTTTATCTTGGTGAAATCTGATTTGAGCCTCCATTTATAGCTCCACAGAAATTTTAGTGCCACTAAATTATAATAACACATAACTAATAATATTATCTTTCGTAGTTAATCGAAAAACTAAAAAATATTCTTTAGAATATATTTTAGAAAAATCAAAAAACTTTATACACATTTAGAATTGTTCCATTTTTTCCCTTCAAAAAAAATTATGATTACAGAAATTTTAATTTTCATGACGAAACTTTTATAAATCCTTCTGTCCTGATTCATATAGTATTTTAAGAAAATATTATGCTTAATTTGAGAAAGTTTTCAAAAAACAAATAACAAAATTATTTTATTTAGAAAAATCATCGAAAAACAAAACTATAACTTTTCTGGGATCTTGTTACGAGTAAAACTTGAATGAGATTATACCATATTAAATTCAAATTACTCGAAAGGGGAATGTAACCATAGGAAAGGCATTGATTATTATTATTTTAATAATATACACAAATCAAGATAACAAAACGATTCAGAAAGATGTAATAATAATTAATTATGAATAATTTTTATATTAAAAATTAATTTAATATCACATGTCTCATGAGATACATATCGAATGTTTAACCGATAGCAACAGATACTAGATTTGATCTTAGCCAAAAGATCAAGAAAGGTATCAGGTCGGCAATTTTTGCTAGTGTCTTTGGCAGCATTTCTTCCTCAACATCACTCTCTCAAGCTTTTAATCATGCGAAGAAACCAAATTGGAGAATAAGTGTCCTAGATCACTCACCAATAACCATAAATCAATATCTTAGAGGGACGAAGTTCTCAACGTTGTGTAGAAAAAGAGGCCACGGGTTTTGTAACATTGGTATCAGACAAGAGTCAATGACATATCACTACATCAACATTTCATTTAAAAGAACCTCTGCAGATAAGATGTGGATCAGTTCGAAATAAAAAAGGATTATTATAAAGAGTTGGGAAAGTGTGATACAACTCCAATGTTTGTCCTAACCAATAGCCTCCCTCATTTTTTTTTTTTTTTTCTCTCTTTCGTTTTAAGCAAAAAGACGGTGTTGGTGGGTGCTAGATTTTCTTATTTTTATTTTATTTTATTTTAATTATAATAATTTTTTAATTAAAACATATCAATCATTTTTTTCAAAAAATATAATTAATTTTAAATAAATTTAATTCTGATATTTTCAATTAGGGTCTGATCATAATTGGATGAGCTTGTCATTGAATATTGTTGAAATGTAAACTAACTACGATACCCTTTTATGATTTAAGAGCTTCTGTAGATTTTCGAATAGAATAATAGCGACGAAGTTTCACCGTTGGGGGCGGGGGAGGGGTGTGAGGGATGGTCGACCCCATTTGAATTGAAAGCTTCAACATTGTATTGTATTGTATTATCAAAAAATGACAATATAAATGTGAACAAAAACGCTTAAACAAGAGAAAAGTCTTACATGGGTCGGCTAAAATGGAACCCACCATAGCAACACGACATGAGATTAAATGAAGTGGGACCAATGAATGCAACCCCCAACTCCCCTTCAACTCATATCAAATGGGGTCAAGAGGGCATTTGAGGGCATTTGATGTTGCTGCGATTGTCGGGACCAGCAATTAGTCGCAAGGACAAACCAGGAAAGTTATATTATTATTATTATTATTATTGTTATTATTAAATCATAGAGATTCAGAGACATGGAGCATCGAGGATGCTTCAAAAGAAAGGTTAGTAAGAAAGATGATAGAAAAATAACAGTTGACATTTTCATTTAGATTTAGATAATGTTTTGTTCGAGAAAGATTGGTTGATTAATTTGATTGATGGCACTTAAATTTGACCAAATTTAGAAGGAAGATTACGTAGGAGTTCTGTTCGTGTCCCCGGTTATGAATGAGATATATGCTAATCGGAGTGGAAACCACTTTTTGTGGTACATGTATGCACCTATTATTATTACTAATGGAACGTGGCTAAAAGTCTAAATTAAAAAAGAAGATTTTCAGAAAGCCTACAAAGGACGTTTACAGATCAATATCCGACGATCAAATGATAATTTATCAAAAGATCTTAACAGTCCAAATCGACTTGTCAAACGATAGGGTCTCAATCGTCCCGCCAACCGAATGTAACTCACCGAACAAAGGTAATCGTTCCGATCAGGCAAGCAGACATCAACTCTTTAATCGGACAAGTCACAAAGATCCCTTAATCGATCGAGCGATCGAACGTTATGCAACACCCCTAATAATTCTAAAGGAAGATTATAATTCTCTTAACTTCAGTCTCTTATTTCATAACGACAAATCCCGAATCTTTCGAGTAAGGAAAGCACCCCTCCCGAAAATGGTAATTCTACCGATAAATGAGAATCGTAAACAATTCATAATATTAATCTTCGAGATCCCCGGATCAGTTCGCTAAAGAAGATAGGATTGCAATCCTCCAGCGGCGCATGTCTCTCAGAGGTATAAGTTATCCCAAAAACTCTCAGAAGGAGATATGCTGATCACAGGGAATAGACTTCCTTCAATTCTGAGTTTGTTTCTTTCAATCAAAAACCGCTCTTTACTGACTTAAACGTCGAAACCTCCTCACCGGAGCACCCTCCGGCGGTTTTTGCAGGTGTATCCACCCATTGACGGCTATTGTTCAGGTCAAGAAGGAGTTGATATCTGTAGAGTCATAACTCACTTCCAACAAATTGGCGTCGTCTATGGGAAACAGATTGGAGAAGTTTCGGTCATTTCGATAATCATGCCTCCAAGGACCAGAGAGTTTTCAAGAGCCACCCCTGTTGTAGGAGGGCACATCCCTATGCCCGCCGAACCTACCGTTCCCCCAATAACGAATCCTCCAATTAGCAAATCCTGTATTTTCTCCCCGACCATCACATCCAGAGTTAATTCCGCAACATGCAATCAAGGAACGACAAGTCATGGCCTCAGGACCAGTACAGGCAGACCAGCCTCAAATGGAAAGATTGGTGTCTAGAATCCAAAGAATGAGTAAACAGTTTGAATGACTCAGTCGAGCCCTCGGGCCGGACAACCACTCATCTGCTATAGAATCCGAATATAAGCAACCACCCAGACGAGAATTCATGGAACCATTGGCGGCCTCCCAATACGACCCCCAAGATCTGAAAAGGCAGATTGAACAGTTCGTGGCCCCTGAGCTTAAAAGAGTGGGCGTAAAGGATAGGGAAGATCTCCAACACTCCAAAAGCGAATCGTCATTCGATGCAAAGATCTTGTCAAAACCAACGCCAATGGACGTCCTTCTACCTCCCATGGAGCGATATGACGGGACAAATGACCCCCACGACTATTCTGTCCATTTCATAACAGTTGTGGTCTCTAGAGACCTCTCGGATGTCGCGATGTACAAATACTTCCCTACCACTCTTAAGGGTAATGCCCTAACCTGATTCAATTCTCTTCTCACGTTCAGTATCAAGAGTTTCGCACAACTCCAATAACAATTTGAGGCCCACTTTGTAATCAGTTGAGGGGTTAAGCAGAAATCTACATCCATTTTATCATTACATCAATGGAAAGAAGAATCTCTCAGAAATTTCATGGAGAGATTTAAGACAGAAATGCTGAAAGTCCATAATCTGGACCATAATATCGCTTTGGTCGCGCTCCTAATGGGATTGTGCTCCTTTGATATGAATGTCTCCATCACAAAAAAGCCCCTGACAACAATCTAAGAGTTTTACTCTCGAGCGGAGAAATATATTGCTGCGGAAGAAGCAGAGACTTTCGATCGACAAAAAAGCCGTCATAGCAAAAAAGAACGCAGCCGGTCGCCACACCAGCCTTCCCCGAAGAAAGGCAAACCAGGAATTCCGCATTCGCAAAGGTTCAGCATCTATACTCCGCTAAGCGAAACCCCAAATTGGGTTTTACATCAAATAAAGAACAAATCATATGTCAGATGGCCTCCGCGCCCGACAGAAGAAGATCCTAAAAAAGATAAGTCCAAATACTGTTATTTCCATTAGGACTACGGCCATTCGACCGATGAGTATAAAAGACTCAAGGATGAACTTGAATTCTTGGTCCGCAGCGAAAAACTGCAGAAGTTCATCAGTATTGAAAGAAGAAATCTGCCTTCCCCCAACAGGGGTGACACACAAGGGAGAATAAGCTATTTCATAGGCCAGATCCCAGACCATCACGCAAGAAACCAAGAGGGGTGATCTTCCAAGTCCACAACGAAGACGATTGGCACGAGCCATACATTCCTACTAACATTTGTCCGGCCTACGACCCAGATTTCCCAGCACTCTTCTCTTGATCAAGATTTTGATATTTTCTACTATTTACCGACTGCATGTGGCTCGGAATTTCGAATGACCCACAGAGAAAGTGCCTCCTAAAGTCTCAAATCGACTGAAGGGTCTCAGTCGCCCAAATCTTCTGAATGAATGTGTCGTTAAGTTGGGATAGAACTCCCCGAACGGGCGGACACGGCCCAATCTCCTAAAGTCTCAAATCGACCGAAGGGTCTCAGTCGCCCAGATCTTCCGGATGAATGTGTCGTTAAGTTGGGATAGAACTTCCTGAACGGGGGAACACGGCCCAACCTTCTAAAGTCTCAAATCGACCGAAAGGTCTAAATTGCCCAGATCTTCTGGACGAATGTGTCATTAAGTTGGGATAGAACTCCCTAAACGGGCAGACACGGCCCAACCTCCTAAAGTCTCAAATCGACGGAAGGGTCTCAGTCGCCCAAATCTTCCGAACGAATGTGTCGTTAAGTTGGGATAGAACTCCCCGAACGGGCGGACATAGCCTAACCTCATAAAGTCTCAAATCAACCGAAGAGTCTCAGTCGCCCAGATCTTCTGAATGAATGCGTCGTTAAGTTGGGATTGAACTCTCTGTATGGACGGACACGACCCAACTTCCTAAAGTCTCAAATCGACCAAAGGGTCTCAGGCTCCCAAATCTTCCGAACGAATGTGTCGTTAAGTTGGGATAGAGCTCTTCAAACGGGTGGAAACGGCTCAATCTCCTAAAATCTCAAATCGACCGAAGGGTCTCAGTCGTCTAGATCTTCTGAACGAACGTGTCGTTAAGTTGGGATAGAACTTCCCGAACGGGCAGACACAGCCCAACCCCCTAAGGTTCTTAACCAATCGAAAGGGCTAATTCACCCAGGCCTTTCGAGCGAATATCTTCGAATCAATCTCCTAGAAACGGGTAGAAGCAACCCTAACTTCGGGAGCTCTCGATAACACACCAGAAATTGAACCACCCAGCGTAATCGAAAGAGCGCATTATCAGGGGAGGTCCCCCCGACCCCGCCTAACTAGCAAGATCAAAAAAAAAAAATCAAAAGTTCCTTAATGATTATTACATGTCAATGAATCATAGGATAAAAAATCCTTATTCCACAAGATTACAAAAAAATGGAGGGGTCGCAAGAAACAACAGGAGCAGAATTCGAATCCGCTGATCCTTCAAGAGGGGGCAGAGCTTCGTACCATCCAAGTTCCCGAAAAATCTCTTCAGCGCGTTTCAGACGCTCATGCAACTTAAGCTGAGAAAGTTAGAGGTTGACAGCATCTTTGGTAGCGGAAGCCTTGAGAGCAACTATCTCTTCTTCGGCCTTTCGAAGGGACTCTTCTCGTAAACGGGTTAACGTTTCAGCGTCTGTTAACCGTGCTTTCCAAGCGCATGCCTCTGCTTCCAATTTCTTTCAACGAGTTTGATCCGAAGTAAGGTCTTCCTGAAGACGCTTGATTTGCCTATCTTTGATCTATCTAATGGTCTTCTCTTGGTTCTTCAAGGTGTCTCTCAGCGCCAACACTTGGCTGCTCATACGAGAAAATTGCTTATCTCTCTCTGCCCTCAACTTTCTTTGAAATTCACTAGAGCAGAGGTCTAAAAAAAAGAAAAAAAAAAGACACATTAGTCAGAATCACGAGATAGTAAAAATCAAACTTCAACTCGCGCAAAGAGAATACTTACTGTAAGGTAAAGAGACTGGATGGCCCTGTCGGTAAACTCAAGAGGCATCTTTCAGAGGGCGGACTTCGAAAAAAGTTGGAAACGTTTAGCCAATTGCAAGCCTTCATGTGGATCAACGAGATTGAAGTTGTGGCCCCCCATGAGAACCGCAACTGATCCTTCTTCAAAACCCCATCCCTCTCCAATCAAAATAGGTTGAGGAACACAGTAGTCATCTGGTACGTTGACCAAAAGACACTGAGACCCCCGAGAGGAATGTCTCAAAGTTTCTTCCGAGATAGAAGCAGAAGGTTGCGTCACCGAAAACTCCTCTGACCTTTGCGGATCTTGAACCAGAATGTTCACAATCACTTCGAAGAGTCCCTCGTCGGAACCACCTCATGGTAGGCGCGTTAAAGGCTTCGCCGACGAGATGGCCCCCTCCTGTTTCAGAATACTCTTGAGAAAGCACATGCTCTCCAGACTCGGTTTGCTCTTCTTCCCTAGTAGGTGGACTGGGCGCCCTAGTTTTAGTATTTTTCTGTCCAGATTCAGGAGAAGCATTAACCGCCTTTATCTTCGTATGAGACCGTATTTCCCGCTCAATAGAAATTTCATCAGGAAGATGGGCGTCAATAACCAACACGGTATCAACCAACTCCTTTCCCTGTTATTCCAGCAAAAGGGGTTTGGTGATTTGGCTTGATTCATCTATAAGTAGACCAGACAATATCAACATATCGTCTCTCACCAAGCTGTCCACCCACAAACTCCTACAACTAGCCCCATAATAACGAGTCATAGCACGTAAGACGCGGGAATGGCAAAGAAGAGATGGGATCTTCTTGTTCAAAAAGGGCACTTGGTTGGCATTCGGAATGGCAGGAAGAAGGTCTCTGTTCAAGAATCAGACGAAGAAAAACTTTTGCATCCAATGTTTATCTTGAGATTCGATGTAAAAGAATTTCCAACGAGACTCCTAGTGGGTTTGAAACTTATACCAACCGCAGGTGGATCCTTTGGAGCTACATTGCCCTAAAGAGAAAAGGGCCCATAGAATCACCAAGTCAAAGCGGATACGAAAAAATCCTAACAGAGAAATTAGAGCAATCACAAATCGTCAAGCGCTCGAGATAAACAATGAGAGATGAATGTTCCAGTGCCTCAGGATTTCCACCAGTGGACCCGTATACAGAATTTTCAAACCGTACTTCACACACTGCCTATATATCAAAACGCAACCCTTGGGGCAAAACTCGCTCTGTCCTCCATACCGGGCAACACAAACTCAAAATCGCTTTTAAGCGACATCTCCCCTTGGACTTCTGACAGATCCTCTTCGGTCATGGTATTTTGAATGTTATCTATACTGTGCGACGAGGAAGAATCTTTTGACATCTCGGTCTAAAGAGGGAATCCTTTTGAAAAGAACAGATTGAAAAATGAAATTTTCTAGAGAACGTGAATCTTTGTGAAGCGTAGGGGAGACGGTTTGTGGGAACCAAAGCGGCGGAAGTCAAATTAAAGGGATACTCCTTTTCAAGATTATCACTCATGATGCTTTTTTTTCAAGAAGACTATGAGTCGGGAATAAATGATGAAACGTGGCCGAAAACCAAAACCAAAAGAGAAGATTCTCAGAAAGCCCACGAAGGGCGCTTACAGATCAATATCTGACGATCAAATGATAATCTACCGAAGGGTCTTATCCGTCCAGATCGACTTGCCAAACAATAGGGTCTCAGTTACCCCACCAACCGAACGTAACTCACCGAACAAAGATAATCGCCCCGATCAGACAAATAGACATCAACTCTTCAATCGAACAGGTCACGAAGATTTCTTAATCGATAGAGTGACCGAATGTTGTACAACACCCCTAACAATTCCAAAGGAATATTATAATTCTCTTAATTTCAGTCTCCTATTTTATAACGGTAAATTTCATATCTTTCGAGTAAGGAAAGCACCCCTTTCGAAAATGATAATTCTACCGATAAATGAAGATCGTAATCAACTCATAATATTAACCTCTGAGATCCTTGGATCAGTTCGATAAGGAAGGTAGAATTGAAGTCCTCCAATGACGTACGTCTCTCAGAAGTATAAGTTATCCCAAAAACTCTCAGAAGGAGATACGCTCTCTAGGCCTAACACTCTGAGCACACGAATCACAGGAAATAGCCTTCTCTCAATTTTCTTTCATTCGAAAACCGCTCTTTACTGACTTTAGCGTCGGAACCTCCCCGCCAGAACACCTTCTGGCGATTTTTACAAGTGTATTCACGTATTAACGGTTACTGTTCGAGTCAAGAAGAAACTGGTATCTATGGAGTCATAACTCACCTCCAATAATAATAATAATAATAATTATTATTATTATTATTATTATTATTATTATTATTATTTAAAGAAAACTTGTATGTTTAAAGTTTCACGATAAGAGAGGATCTTTTTTTTTTTAATACAATTATAGGATAAATTGAAATTGTTATAATTCAAATATGCTCCCTAAAAGAAGCTAACTCAATGTAGGACTATTTAATTATACATACTTTTGTTTAAATTCTACAATTAGAATGATTTGCTATGGTTTCAAAATTGTGCTGATAATCATTCTTGGTGCTCCTTTTGGTTGTTGATGCAGATATTCTTGGGCCTCTGTACCCTATTGCTGAATAACAAAAATGGCGAATAAAGTCTATTGGGCCGTGACCAACATGAGAACCTAAACCAAAGTGTTCGGTTACCTGCTCCTTCTCCTTCTCCTTCTCGTTCTCCATTTCGTTCAGGTGTTTGGTCTATCACTTGTTAATAACATTTAAGGAAACAAATTCTATAGAATTTTAATAATATTTTAATAATTCATTCTTTTTTAATTATAGATATTAAATTAGGAAAAAAAAATTCTGGGGTATTCCTCTCTGCCCCCTTCCCTTCCCCATGGTTGAAACATATGGCGTCTTCACAGAAATATAAATAATTTATTCGTGGAACTTGATTATAAGACAATTGAAACAGATACGTGTGATCGAGAGAACAACTAGTTTTGATCAGCGCCTCGGACAACAGAACTGAATATAAGATCAATATAATCAAAGACATTAAACAAAAATCCCAAAGACTCTTTTCTGGTTTGAGAAATATTCACATTCTTCTCTAATACAAGCCTGATCGCAATTAATACAGCCTGAAATTATGCTGAAAAACAACCGCCAGAAGAAAAAAAAATTAACAATAATGTGATTAATAAGCCAAAAATGGCTTATTCCCAGAAGCTAAAAGCTACATTATACATATACTTACAAGAAGTTCTATGAATATGATGAATATCAGTTCACAACAATTCTTGCAGGAAGGCAAATCCCAGGAGCATGCTCTTCCACAAAAAGATTTTCACAAGCCACTAATTTTATCATAGTACGTGCAGCCGGGCCATACTTCTGTCGAGCCTCAACAAAGCTCCGGCACATAACCTGGTCAATCCAATCCTCCACCGCCATCATCCTATCTGACAACCAAGCAGCTGCAAGTAGCTGTCCCATGACTTCAGGATGGACCTCCAGCAAGCACTTGGATCCCATCGTCTCCCTGAAACTATACATGATCTTCTCCATTAACTTTTTGGCGCGGCTATCAAAATCAAATGGCTTTAATTCCACTTTTTCGTCCACCTGTTCATAGAACTCTTCCAACCAAGCCTCTGAATTCTCAGAAATGGAGTCACTCTCACAACTTACATAACCACAATCCTCTTCAATCCCTTGTACAGGTAAGTTCAAATCAAGAAAAGTTTTTCTGGAACGCTTGCAAGCTCTTTCCTGAAACTCTGAAGGTTCTTGAGGACCTGTTGAGTTAACTTCACTTTCACGGTTAGCCAACACATTTACATCAATGCCACTCCTGGTGGTGTCCCCAGAAATAGACTCCACTATAATTTTAATTTGACAGTTTTTGGCTCTGAGTATTCTTTCTTCTGTGTATTCAGTTCCTTCCTTCCTGTACAGAGAATTCTTGGTGGATGTTGTCACAAAAATTGTGTCACTGATGCTTATCTCTCTCCTATGTGAATCTGGAAATTTACCAGTCCTAATAGCCTGGGACAAGCTACTTTGAGCTAGCAGATCTGCACTATCTATGTTCTCAAGGAAGACAACTGAATGGGGTTTCTTGCATAACTCTGTTGCAATGAAATCAACTACAGTCTTACCTCTAAACCTAGCATCATAACCATTCAAATCTTGACGACAAACAAGTGACAGTGGATTGCTAATCCCTCCTTGGGTTCTAAGGTCAATAAATATTAAGTTTTCCCTGCTTCCAAACAAAATTTCAGCTAGTGCTGCAGCGATTTTCCTCTTCCCCACTATGTCACAACCAAGGAAATGGAGCCAAACATCTCTTCTGGGTTTTGCACCACGAAACTTTTCGTTTCCCATTCTGCAACGGGTTACAGTATGGCTAATCAAACAAATGGCCTCATCTTGTCTGCCCACCTTTTCAGTTAGAGCTCCCCAAAGTGACTTGAAATCTTTTGGATCCAATTGACCTCCAGAATCTAGACCACAGCAGGACGAAATCTTAGCCCTCCTATAAGAGCTATTCTCACTAGCATCATCATGCTCAGTAGAAACAGAACCTGGGCGGTTCTGCACACACTCACTGTGGTCTTGTAATCTTGAATTTTTGGGCTCATGACATATAGGTGCATACAATGTTCCCAAGCCCAAATCTGTGGTCACGGAAGTAACAGATGAAGGTGATGGATTATCAAGGGGCACACTCAAGTTTGGTAAAGTGCAACGAGAAAGCGGGGGGACATTAGCTTCAAGCTGCAGGCTTATGGAAACTGAAACCTTCTGGTGAAGGTCAGCATTTTTCACTCCACAAAGTGGGGAAATTGATCCGTTTGCCCTTGGTGGAGAAATATTTTGAGTGTCCACAGGCAGGGAAAGGTTTTGATTCTCATAACCACTTTCATCCAGGGATGAACTTCTGCTGTTACTTTCTTTCAAGTTGGAAACAAATCTGGAGTCAGTGCATACATTGTCAGATTTCAGCTGGGAGTTGACAGGAAGTGGACATGGTTGTGTCTGATGGAGGCGAAGACAAATATCATTCCATTTCTTTTCTAGACCAATCAATTTGGCATTCAATGCTGTGCTATCATCTTTGGCCTGCACTGAAGTAAAAGGTAACATTAATTCTTTATTGTTAGACGTAAGGCAACAGAAACACAATGCCAAGTTCACCCATGGGGATCTCAAATTACTTCTTTCCTTATATTGCTCGCATAAAACAAATATTACTAAAGTTCCACACCTTTGCAGTATCCAATCCTTTGTTTGTGTCAAGTTCTGCCATTTGTAACCAAGAAGGTAATTTCTCCGAGTGTTGATCAGCAACTGAGGTAGCAGCTCCACCCTTCCGCATAGCAGAAGCTTCTTGCTCATACTTTTCATTGCAAAGATGACAACGAGGCTGAGTCATGGCTATACTTTTGCAGGTCAATGGAATTTTAAAGTCCGCTGGTGAAGTAAAAAATCCCCCAAATGGAACGAAGGACCCCATCAAGCTGTAAGTATATCATGAGCACGCAACTGTGAGATCCAGTGGACACAGTGGTCAGAAGATAAAGTGTGCATGGAGAATGCTACAGTAACTATAAGTAAGCAATCACTACATGAATACAAGAAACAGAGATACTTCTCTACTATTAAGAGTAACAACATGCAGAGCAACTACAATAATCTAACAGAAGGAAAACTAAAGAAATCTGGAAAATTAAAGAAATCCGCTGTGTTGTTACCCAAAAAAAAAAAAAAGTTTCAATTTTGGACACACCACCTTATTGTACGAACACTCCCAAGTATTGAATATGGTTAAAAATTACAGTTCGTTTCCTTTCTAATGGCCGTCCTGTGTGGCAGACCTTTTCCAAGATTGAATATCGCCTCTGTAACTAGTTAACAATATTATTAAACTGATTCTACAAGCACCATTTCTGTCCATGAAAAAGCAGAAAGCAGGTAATAATTTTATGGCAGCACAGAAACTACGTCAACTAAACCAAAAGACAGTGTCTTCCCATTATAATAAAAATCACTCAACACGAAAAACTTACAACTACAGTATCAGAAATGAATAGTTCTAAACCTTCCACGTCAGAATGTATACAGACGATATAAAAAGAACTCCATGGCAATTGATTCTAAGTAGGCCATGCGTTTATACCATTTTTCCCTTTTCTTTTTCTGGATCACGGACCATATTTCCTAACAAAATACATGCCTGCAATATGCATTATTTTTCTCCCTCCCCCTCGGGATCATCAACCCTCGCAAACTATAAAAGAACAATCTTTTTATCTCCTCTAAGTAGGCCATGCGTTTATACCATTTTTCCCTTTTCTTTTTCTGGATCACGGACCATATTTCCTAACAAAATACATGCCTGCAATATGCATTATTTTTCTCCCTCCCCCTCGGGATCATCAACCCTCGCAAACTATAAAAGAACAATCTTTTTATCTCCTCTCCAAGTTTCAACATGCCAGTAACTTCTAAGAGAGGAAATCATGCCCTTCCCCATTGCTCCCTCGAAGTACTTTCAACACAAACCAATCACAAGTACAGAGATTAATTTCCATAACAGCCAACTAATAACATGAAAAAAAAAAAAAAAAAAATCCTAACAGTACTAAAATTTATCAGCATTTAAGTACATAGAAGGCAAGTATGGGACAAAAATGTACCAGCCAATGAATCCCAATTCTGGTAAGTTCTAGATATTCAGATGCCTGATGAAAATTGAAAACAATAGTCCCAAAGTTATGCTCACCAATGATTCATACGATGTAGCAAGTTTCTGTGGTACAGACAAAGGTTACAAAAAACCTTGAAAAGGTTTTAACATCATCGATCTCATCCACCAATAAGGCTCATTTACATATATTTATATATACCCGACGACACATACACACCAAGAAAGCAACCCCCACTAAAATATAGGCAAATTAAACCCCAATCCAATATAAAATGCTGACAGTGTTAGGCACCATTTCCCAAGCTAAACAACACAAACACGCATATATATATAAATAAGCAGATGAACCCACCTGGGCTTGGACGAAAACCCTTCAATGGAAGGCATAAACGAAGTAATCGGAAGCAAATTCAGATCCCAGTCCTTCTCTATCTCTGGAAACCTATTCAAAAACTTTGAATAAGTATCATCACCACTCGCAGCTCCGATTAGCCACAGTTTCTTCCAATGAAATTTTAATAACTCCGTCAATTTCGCCACTACTCGATTTACGGCATCCATGGAGACACCATCATCCACCAATGATTTCAGTTCTCCAATACCAAGAACAATTCCAGGACCAGAACAGGTCTCTAAAATCTGACCCACCTCTTTAAACTTCAAATCCATTAATTCTTCAGTTCCAGTTCCATTCAAAAACTCACACAACACTTTCTCCAAATAAATTATCTTCAATCCTTTCAATTCCTCAGGCAAAACCCCATCTCTGTTTCTCTCAACAGAGTCTGAAAAACTACGAAGCGCTTCATTAGCACAAATCCCAACAAGCAGCGGATTTCGTCTTTCAGATTTTGTTAAAATTCCTGCAATTCTTCTGGAATTCGCGTCTCCGTTGGGGGAACCAGAGAACCCAGGAAAGGGGAAAGGAAATCCGAGAGGGGTCGGGTCGGAATCAAACCCGGAGGTGAAATTACAGAGGAAGAGAGGAGGACAACGAGGACGGGAGAAGCGAGAAGAAGAGGGCGGGTGAAGAAGGGAAAGCTTGATATCGGCGCTGCCAAAACCCGCTTCGCCGAAGACCCGACTCACGATCGGGTCATCGAGAATCGACAAGATGAAGTGCTTGAGCTCGACTTTGACACAGGAAAGGGAGGACTGTTGTTGCTGTTGAAGCTGATGCATGTGAAAGCTCTCGGGATGTCTTCTCTGATTGGCTTGCGATCTCTTAATAGCAGCCATTAAGGAATTCGAAATCGGAGGCTCGTCGACGGATTTTGAAGTGGGAAGCCGATCAAGAGAGACGCCGACGCTGAGCTCAAGTGCGCGGAATTGAAGCCTAGGCAAGTAAGCCGAGCTGCGAGCGCGAGAGCAGGCGTCGCGTAGAGTGGAGGAAGGAAGGGCTAAAAGAGCAGAGACGGCGTGGAGGGAAGTTGTCTGGGCATGATTGCGGCGGCGCGCGACGGCTACGGCGTCGTCGAGAGCGCGAGCGGCTTCGTCGGTCAAGCATTGCCTTGCAGTGCCTACCGGCGTCGGCATCGCCGGCAACAACGACGGCTTTCAAATGGGAGAACCTACGTAATCTGAAATCTGAAATACAATCTAATTAAGTAAAAGGTTTTTGTTTTGGAGAGAAAGAGGGAAATTATAAAAAAATTTTAAAAAAAAAAGGGGTATAGAGTGGACTTGGCGTTAACCTTTAAAAATAGTGTATTCAGAGAGAGAGAGGGGGGGGGGCATAAGTTCGATCGTCTCCTGGTTTTTGGTTTGTGGGTCCCGACTCTTATTACCAATCGAACAAACACATGGTTGTGCACAGATTCTCCTCCCAAAAGATCTCTCTCTCTCACTCTTCATGTAAAACAAAGGTAGTAAGAACCAAAAGACACTGTTTCGTTTCTGTTTCTCATTCTCTCAAGTTATCGCGACTTTTTCTCTCTCTGTAGAGGGGAGGGATAGAGAGACAGAGAGAGAGAGAACGGGAGAGAGGGAGACAGGAGAAGATAGGGATGCCGTGTCCACTCACCAATTGGTAGTGGAGTCGCTGTCTACCTTTGGGCGTAAAATGATCTTTTGAATTGGAGAGAGAGAGAGAAAGAGAGAGAGAGAGAGATTTGGATTTTTATTATTATTTTAAATTTTTGCAAGGATTTTCATATCATATGGTGATTCAAAAGGTCGAGCGGAAGAGAGAGTAGTTATCTATTATTGGAGTTGTGTTATGATTTTACAAATATCACTTCTTTTTTGATTCGAACAGCAATCATCAATAGATGAATTCACCTGTAAAAACTGTCGGAAGGTATTCTGACAGAGAGATTCTGACGCTCAAATCAGTAAAGAACGTTTTCTATTGAAAAAAACAAATTGAGAGTTATGAGAAAATTGTTCCATGTGATCAATGCGCCTCTTGTATTAGGCTTAGAGAGCGTACCTGATATCGAGGGTTTTGAGATCTCTTATACCTGTGAGAGTTGTGCGCCGCTGAGAGACTTCTACCCTACCTTTATTATAGAGCTGATCCGAGAATCTCAAGGATTAATATTTTGATTTGATCACGATCCTCATTTATCGGGAAAACTTCCATTTTCGGGAGGGATGCCTACCTTATATGAAAGATCTAAGATTTGCCGTTATGAAATAGGAAACTGAACTAAGGGAAATTCTGACCTTCCTTTAGAATCGCGTGGAGTGCTACGTACCAATCGATCGCTCGACTGATAAGGGGTTTTCGAGACTTGCCCGGTTAGAATGCTGATATTTGTTTAATTGATCGAGATGACTGTCTCTACTTGATAAGTCACGATCGGTTAACGGGCCGACTGAGATCCTATCGTTCAATAGACCCGGACGATTAAGACCCTTCAGTAGATTGATCGGGGCGGCTATGGCCCCTCAGTCGATTGTTGTGGTGGGCGTTTGATACTGATCAAAAGGCTCTTTTTGTGAACCTTTGGAGAATTGACTCTTTTGGTCTGGATTTTGAACTACGTCTCATCATTTGCCCCTGACTCATGGTTTTCTTGGAAAGAGGCGCCATGAGTCATGATTTTAAATCGAAAGTTTGAGGGTCTTTTAATACGGTCGTTGTCGCTTTGATCTTTGTAAACCATTTCTCGCACATCCCATAATGACTTTTCTCATTACAACTTTCTCCATCTTTTTCACCTTTTTCTCTCCCCCTGTCAAAGAGTCATTACCGGTGACAAAGATGTCTGTTCCTCAGGCTTTTCTGAATATTGATGATATTACGAGCATCATGTCAGCACAAGAACTCCAAGAAGTGCAAACTGAGATGCTGTTGGGGAATGATTATTCTCTGTCGTCCGCTACAGAGGTTGATAGGGCTAATATGGTACCAGAAAACTGTGTTCCAATGTATCTTCAATCGGTCAGGTACAGTTTGAAGGTTCCATATGCGGGTCCTTTTTCTGAGGTTTTGCGTCAGTGAAACATATTCCCGACTCTCTTGATTTTTAGTGCTTGGTGGTTATTAGTTGCGGTGGCTTCCCTATTAGGGTTTCGTCGTCTTCGTTTTGATTTTGACATCTTGTCCTCAATTTTTATTCTGATAAGATGTAGGAGTAACGGGCCAACCAAGAGATAGTACAAACTACAGACCCGACCCGAGTCCTATTGGAGGTTTTTCTACAGTAAGTCTATCGATAAGAGTTGGATGCAAAAGTTCTTTTTAGTTGAGTTCTTAGACAGGGATCGCATGCCTTGGCTTCCCAAGGCTAACGGGGTGCCCTGTGTGGGGCTGAAACCTCCGATCGTTTTGAAGTAGGGTCGTTTTGTTCGATCGATTAGTATCTATTGCAAGTCCACCAGTCGGAGTATATGGGTCGAGTCCTTGCTGAATGACCAGATGTTATCGCTGGCTGGTTTACTACTCTGGGAAAAGAGAAAAGTTGATCGACCCCTTCTATTGAGGAGAGCGAAAATCGAACTAGTTGATTCTTTGAGTCATCTTGACAACGTCTTGTTGGAAAATATCATTATTGACAAGTTGACTCGGCATAATGCGAAAAGACCTCTTCAGGAGGATCCCAGGGCGTCTGAGGCCCTGCTTAAGTCTTCTTTAAGGGTGATTGAGATCATTCGCGGGTCGCCACCCTCTTTGGTGAAAAGGAGGGGGACTTCCTTGCTCCCGTCTGCGAGGGGGCTTTGTCCAAGTGTCCGGACTCGATAACTGCTATACCGATAGAGAGAGCCGCCCCGGGTGAAGGCAATCCATCGAGTGAAGCAAATGTTAATGTGGACGAGTTAGAAGGAGCCAGGGATCTTCCTTCAATCGATGCTTGAGCGAGAATGAATATTTCTCAGGCTGTAGAAGACAAAATAACGGGGCTTTCTTCCACTGTTCCGGTCTGGCCTATGTGCAAGGGAAAACGCAAAATTCTTGAGGGAGCGTCTTCTTTATCCTTTATCCCTGTTCGGTCTTTCGATAGCAAGAAAGGCTCAAAAGAGTGCGGAACCGTTGCCGTTTATATTGGGAACATGCATTATAGCTACATAGATCTAGCAGAAACGGAGCGTATTACTGGGCAATTTGACTTCTATCGCTGTGAGCTTGATCTTCATAGAATGTCTTACGAACAGGTCAACGGAGCTCTTGAGTCCTTAGGTTTGATGGTAATATTCTCATTACGTCTTTCGAGTTCTTCTTCCTCTTTTATCATTTGTTAATTTGGTTTTCTTCGCAGACCATGGCCCTTGCTCGATTTCAGGGACAATATGGGAGGCAGGTAATAAGCCACTTAGAGGGACGGCTCTCTGAGTTGACCCGTCCGTGGGAATCAGTCTCCCTTTGAGAAAGAGAGTCCTTGGCCACTGAAAACACTCATGGTGCCCTACTCAATCAAAAGGAAGAGGAGTTGAGATCCTTTCGATCGGAATCGGTTCAGTGCCAAGGGCAGTGCGAAAGACTGAAGTCAGAGACTCTGGTGCACAAGAAGTTGGCTCAGTTTCTTGAGAAATCTCTTCAAACGACAGATCGGAAGATAGTGGAGCTTGAGGAATCCCGCGCAAGGGAAGCTATCATCCACAAGGATTCCCATCGTAGACTAGCCGAGAGATTAAAATTTGCCAAAGAGATAGTCTGTAGTATGGGTCTAAGTGATGCTCTGCCCTTAATCAAAGAAGAGATTGATACTCAAAATCCAACTGTATAATTTCTGTTCGAGATTCTGTACTAAGTGGCCTACGTTCATTTAATAAAAATTCTTGTATTTTTTCGATAGAAGTCATCTTTTTCGTTTCTCACTGCATTGTCTCAGTAGAATTAAGGGAATTTAGATCTTTCTCCTGACTCAGAATTTTTACACGAGATGTTCATGCTCATTGGTTCGAAAGGCTGTATCACTCATCAGTGAAGTACATGATCAACAGGGGCCGAGCGGCTGAGACCTTTTGTACGATAGGGAATCTTCAAATAGTTGGGCCGCGTCTGCCCGTCTGGGAAGTCGCATTCCCTATTGACGATGAGTACGAACGATAGATCCTCGACGACTGAGACCCTCCGAGCGACAGAATCAGAACATGAAGATGTAAGAGGTCCGTTAACAAGTGACTTCAAGAAAGTGAAAAATATCCTTACAGTTTAGAAAAATACCAGCAATAAAATCCGATGGCTATTTAGGAGCGAAAGTAAAAGGCTCCAGCTCACATGATAGAGTCCCAATCCCCGATGATGTTCTGAACTTAATCTTCATATGCTTTGTGCTAGGCAAAACCTCCAAGGTGTTTAGACCCGGTCTGCCCAAGATAACATTATAGAGCGAAATGAGGTTTACCACATTAAACATGACGGGAGCCATCGCAAGATTAGGGGGTGTTCCAAGGGTGATCGGGAGAGAGATAATACCCTCGGGATATATTCACTCACCCAAGAGCCCTTTAACTGGGCCCGCGTGGGGCTGAAGATCGGCAGAAGTAAATCCTATTCATTCGAAAGCATCCCGATATAGGAGATTACAGTCAGTTCTTTGATCGATAAAAATCTTTCGAACCTCAAATTGTCTAATTTTGACGGTTATCACAAGGTGGTCGTGCCGGTTCGGGTCGATCCCAATGAGATCTTCGTCGGTAAAACCGATGACTGACCTTTTTTCACCTTATTGTTTATTGATACTCGCCGTTAGGATTTCTTGTGGTGCAGGGGGAATTGTCTTCGGGCAATAAAAATTTGGTGTGATTAAGCGTCTGATCTCATTTTCTGTTAGTCCATTGCGGACCTGAAGAATCACCCTATCCCTTCGGTCCGTCAGAGGTCGAGCAGCTTGGCATTCATCCTATTGGTTGCGTTGTGGCGGTTCACGTTGTAACCAGCGGGAGGACCTCTTTTCCTCCCGGCGATGAACTCCCATAGTCTTCCTTCACGTACTAGGAATTCCAATTCGTCTTTTAATTTTTCATAATCATCGGTCGTGTGATCGTAGTTACGATGAAAGTGACAGTATTTCGTTCTGTTCTTATTGGAATTATCCTCTGTTGATCGTGGGGCCTTCGAACGTATGGCTTGTCTCTGATAAGGGCTAAGACCCGACCAGATGTTTCACTCAGCGGGGTGTAGTTGTTGTATCTCCTTGGAGGAAGAGGTTTTGTCTGGTTTCTCCTGGGCGGAGACCTCTGGGGTGACTGGTTTCGTTCTTTACGGGGAGTCCGATCTCTTCTATGATCGGATGCTTCGGCGTCCTCGGCAATGATGTACTTTTCGGTTCAAGCGTAAAATTCTTGGATGATAGCAGGGGGTTTCTTTGTGATACACACCTTCATGTCGGAGGGCCGCAGGTCTGTTAATAGCATAGCTAATGCGATTGAATGATTCAAAGAAGGAACCCTCATCATCTCATCCTTGAACCTTTCCAGGAAATTTCTTAGGGATTCCTCTTTACCTTGGTATAGTGATAACAAGGCAGTGGACTTTCTCTTGACTCCACTGCTTATCACAAAATATGACTCGAATTGTTCGTGTAACTGAGAGAATGTCTTTGTACTTAACGGTGTGAGAGAATTAAACCAAGTAAGTGCATTTCCTGAGAGAATAGTGGGAAAGTACTTGCACATGGCTGCATCGGGCATGTCCCTGGATATCATTACGGTTATAAAATGGGCCATATGATCTCGAGGATCTGTTGTCCCATTGTATCTCTCCATGGGACGTAGGAGCACGTTGCGACGCATAGGCTCTGAGGAGATCTTGGAGTCGAATGGTGAAGTGTAAGAATAAGAGGAAATTTGGTCTCCCTAAGAGTTGGCCCGCTTTAGTTCCTCGGCTACCAGTTGCTCGACCTACTTTCGAAGATCATCAGTGACTGGTTTGTAGTTTTCAGATGCTTCCTCATGTGGGGGCGACGGTCGTCGCTGGGAACATCTAGATCCCCCAACAGATGATTGGACTTCAGGTCTGAGGGCGCGACTAATGTCCTCCAGTTGTCTACTCACATTCTGAAGTTTGGATTCCAGCCTTTCTATTTAGGGGCGATTAACTCGCTCTGGAATAGGGTCGGCAATGGGTTGGATAGGGAGTGCGAGTTGTTAGGCCCATTCTTAATGAGGTGATCTCATGGGAGCTGCCTGATCACAAGTGGCTGGATCAGGCGCTGCAAGATGAGTGGCTTCAAAAAGTGTGGCAGTTCGCCCTTCAACAGGAGGGACGACTCTCGAGGACGCTCTGGTTCTCGGAGGTATGATTGTTGAAACAACAGATAGTATTTTAATCTGTTCCCACAGACGGCGTCAATCTGTTGGAGGTGGATTATGGCTCCACAGATACCAACTCCTTCTTGACTCGAACAGTAGCCGTCGATGGGCGGATTTACCTGCAAAAACTGTCGGAGGGTACTCCGACGGGGAGACTCCGACGCTCAAGTCAGTAAAGAGCGATTTTCGATTGGAAGAAAACAGACTGAGAGTAATGAAAAAGTTGTTCTCTGTGATCAATGTGTTTACTGTGTTAGGCTTAGAGAGCGTACCTGATGTCGAAAGTTTTGAGATCTCTTATACCTGTAAGAGTCGTGCGCCGCTGAGGGATTTCTACCCTACCTTCTTTATAAAGCTAATCCGAAAATATCGGGGGTTAATATTCTGATTTGATCATGATTCTGAAAATTTTCATCTTTGGGAGAGATGCCTACCTTATCTGGAAAATCTAAGATTTGTCGTTATGAAATAAGAAATTAAACTAAGAGAAATTCTGATCTTCTTTTAGAATCGTTTGGAGTGTTGCGTACCAATCGATTGCTCGACCGATAAGGGGTCTTCAAAACTTATCTGGTTAGAGGACTGATATTTGTTTAATTGATCGAGATGATTGTATCTGTTTGATGAGTCACGATCGGTTATGGGACGACTGAAACTCTATCATTTGGTAGATCCGAATGACTAAAGTCTTTCAATAGATTGATCAGAACAACTATGATCCCTTATTCAATTATCGTGACGAGTGTTTGATACTCCAAAGATACCTTTTATAGACTTTTAAAAAATTAACTTTTTTAATCTGAATTTTAAATTACATCCCATCACCAATAACATTATCACCCACCAGGCCATACCACCACATATTCCTCTCTCACTCTTTCTCTCTCCCCTCTTCTTTTGCCTATCGCTATCATCTCTCTAAAAGCACCTTGTGTGGTGTAGTTTACATATGTTTTGCTTCCTTCTCTCACTCTCCTCTTCCCACGCGTTCATCTAACTTCTTCAAGGAGTCCCACGCCGACACGTGGAAACATGAATATATTTGAAGCCATCTACGATGGGCTCGATCGCACCAGATTGGGGGGGACCCATGGCGGGGACCCAACTTTTTGCAGCGGGGAAAGAATCCGTCTCCCCTCGTCCCAGGCCAACAGTCAGTGAAAAGGTGCTCGATTTGACGTCTCTTTGTCTTTTTTATTATTTTTTTAAAAATTATTTTAAATTAAGGTTTAATCGTACTTGTAAATATTCTCTCATATCTTCTTACTTCTGCTTTTTCTTTTTTATGATATGATGGAGATACACATTGACGTTTACAGCCTCCTTTTCTACCTTAATTAATAAAACAGCTGCCTAACGGGAAAAAAAAAAAGAAAAAGAAATATGCAGACCCATTTTCATGAAATTATTTAAATAATTTTTAATTTTATAATTTGGTCAAAATGGGTAGGGGGAGAGAGAGGGAGGAAGAGGGAGAGAGAGAGAGAGAACGCCACGCGTGCATGGCCAAAATTGAGGTTCTCACTGCTATAATGTTAGATAGGTTTGGATGCTACGGATCCTTTCCTAAGCATCATTTTCGTGTCATGTTTACCCGTTCATTACCCTCAAGAGTCATTAGTCATACATCCACCCAACTCCACCCCAAAAAGCTTCTTGGTCGTGACATCTCTCTTCCCCCCTTCCCTCAACTGGGTTCCCACGGCCGACTTGCGATTTCCATCAATGACAACGCGCGTGCTCTCACTTTCCAATAACATTAAAACCGTAGTGTCATGTCAGACTTTCCTAAATTGATTTTCTAAATCCTATTGGTCCCACGTGTTACTTGCAGGCGCGTAACAATCTCCCTCCTCTCAACTTTTGAAGAAAGAATAGAGAGAGAGAGAGAGAGAGAATAATAATGGGTCCTGCGGTCTCAATCCCACTTTTCACGAAAAGCGGCTTTTCCTTGGGAGTTCAATGCATATCATCACATCACACTTCCCTGGTGCGCTAGTATTTGGAGGCAAGCCCAAACAATTAAAATAGGTTATATATAGGTCAGGCCTCAGGGCCTGCTGTCCCCAAAACCTTGCCATTTTCCATAAAAAGCAATAAACTTGTGTACTACTACGCCCTTCTCTTTTGTTACTTCCCCACAAAGGAAAACTCACCCTCTGATGAATTTCTATTACCATTTTTTGGAGGTCATACATTGCCCACCAACGCTAAATTCATGTTGGGACACAGCTGTTTTTGCCAGCAGAATTCACCTTACATCACATTCCCCTTTTTTCTTTTTTGATTGATCCGAGTATTATACCTAAATTTTTGTAATTAAAAAAGTAGTAATAAATACTACTAAATCAAACAGCCGGCGACAGCAGAAGTACCATTACAATTTTGATTAGCAACCCAACGCTACCGCGTGGTGTGATTGCAACTTTTATGACTTCTCGAACTGGATTATAATAAAATAATAATATTGGTAATAAACAACTTAATTTCATTCTGCTTGACTTCACACCAAAAAATAAATGCCGAAAAGCTCCACCATTAGGGGGTCCATCACATGCTTTGCGTCATAAATTTAAGTACATTTGAACAATAGTTTAAACATATACTACCCTATTTTTTAACAAACAATCTTATAATTTTTCGATTATTTAATTGATTAAACTCTAGACTCAAGTTTTAACTATTCTGATTACTCTATGTAAGACATTATCAGGGGGTTAAACATGGCAGGGCGAGGGCGAGGGCGAGGGCGTGGGCGTGTATTTCCAATTTTCTTCAGCGGTTGAGTGCCTTTACTGACTGACCTTCATCTTAATGGGGGCGGGGGTCAATGCCAAAATTATTGACAAAACAAAAGCGCTACAGTGAGAACAGTTGGTGCATTCAATAGAAAGAGAAAGAGGAAGACCTCCACGAAGGAAAGAAACATGAACATTTTTTTTTCCTTTCTTGAGGGCAATATTTCCTGTCCCTAGCTTAAAAGGGTAAGACAAGATGTAATGTGTCTGTTTTTTATTGGTCCAGAGCAATGGACTGTTGATTTGTGGGGTTCCAACATAGGTCACACCTTGCCAAATTCTAGAAAAGGAAAGATACATGGAATTCATTTTTTGACAATTGAGGGAAATAATAGGAGGGAGGGGGAGAGGAGGCATAATTATCTGTAGAAATGCAGGATACGTATAGATATGCCATTTGGCAGGGCATCGTGCACTAAGTTTGAAGGGTCTCCATCACGCCGCGATTTCGGAGAATAATGATCAGTCTCGGATCCGAAGTCAAGCATTGCGTTTCCCACTTCCCTTCTCCTCTCCTTCTCCTTCTTCTCCTTACCCTTCCCCTTCCCTTCCCTCCCTATCCGCAGATCTTTAACTCTCTCCAGGAATTTTAATATTTATAAATCTAATTTCTCATAACAGACATACAGTAAGCCAATAATTAAAAATAATTTTTCATGACTATTAAATTACGATTTTATAACAATTAACTCTATATAAATACAATTAAAAATAATAAAAAAAATATTTATAATTTAAAATCTCTCCGGGGTGTGAAAATTTGGGATCTAATTATTTTCCTAACAGAACCAAGAGAGAGCATCCTCTGTTTTGTGGTCTATTATTATTATTATGTTTGAACGGGACAAATGGTCACCATCATCATTAAATAATTTCTAGACAGTGATGGTGTTGGGATATGTTGCATCTTTGGGCGGAATTTTCTCTTCTTCCGTTTACAAGGCAATATAATAATTCTGGGTGTTAGGATCCCACTGTAAGCACAATATGTGTGTGTGTGTGTCAAAATTAAAATTTCTTCACAAAAACTTTAAAATTGTTATTAATTCAATTTTTAAATTGTTTTGATTAAAATTTCAACAATAAATACTTTTTTAAAAGTGCATCTAACGCCACCCAAAGAATTCCATTGCGCTAAGATAAGATAAAATTTGGTAAATTAGACCCAACATGGATGTCAAGCTCAAACTTCAACTCCCTTCTTGGGAGAGGGAAAAATGGGGAAAAGATTAAAAGTTGGGGGGAAGGGAAAAGGAGGAAGGAAAGTATCTTTCCCAATATTAGGAGGGCACCAAATTGGGGGACAAACTTTTCGCGTGCCATTCAAATAGATGCGATGTGACCTAATGCCTGGTTTAACCCAAATAGTAAAATGACCTAAGCTTGAACATTATTGAATCGGGCATCACTTAGTTTATTCCCAAACATACTTTTATCACTATCGCGTTGCTTTGGTTAGAAACAGAAAGATGCCCATTAGTGAAAAATTCAGTCCCAGATAGCAATGTCATGTGAATGTAGTCATCAAACAGAAAAAATAAAAGGGGACCCCAAAAAAAATTATGAAAATGTAGATTGAGTAGAGCTAGGTGTGGGGACTCGGCATTTCCACTAGCCACACCTATGACAATTCCCACATCAATGTGATGCCACTTGCAAGATTCTCTCCTTGCCTAATTTTAACCTTTCTGACTCAACCCAAACCCTAGCCTTGCATAAAAATATCACCCATATGGTGCCTGTTTTGCATCTAATGGACTTGTCCACCATATATTCAATTAGTTAGTACTCAAACTAGCCCAAAGGCTTGCTACCAACAGTACTTGAACCCTATTCAAGTGATGGTGACGTGTCTTCTATAAGAATTTTATTACTGGGTGTCACACCTCATATTCTCTTGGTAAAGCAAGAGAATGTGAAGAGAGACGGTAATAGACAGATTAACAGCTTGTATGATTAACAATAGACGATACATGGCACTCAGAATTCAGTCTATGCAAAGCCCAAGAAAAACTCATTCAAATAGAAAACGCATGAGCAGCCTCACAGATTTGTACTGCGCACCTTTACGATTATTCAGTGGCACTGAACGAATTCCAGGACGCAGCTCTGATAAAGGAAGACATGTTTGACCACCAAAGTCGTTTCTTCCAGATGGGTCATATTCTTTAACCTCAATTTGAAGCAATGCCAATTCTGGGACGGTAAGAGGAAATTTAAACTCCTGATTCCATTTGGGCACCCACTGATCCTCTATTACATGTGTTTTCTTTTTCTTTTTATCCGCAGGAACTCCAACAATACGAACCTACGACAAAATGAGTAATAAGTATCCATATTCACAATGGTGCAATTACAAATGTAACCTAAATGCACTTTCATTTCGGGAATCAAAGTTATGTAGACATTTCAGCACTTGACAGAGGTTCTACGTTTTTATTGCCGTGTCTAAATGGTCATACGATCAAGTACCAAAGTCATTACCCCTGGGTACACCACATTAATTTCCTTGCAGTGAAATCCATGTACAGATTTAGAGTTAATACAGAAATGAGCTTTTGTTACCCTACCTTCGTATAAAAGTCTGGTGGGGAATATAGATCAAATGCAGTACGGCGGAAATCTAAACGCCATCCATCCCCTATGTATACCTTGACCTGTTGTGATTCTAAAATAGTTGTAACTCAGCTAAACGAATCCAAAAGCATTTGAGGTAACAAAAGAAACACTGACCTTTAAAGTTGTCTTGACTTCTAACTCCTCATTAGGATCAAATACCTCATTATTTGGACCAACATCCAATAAAAACTGTGGTTTCTTCACATAACCACATCCACCATTAGCTCTAAACATACCATGTGTTACCCAAAGGTGCTTTCCGTATCCCTGTCAGAATAATGAGAACCAGATAAGGAGCGTATTGGCAGCAAAAGAAAATTTTCGTTACAGCAAACATTGTACTCTTAGGAAAGAAATCTGATTTAAATTAGAGGTACTGGTGCTTTAAAGAAAATACTGCTGCTCCCTAAATTGCAAGACCTCTAACAACAAAGAACAAGCCATAGAAAAGAAGATGAGATTCGGGACAAGAGAGCTAGATCAAATTTTCAATGACAATTAACTTTGAGCAGATCATTTTGGCCAACCTTTAAGTTGTATTCTGTATAGTTGCTAATGAGGAATTCTTCTGTAGATTGCAATTGTCATTTGAAATTTCTCGAATTATGTAGAGGTAAAATGTCTAAATCAATGGTTAGAGTCTTTCACAGTCATTAAAACTTAGAAGGTGCTAGGTAAAACTCTAGGATTTGACATCCTAATCATATTTATTTATTGAAAAAAAAAAAAGACATTTCAATTTTTTTCCCAATTTAAACTACAATCCAGAAACTAGCTCACTGATGGGGGGGAACATCTTATTTTTAGGAATGCTAATCTCTGTCCTGCGAGTTAAAAAACAACACAAGTTTCTCTATCTCCCAGAACCCTACACCAAGATCTTTTAACATTTTTCCCTTCAGAACTCTTTATAAGCAATGATAATTTCTCAGGATGTCAAGGCATATCTAATACCACTACATTACAGTGGAAAATAATGTCCCACTTGCTATGTCGGCATGTGGCAATTAGCAAGGATAAGCTTGAGCAAAGGAATGATTTATCATAAACCTTGGTAAATATTTGATTTGTGTACTGAAATAAACAAATATCACCTGCATGTTGAGGGCGACCATTTGAGCTCCATGCCTCCACCCAATTAAAGGGTTATAATTGGAAGAGTCAACACGTGTACCCTTGGGATACACCCTTAGCAAATTGCGCTGGGTAAACCTAAAGCAAGATCATCACATTTTATGCGTTGGCAAACAATATCTCATGGGACAAAATAATCTGAAACTATTTCAGATTATGCCTGAAACAGAATGCATTGAAATTGAAATTTTCCTTGCACGGTAGGCAGCTGTCATGCTGCTCCTTGCTTATCACTTATGTTGCAAAAGCAAGGGGTGACTTATTATTTACCTATAAGCATAGAAAGTTCCTACCTAGCGTTGTACCACTTCTAAGGCCAATCAAATGCAAAACCACTATAGATTAGTTACAACAAGAACAACCTACAAATATTAGCCTATTATTTCAAACTATCCTACTCTTCTTTTTTTTTTCCCCTTTTACATTTCTTTTAAATCAACTATCCTACTCAATCTTCCAACCAGAACAACCAAACCCCGCCATTTTCCCTATTTTTGGGCATTACAGGCAATTGCCATGGCGATGTTGAGAGTAACAGCACTGAGTCACCATATAAGCCATAGAGAATTTCTATTCAAAAGTTTCTACATAGTAATAATACATAGGACAATGAGATGGAATGACGAATGATGAGAATAAAGCAAAAACAACCATAAAAGAGGAGAAGAAACAACAAAACAAACCATAAAAGAGGAGAAGAAACAACAAAACAAAGTAAGGAGCACCTGACAATATCAGTTCCATGTTTTTTTGCTGCATTTTCAAGCTCTTGCTCGCTCAAGCTAAGACGTGTCACCTTACTGAGACCTGCCATTAGAGCATTTGCCAGTTGACCTTTTGGCTTCCCAGCATGAATTGCAATCAAACTCTTATACCCAGGAACCGCATTTTGAATATCCTCCTCAGCATATTCTTCAAGATCCGGCTGATTGTCATAAAAAAATAAAATCAAGAAATAGTTCAGTGGATCAACACAGAATAATTTAACTGTAAAAATAATGCAGCAGAATATTTCCACATGCACCTTTCTTCCTGCTGAATAATTTCTTTTGATCAATTCCTGTTAATAACTTGATCAATCATATCTAAGTGACCTCCTTTTATTTTACATTTTTCTCGAGGAAGGGGGGGGGGGAACCATTACATGCACCTTATTACTGGTTTCAGTTTCTGCCTCCCCTGCTGAGTCAATAAACTCCTTCGAATGCTTCTCCTTTAGCTTTGAGCTCTGGCTGTCAAGAAATTCTTTTGGTGGTTTTGTTGATATGATAATCCTTTCCTTTAATTCCTCTGGTGAAGGAAATTCTGTCAAAGCTGCCGTCGGGTAAAAAAGCATGTCTCCAAATGTTTTAGTGACCATCTAGAAATGATTATCAAAATCATAAGCAGGCAGTACCCTCACAATATAATTATTCAAAAAAGAAGGGAGCTTAAACTTACCCTGGCAACTTTTGCCTGAAGGTCTGCAGATAGGTGGTCCTCAAAAGTTATGACAACTGGGTATTTCGAAGCATGGAAGGCATTGTCCTTTATAGATGTCAAGCATTCAATAAGTTTCACTGCAGTAGTAAGTGTCCTACATGTGCCAAAAAAAAAAAAAAAAAAACCATTCCTTCAAGTAAGGGGAAAATGGAAAAGACAATATGAGATGAGAATGACCGTAAAGTTTTGTATATATACAATCTTGTACTCCCACAACTTTTATGTCCAGATTCTGGCTCCATAATAAAATTCAAAACATATGGAGTAGAAGGTAAACAGAAGTCATAATTCTACACATATCAGGAAGAAGCAGGTTTTTGCTACTTAAGTTTATATATTAAATACCATAATGATTTTGTGAACTAAACCTGAGGAAGCTCATAGGAATGAACATGAATAAGCGAAAATTTGAAATAGAAAAGTAATAACAATTACTTTATGCTTAGAGTTGGTGAAATGCAACTAATATAAGCATAACAATGAAAAATCTCAGATGCAATTTGGTTGATCCAGCCAAAGATGAGAAATGATCAGAACTACTTTTTCCAAGGAAAAGAATAAAATAAAAGGTAACCAGTCCATAACAGGAAATAGCAACCGCTGTGCAAGAGAATACATCAGATAGTAGAATGGAATCACATATGGAATGCCTTCATCTATCTCAACTGCAGTATCATGCCTAACAATAATGAATGCTACTAAATTAGTGAAGGGGCAGGAGAAAAAGTAAAAAGGGCAACATATCCATGGAAGTAAAAAAATAATGACGTACTTAAAAGGTCATACCCTCCATGACGGACCTCCACATCATCATTAGTAGAATTTGGCCATATATCTAGTTCAATCACCCTCACACCTCTTCGTAATGCCCTCACAATAGGCTCGACACTGCAGTCACTACTGAGTTGGTTCCCAGTCAGATAGGAATTGTGGCCTGTATATATGAAATAGTGAGACAATGGGGCTTCCATGTCATGGTGCACCTGCAAGCAAAACACATTCTCACAATCGTGCAAAATGTAAAACTAATAATTAACACAAGTCTGCACTACGTTGATGCATGTAAGAAGGAAACACTAACAGGATCTTTTGTGACACGAAGAGCAGGAAATGGGAATAGCCTCCACTTCCTGATTTTTGAAAAACTGCTTGATTCTAAAATGTGGGCAATTACGGTTAGGGCGTTTTGTGACACTAAGACAGGAAATAGGAATGGCTTCCATCTCCTGATTTGCAATTAGGGTTGGGTTAGGGTTTCAACTGGGCAATGCTCTTTCCATGTATATCGACTACTCCTAAATTAAATCTATTGAATATCAAAGGCAGGAAAATTTGAACATCAAAAGAAGACAAACAGATTTAAAAGGGGGAATGAGAAATAACCCCGAGAGAAGGAGAGAGAGCGAGGTTGTCGTCGCTGAAGAGATACCGAAAGAAGCTTTCAAGATTGAGACCTCTCCTGTGAAAGATATTGAGATGCTTGAGACTATTAATGATGTTTTGGGCATATTCTTTGGTCGCCGTGTGCTCTCCCTGATAATCGATCAAGAAATTATGAAATTGATCGACGCTCATTGTTCCGCTGTTCTCCGAATAAGAATCGAAAAGTTCTCTGATTTCCGCCGGAGGTTCAGCCGCTCCGATCGAGAATTTCAGGCGAAAACAGAAGCAGACTCTGTAATGCTGGTTGGACATACTTGACGGTGGTTGACCGGAGAGAAAAGGAGATAATTATGAATCGGCATTATTGATTGGTGTTTAGTTTAGGTTAAATAGGGGTTTTCGGAGAGGTTTGAAAAGGGATTGCTTGCAGAGATTTGGCAAGGAATGAGAATAAGGGTTTCAACTGTGCCTTCTCTAAGAATTGCGTCTCAGCCAAGTGAGAATCTGTTCTCAAAATCTCTCTCTCTCTTCAATCTCTGATCTCCAGTCTCCTGCCTCCGCATATTTCTTCTTCGTCACAGAGACCGCGCCAGCAGCGAGGTTTTGAGATTTTAAATTTCAAAAGCAGGAGAGGAGAGAGAGCGCTGCTAGCGCCGACCTGAAAGGAATAAATTTAAAAGACCGAATCCGAAAGTGAAATTATTCCATAAATTACTTGTATAAAAAAAATAAACATTTAGATCAGTTTATATATTTTCCGCGTAAATGTATTTTAATATGGAAGGCTTTTTATTTTTATGAGTTTACCCTTCACAAAAATTTATATAAAAATAACATCTGAATTTCAAATTTATAAAAAAGAGAAAAAAAAAATCATCTAACATTTTTTGTTTTTCTTGATATATAATTTAATTGAATAATGTTTTATTTTATGGTCTAATCAAGCTCTTAGGTCAAAGAATTATAATCATAATGGCTATCCTTAAAACGTATGAATAGAAAAATAATTTACTAAATACTAATAACACATAATTTTAAACTAATTCTTGAAAAAATACATTATAAATTCTTTAAATTTTATTGCACCAATAAAATAAAATTCGACCAAATTTTGTTTTGTTCTTTTTTTTTTAATAAATAAAAAACATAAGGAGCAGTACTCTAATAAAATATTTCGCTGTTTCACGTTACATTTTTGTTCCTCGATTAAGTTTTGAGAGCCATTTGTAATTAGAATGATTGAAGTCTGAGCAAGAGAGGATTACATTTGCTACTCAAGAGCAAGAGTGAGTGCAATTTAAAGACCGCAATATCTGATCTGATCCGATGGATATCAGAAAAATCTGATCTGACGGATCGGATTTTTTTCTTCAAAAAATCGGGTCATGATCGGGTTAGGTTCAGGTTTTAATGTTAAAATAATCGGGTCAGTTCGGGTTCAGATTGATATTATAAATAATCCGTTCCGATCCGATAATAATTTATAATAAAATAAAATTTTATTTTAATATGATATTATTAAATAAAATAAAACAAATTTTACAGTTTGTTATAATTTATAAATTTTATTTTTATTTTTAAAAAAATATTATTAAATTAAAAAATGTATTAGATTATAGTTTAGATCGGGTATGGGTCGGGTATGTATCGGGTATGAGTCGGATTAAGATCGGGTCGGATCGATTTTTTAAAGATATGTAGTAGTTCGGGTCGGATCGGATTTTTTTAAAAAAATCATAGAGTCGGATATGGTTTTTTATTTTTTAACTCGAATCGGGTTAGAGTCGAATATAAATATTATAATTAACATTTAGGATCGGATATGATATTAATATGACCTGAACCATAACCGATCCATTGCCAACGAGTGCAATTACTCAAAAAAAGACACATTCTCTTGGAGAGGATTCCCATGATGCACAAACTTTGATTGACAAAACCAGATTTAATGACTCAACTTATTGACCCTTGTATTTATTCTCCAAAAAAAAAAAGATTTATAATTTTTAAGAAGCACCATTTTCATATTGATGATACCAATCCTGAGGTCCAACTATCAGCCCAAAAACCAATCAACCTAGAATTCCGTCCCTCGAGCCCCCATGACTAGGAACACTTGCTCGAAAGCGTTTATAGATCCTCAGCTACCTCTCTCCTTGGTCATCCAGCTCCTCATAAAAAAAATTTCCTCGTCACGGACCGAACAATTGAAAGGGATAAGCGTGATTTTGGATAAATCGTAATAGAGACGACTTTTCAAACAAATTTAAAATTTTTCCTACACGGATAAGAATCTTTCCTGTTCCACAAATAATTCCAAAGTTATAAAAGCTTATCCTGACAAGTTTATCAGTTAAAAAAAAGAAGTTTCAATGTTCACGAATTTTCGTAAAGATATCTAGAAACGGCATGTTTCCATCTCGATGAGATTTCAAATAACGACTCCTCTAATTTTGGGAATTCCTCTCAATCTTCCCAAAAGAAAACTAGGGTTAGAAGATTCTCAAAAACCCTAGGGCATTTCATATGAAAGGGAGGATATATAAACAAAACTTCGGCCGTGTCGTAGGTAAGTTACCTAGGACTGGACACTAATATCACACACAAACATCTCTAATAGGAAGTCTTCTTAGTCTGTTTACCATATACAAAAAAAAAAACACTATTTTCTGACTTGGGGGTTGGAGTCTCCTCTATCGGAGCACTTTTCGACGGCTTTTTTAGATTTTGAGCCCAAAATCATACTCGGTTTCAAGATGCACAAGCAGATAGAGCAAGTATCTATAGAGAAAACTCATCTTCATCACATATAAAATCTTTGGGAAGTGGAAAATAAAGAGGAGAGAAGAAGACGGCTCCCAAATGCCATAGCCATGTTCTCCCATAAGTTTCATTACTAGGCGGCCTTCTGGCCAATGGCAGATAACCGGTTCAACCAATCGAAACAGTCACTTAGGGTAATGGGATTGCCTGTGCACGGGTGGGGAGAGAATCCTTTATCGACCTTTTTGATTGATGGAGAAGTTGGAAATGAGTAGCTGGAGGAGAAATTGTTGGCAACTCAAGAATTATTGTTGCAAAATAACAATAGCCCCACAACCACCATCGTCTAACAACCCAAACTTCTCGGCCAGAATATGCCTTGATCTGCCACTATTGAATTACCAACAAGTATATTTCCATTTTGAACCACAGTGCAAGATGTCCAACGAACTAGCCCTAATTTCAAACACCAAGTCCAATATACTTCCAGCCCATACCCACTTTAGGAAGGCCATAGCTAGAATGTAATTAGTCAGTCTCTTTCTGTATCCTTTTTTTTTTCCCATACGAGACCCTAATCTCTTACCAACAGAAAGGAGAAAGTGTCACTTGAGTTTTAACTCATTGGCTTATATTTCTTTCTGCATGCATCAGACATCCTCAAACCAATTCCAACTCCACTATAATTGTAATCCAAATCCTCAATCTATCACCCAATTATTTTCCCAGAAGACAAAATCAAGGTTAAATTCCAACAAATGGATAGAATTTTGATACAATTCTTTGTTTATTGAACGCAACAATATTAGTCAGTTGTACCAAACTTTTTTGAGTTGAGTATCAAACACTCTACCTCCATAACTAGAGTTTTCAAGTTCGATTCTTGAAAATAAAGAAAAAGAATTTGAGAGAATCAAACCCTAAAATGAATTCTATAATCCTCGGATCAAATTAATCGAACAAAACCCGGATGTAGATCAGTGAAGAAAAAAAAACACCAATATTAGTCATTCATCCATCAATTCCTCCAAAGTGTCCCAATCCAACTTAACTGCATGGTCAAATTAAACAAATCTTTCCAAGTTGCAACTAATGCCACCACACGATAGTAGGACCATGCAACCAGGATCTAGTGCTATATGTGCAATTATTATTATTATTTTTTTGTTTTTTTAAATCTCTACCGATCTATAGTAGAGGGATTACATGACAAGAATTGATTCATCAAATCAATATGTTTATTCTATCTGCGGCAATTGGGTTTTGATAGCTACTTCAAGTACCTCGGTTACGTTAAGCTGCAAGAGTAGGACTTAAGAAGACATGACGATTGTTTTTCTCAACTCAACTCGCAAACAAGATCCCTAACTAAAAATACAAAGAACAAGATGGAATAGTAGAAAATATTTTCTGCATTGGAACCTTCTTTATGATATTCTCAAGCATCATAAGGGCAGCAAGCATCGATATCCAACAAATAAAGAGATGCTACAATAATAATGCATCTAATGATTAAACTATAGGAGAGAGGTGGGGATGATGTAAACTTGTCATCACCCACCAGATCAAGGTTCACGCACCCCTGGAAAGGATAAATGCTTAAGACCCCTCACAAATGAGATAACAATGCCAAAAATGAACTCTACTACTAGGAGGCCAACAGCTAGAGAAAAACAGAGAGAGAACACGACTCAACCCCATTCTGTGACAAAATACAAGTTCAAAAGGAAGAAGCTTAACTGTTAAGAGCTCTGCAATCATTGATGAAAAAGGAGAAACCCTACAACCAGGACCCTACCATGAAACCAACGCCAGACACAGGATGGTGTAGCTAGGATCTTACCACTTTGTCTCACATGTAACCATGGGTCCAACCATCGCAAATTTTAAGGCAAGAAAGAAAATCTGTCAAATTCAAAGGCATGCATAGAAGAAAGCGTGAGGGCAACCAAAAATTTTGAACATTTCAGCCGGACATTGACAAATTTGCATAGGGAGGGGTCCTCTCCTCCCAATAGAAATCCCCCAATTTAAACAAGAAACAACCACTTCAAGATGCTGCCACAGACAAGGCAAAATCATCGTAACTAAGAAACAACACATGCTCCCAGCCAACACTAAATCACTTCAAAATATTCATTTCCTAGGAATAATCAAACATGCCATGCCAATACAAATCAACTGCTGAGTCAAAATAGATCATGCATGAATATCTAGGTTCAATGCAATTAACAGCACAAAAAACCTTCAACTATCTCAGTTCACTATACAAAAAAGAAAACAGAGAGATTATATTTTAGTGGTTATATCATGTACTATATACTCTCATCAAAAACCTTGACAAACAAGAAACAACAAAAGGGTGCAGAAGTAGAACCAAATTAAATACATATAACGAGTTGGAATGGGCATCAAACTACAAAATTATCTGTAATAACTTCCTCAACTGTTTAAAGTACTAGAAAGAAACAACAGTTGCAGCAAAGAAAAACATATTACACCGACAACCCTGTAATCATCCAACAGCCAAAGATCTTTCGGACTCACCTACCATAGCAACAAATTTCAATTCCAATATATTAATCCAAAGTCTCATTATTCAGACCGACTCGCAAACCTCTCGACCTTATGATCATTGAGATTAATTCCCACCATAGCTTCTCCCAATCCACAGCTCACATCAGCAAGAATTTCCGGATCACTATAATGGGTCACTGCCTGAACAATTGCTCTCGCTCTTCGCGCTGGATCACCACTCTTGAACACACCAGAACCAACGAAAACACCATCACAACCCAACTGCATCATCAGTGCCGCATCAGCCGGCGTCGCGACACCGCCGGCGGCGAAATGCACAACGGGAAGCCTTCCCAATTGCTTCGTCTGCATCACCAAGTCGTAGGGCGCGGAGATTTTCTTGGCGAAAGTGAAGACCTCATCGTCGTCCATGTTCCGAAGAACCCTAATGTCTCCCATCACGGACCTCACGTGCCTCACGGCCTCGACAATGTTTCCAGTGCCGGCCTCGCCTTTGGTTCTGATCATGGCAGCGCCTTCACGGATACGGCGGAGGGCTTCGCCAAGATTCCGGCAACCGCAGACGAAAGGGATGCGGAAATTGTGCTTGTTGATGTGGTTTTCTTCGTCGGCGACGGTGAGGACTTCGCTCTCGTCGACGTAATCTATGCCGATGGCTTCAAGGATCTGAGCTTCGACGAAGTGGCCTATTCGAGCCTTAGCCATCACCGGAATAGTGACGGCTTGTTTGATTTCCTTGATGAGCTGAGGGTCGCTCATCCGAGCCACGCCGCCTTGGGCACGAATATCAGCTGGAACGCGCTCCAGAGCCATCACGGCGCACGCGCCGGCTTCTTCGGCGATGCGAGCTTGCTCGGCGTTGACGACGTCCATTATAACGCCGCCGCGAAGCATCTGAGCCAAGCCGACCTTCACGGAGAAAGGAGATTTCTTGGTTGTGGTTTCAGTGATGGCCCCATTGCCGTAGACAGTTACCACTCCGCTGTCTGCCATCGTTGATGAGAGAGAAATTGAATTGAATTTAGAGAGAGAGAGAGAGAAGGGGGGGGGGGGTTGAGGGCCGCGAAGAAATGAGAGAGAGGTGGTAAGAAGAGAACCCTAGATTTGAATATAAAGAAGGAAATGAGAGATGGAGAGAGAAAGCGTTGAGTCGTGGTGGAGGCTCCGGATTAATCCCCCTTACCATAATTAAACTTATTATTTATATAAAATTAAATTGTCTATTTTTCTTTATTTTGTTTCTATATTTATCCGAATAAATTATTTTTCAGGAAATGCATTGATCAAACATCAGATTCTTCGACCAAATCTTTGTTAATATTATTATTTTTTTATTTTATATAGAAAGCAGCCCTTCTTGGTTACATCAAAAGTTTTACATGGAGTTTTAATTCGATCACATTACCTCTTCTCTTTTTTAAATTTTAAATTTAAATCTTTTTTATATATTAAAAAAATTAAATTATTACACGTAATTAATAAATTTATTTATATATATATCCTATATAAAAATTTTAATATTATTAAAAAGTTATATTAAATCATGCAAATTATTTTTTTATTTATATGCATTATCTTTTAAGTTAAATTGAAAGTTTAAATTAGATGCATGTACAACATCACTAACTACATTTTCAAATATAACGAAACTTGAAATGCGTTTTAAAGATGAATTGTGCAAATATAATATAAGTTTTACAATTCATGAAAATTAGAAAAAAATATTTAAAAGAAATTTTTTCTAAATATACTATAAAATAAAAAATATATATATAAAATATCATGATGATATTGGGTATTGTTTTATATGTTACATACAAATTAATAGATATATAATAAGAAACAAGACAGATTAATTAAAATTTAAGTTAGAAATAGTAAATTACAAATAAAAATTATAATGATATAAATGTTTGTGTTAGAAAATATTTATTATGTATTAAAATTAAATCAATTATAAAAAAAATTATATATCAGAATAAATTAATAATTGATTTGATTTTAAAAATATTTGACTTTCTTTATTTTTATATTTATAACAATGATTTTTTATATAAATTCAATTTATTGTAATATTTTATTAAAAGAATATTAAGATTTTATATTGCTTGTCATGTTTAAATTTTTTTTTAATAATTCGAATGATTTATTATATAAATAGAATTTTCTTTTTTTGATTTAAGTGCCGCTTTTTTATTTTTGTTTAATATTGTTGGGAGATGCTTATTGAACTTTTTACTTTTGTATTAGGTATATGATATTTTGTGGGTTGGGACGCCGGTGTTGTCTGGATTCGTCAAGTGGGTCGCACAAGCTGCTGCACCAGTAAGCCTGACCAGGCCCACAGTACAATCAAAACTAGGTGAATAAGCCTGTGGGAGATGTGTGCTACGCCTGACCCTCTCTCTCTCTCTCTCTCTCTCTCTCTGTGAATATGCAGGGTTTGGATGTGAAGAGATATACATAGAGAGAGTTTTACATTGAAGATAAATTTGAAGTCATCGGGTCTGGTTTGGGTGTGAGACGAAAAAGGCCAAACATGAGGAGCTATTTTGCAGTTTTGGTAGTCTTCGGTGGGCATCAGAAGGACTCTTCAGTCCTCCATTTTTGTGTGGTAGAAGCTGAAATAGTGAATAACACCTCTCATTGCTCATCTCCAATGTCTTCCACTCATCCTCATGAAATGGACTCTTCGGTCAATACCCTTCAACCTCACCTCAAAACTATGAGAGCCCTCCATTTTTCTCCCCTCTTTTCTGCATTTCCAAATCAATATCATATCCAAAACAAGAGGCTGATGCCCCCCCACTTGCCGTGGCATCGCCTTTTACGCTGAAAGCACAATTTCATTTTTTTTTTTTTTTTTATATAATTTTGTTCTTTTGCCACATAAAGACACAATTAACCCACGTAATACAGGCAACTCTCCCAAACCTAGTACTAGCAGGATTTAATCCTAAATTTGTTAATACAATTTTAAAAGTTTTTACTAGTTTAATTAACTAATAATGGCAATGCAAAGTTCGTTTTAGTAAATACACAAATCATGCACAATTGGCCTGCATGGAAGCGAGGGAGGTAAATAAAAGATAAAAAACACAAATAAAATTTGTTATTGATTAAATAGATCAAATATCTTATGATAGCTCGCCTCATACGGTAAGAAAAATTAGGGTAACTTAAATTATCACTTTTCATATTTTAAATTTTGTTGGGTAATGTGTGTATATGTGTTTTTGTTTTTTTATTATTATTTTTTAAAATTATTTTATATTTATCTTTCACAATTAAATCTAAATTTTGGAATTAAGGTTTGTTGTTGTTGTTTGATAGCTCATCTGGTTTTAAAAATTATCATTCACTCAATTGGAATAGTGGTACATGCTTGGGGCTCACACAAGTTTATTAATTAATATAAAAAATATTATAATCAATTCAAAATTATTCTTATTCTTTATTAATATAAATTACTGTAATTGGTCCATCGAAAATTAAAAAAAAAAAGAATGTTGGGCCTAATGATCATTTCCACCGGAGTGGGCCGGCATTTTGTTCTGTGTGAAAGACGGGGTCGGCCCACCATCGATATAAAGACTTCGCACTTCTTTGTGGGTTTTGGGGCACGGCCTTCATGTGCAGCGAGAGAGAGAGAGAGAGAGAGAGAGAGAGAGAGAGGATTGAGGACTGGTGAAGAAAGAGAGAGAGATGGCAAGATCGAGGGTTTTTTCAACGACGCTGTTGTGGACTCTAGTCCTCTTCGCTACCTTAGATCTCACTCAGGTACTGATTGGCAACGTTAGATCCGTTTTTAGGGTTTTATTGGGTGCAATTTCTAATAGGTCTCTTTGAATTGACTTGAAAACTCCCATTCCGATGGATCTTTGTCGAACTTCTATATGAATTGTCTCCTGATTCTTATTCTGATTGAAATTTGTCAAAGACGCTTTACGTTTAGTGGTCTTACCCTAAGAGATGTTTCCAGGCTAAGAAGTCAAAGGAGGACCTCAAGGAAGTGACGCACAAAGTCTATTTTGATGTTGAGATCGATGGAAAACCGGCAGGTATGTAGTGATTTTGTTTTGGTTTTGATCATCTACTGCTCGAACGCTTTCTCCCATATTTTCTAATTTGATCACTCGTCGGTCTTATGCTGTAATATCGAACAAAGAATGAATGAAAGTGATACTAAGTTTGTGTATTTCCTATGTGGGATTTTCTACCATGCCCATGAGTGTTGATACCATGTGTTGGATCTCTATCCATTGGCCACCATTTTTTGGATACTAAAATATTTGGTGGCGGTTGGATGGCATCCAGAAGCCACTAGATAGAAAAACCCGTCCTCTATGCCTGCGGCCCTTCTAGATTGTGTCCGTTCTACTAGATACAACATGATATAACACTGCATTTTAAAGACTTTTCTGTGTCATTTGTGTCCACATTGTATTGGATTCTGTGCCCCATATCTTGTGTCTGTTACTTCGTAAGTGTAATCAAGTTTTATGGGTAACATGTAGTAGATTTTCTTTTTTGAAATATTTAGTATATGTTAATTGTGTTCATCGATTCTAGCTATGTTCTGGTTTGAACCAAATGCCCCACTCTTCTTTACTTTCAGCTTGAGATGACAGTACTTACACCTCTTTGCACCTTAATTTGCAGGTCGGATTGTCATGGGTTTGTTTGGGAAGACAGTTCCTAAAACTGCAGGTATGAATGTGTTGATACTGCATCATTCACATTTGCTCATGAATATTAAAATTCTTCCACATTTTTGGACAGATATGTGAATTTTTTGTTTTTCTTTTGCAGAAAATTTCAGAGCACTCTGCACAGGTAAGCAAATAAACTCATAAGAGTTGCTATATTGTCCTTCAATTGCTGGGAGACTTCACTTATGAACTTTGTAGATGCCAAAATATTTCAAACCAGAAATGGTTCCAATTATGCTGGTTTAATAGGGATTAATTGCATATAGACAAATACTTTAAGAACTTATGCTTGGACCATCTTTACCTTGAAAGAAGCTAATATCTTTCAATATGCTCTGACATTGTTCACATTGAGAGGGATGGTAAAAGCCTGCTGTTTTTGATGCTCAGGGGAGAAAGGTGTTGGGAAGAGTGGGAAACCTCTCCACTACAAGGGGAGTACATTCCATAGAATTATTCCCAGCTTTATGATCCAGGGAGGTGATTTTACACTTGGGGATGGTAGAGGTGGAGAATCAGTTTATGGAGAGAAATTTGCTGATGAGAACTTCAAGCTGAAGCACACTGGTCCAGGTATTTATATTTCCTTGATACTGAGCCGATCAAGAGTAATAGCTTGTCAAAGCATGTTGCGGATGTTGAAGTTTTAAGTATTGTATTTTTGAATAATCAAGTTGGGCACAAAATAATCAAGAACAGCCAAGATTTCTAATCTTCTTTATCTGCAGGTCTTCTTTCTATGGCAAATGCTGGTCGAGACACCAATGGTTCACAGTTCTTCATCACAACTGTCACAACTAGCTGGTAAGTCCATATGATCTCATGACTTGTAATCAATAAGCTGGAATATTGTTGATCTTACCAAGTATCATACTAATTTTCTTTTAAATGTTGGTTACCTTTGTGAATATATGATCTGTTTCCTGCTTGATACTCCTAAAGGTCTACTTGTTGTAGAAGTTGAAAACGGAAAATGTGGAGGCATTAAATCTTTGTCATCTCTTCTCTCATTATAGCAATTGCATTGAGGAACATGAGTGTGAGTCGGGTTTAACTTGCTTAAATTTCCTGTGCTGGGATTAAAAAAAAGGATTAATAATTGGAAATGGGCATTCTCTCCTATTTCTAAATGTCTGACCTGAATGGACATAATGATGTTATTATACGGCTGTATTGACATTTCAACCGCACATCTCACCTTGGCCTGTTGCCACATGGTGAATGCATGGTTTCCGGGTATTTTTAACATCCTAATTGTATTTGAATAGCTAATTACTATATAATCATGTTTCAGCCAGCAAAAGTTTCGTTGCTGTGCATACCTTATGCGTGTTATGATGGCTTATTTGGCCTCATATCTGAGGATTTCTCAGCATAATCTTGTTTCGTTATATTCATTTGTTATGTTCATGTATTTATTGCACAGGTTGGATGGGAAACATGTTGTGTTTGGAAAGGTCCTATCCGGGATGGATGTAGTTTACAAGATGGAAGCTGAAGGCAGACAAAGTGGTACTCCCAAAAGCAAAGTTGTAATTGCTGATAGTGGTGAGCTGCCCCTTTAAGCATCATGGGCTTGTAAACCATATGTGTTCCAGGTTTTCCCTTTTCTATTTTTATGGGGACTCAACTCTCAAGCCTGTGAACTAATAAATTGGTTGTTGAACAGATTTATTACTCTTTTTGAAGTATATTTCAGGGCTTCAGGCTTATGCAAAAGATCAATCAACTTCTATTTGTGTCAAATTATTATTATTTTCTTGTCCAATGCTTACTCAATGTTGGAAGCTGTAGAATTTAATGTCGCACGTGCTCTGCTAGAGTAGTTATATCAGTACAAGAAACAGGTTGCCTGGCCGACGTTTGTGAAAAAATTGGGAGGAAGACAAGCAAGCCCCAAATTCCTTTATTTTTTTTTTTATTTATTTTTGGAAAAGTTTGCTTGGAGCAAACATGAACCGTGGTTATAGATTAGATGTAACTTAGCCTTTGGTCTTCTCACACGAATGAAGTTCAAATGGATCCATCATTCTGCAGTCAGCAGAAGCATCTCAGGCTGCTACTTTAGTGTGGATCCGACCAACCCGGACGAATTCAGTCGCAAGTTGGAAAATAGTTATTCTTTTCTTCGTTTTATTTTAGTTACTTTTTAATATTTTATAATTTTTTCCTGTAAATAAATTATTATGTTGATAAAAAGTTTGCATTAGGAATAACAATTGATCGTTCTGAGTTAGGTTTTATAAAGTTTGTACTCTATCCGTTTAAAATTTATAGGTTTGAGTTTGAGCCTAACTCGAGAAAACTTGAAAAATGAAGACTCAAGTTTAACCTAAAAAATTAAGGCTTGAGCTCAAACTAATCCCAAAAACCCCCAGAGAGTGAGAGAGAGGAATCAAGAGTCTAACTTTTGTCACATTTCCGATTAGCTAAAAAAAAAAACCAAAAATAAGCTAGAATCATTTTGGTCAGTCAGTAGATCTGACAATCTTCATCCTTGGATTGATCTTTACAGACCAAAAAAAAAAAAAACCATAAACATCGCAAGCATCGGATTTCAAGCCTTTCCGATGCCCTCGCTTCAAGTCTGGTTAAAAATTTTCTTTGTGATAAAAAACCCTAATTGTCGATTAGGGAATTTCTTAATTGATGAGAGAGAATGAAAAACGAAGTCAACAAACCCTAAATTCAGTCTGGGATGTTTGGATCCAGGAGATGAAAGTAGGGAGGGAAAACAATATTGTTTGGGGTATTAGATCGCTAAGTGTTTCGACGAGGAGTGGATAAGAGATGTGAATCATCGGAATGCACGTCACTTCTCTTTTCCAATGGTTAATTCAAAGAATTGCAGAGAAAGTTAGAGATAGAAACCGTGTGAGTTCTTTTTCGAAAGAGAGTGAGCCTATGAGAGTGTAGAGGATGATTATATGAGATGATGAGAAATGAAGCTTACATTTCGTCTTCCACCATTTGTAGAAGTAGGGAGTCGCCGCAGCAGAAGTAGAAGAGGAAGCTTAGGGCGGAGGACATGAGGGGTGAGAGAAGAAGGAAATGCCATGTGAAATGATATGAACAAAAAGGAAAAAATGCTGTGAAATGATTGCAAAAGAGAGAGGGACATGAAACATGAATGCACGTCCTTCTTCTCCCTTTGTAAACCAAAGAAAAAAAAACCCAAAGTTTAATTTTAACCGGGCGAGCCCATTGGTGTCAATGCTCGGCCTATAATTAAAATAGACCGAAATAATGAATCCAAAATTGACCCGACTCTAAAATGAGCTAAATTGGGTCCTTCCCAACTGGCCGAGCTTCGGGCTGGCCTGTCAGAATTGCCAGGTCCTGGTTTGCATGTAATATCATTAAGGCTCAGATAAGAGACATGTTACTCCAAAATCCTACAATGCATAACATGGTGGTCTGGTTTTTGTGCTTTTACATAGCATTAATAGGTAATGCTTGCCTGTTAGTAATTGTTTTGTATGGACATCCTACCCATCCTGCAGGTACATTAGCTTTTATGGACATTCTCACCGTAAACATTTAACCACATACGTCCTCCCACGGTAACAGATGGATTATATCCGTAAGAATAAGTACATTTACACTCTCGCATCATCTCTTAACAAATAGTTAAGGGTGTGGACATGTAAGCTGTCAGGCTGCTGAGCCATTAGAAAGCAATCACTAAGTTAATGCTATATCAAAGCATGGACTGTCTATTCAACATCTTCAAGTAGACATATACATTCCTATTTTTGTAAAGCAGGACGTACAATATTATAGAATTTTGTAGGAAATCATGAAAAATCTCACCCATTTTTAGTGGTAAGTCATACTGAAGTAGAAATTGGATGACAATAAAAGTAATTATGCCTCAACACAGAGATATGATATGTATCTACATGAATATTTACAAAAAATAAAGAGAAACAAAAAGGCACTAGCAGCATTCAAGATAGCCCGTAATAATCAGAGGATATGTCAAGCTTGAAATCCATAATTCTTAAAAAAAGAAAGGGGGGGGGGGGAGAGGTAAGCACAGGTAATAAGTTGAAAGATCCTTGAACAATTGGTAACTTTGAAGCATGAACGCGACAATATCATCAACACAACAAAGCAGTATACACTCTACACTATATCATGGAGTGAAGGGAAGAGGATGGGAGACAACTGCCTGTAAAATTTTAAGGGGAAAAAAAACTATATTTATATAAAATTTTATAAATTATAATACCTAAAAATTATTCATCCTCCTAAAAAGTATAAACTCTGTCCCTCAAAATTCTACCTCCTATATTAATTTCTTAGTTCTCCCCCCTGGTATTGTGCTTAAAGAAATTAGGGAGTATGTGCCTATGCAAAAAGAAAATTATTTCTAAGTGTCTATGATATGCACTCCCCCTTGGGCTTGGGCTGATCTTTCTAGCACAACTTTAATAGGTAAAGAAGTAAGTCTTTAAAATTGTTCCCTTCTCTTCTCTCTCCCCGTCGAAGGGGGGTAATTACGCTGGAGGTTACCACTATCGAATCATGATTTTTCAGCTGAAAAGAAAGGAAGTCAAACAAAAATGAGCAGACGAAACATAAATTACCTACCTCTGATAAAATGTCTGCGGGTGGAATGGAGATTTGGGAGTCCCCCGTAGCCCATCAATCCTTACAAAACACAAAAAAACACAAACGCCAAAAAATAAACATCACCCTCCATCCCCTTCACCATCACCATCACCTTCAGCACACACGAGATAACCATAAACGACTCGGGACTCTCATTGAACCATTAGAACAAGGACCTAAATTTTCAAATATTCAGACCCGAATGAAAGACACCCTAAAACGCACAAAGACGACATTTCACCCTTATTAACCCGATGATGATCAACTGCAAAGAGACATTAAAGAAAGAGAAAGAGGTGAAGTAGTGATCGAAATTTACTGCGATGGCGACTGAAATTGATTCAAGATTCTGAACTCTCTCCTCCTGTATTATTGTTGTCTGCGCTGCTGCTATTGCTTCCATTCTTGGAAGAAGATATCAATCCACGGCGCTGATGAACAACGTTGGTGAAATCGGAGGAGATATCGGAGTAGAGAGAGATTACCTTGGAGATATTGCCGTTAATCTCCCGAATTAGGGCAACATTCTTGACGAGATTATCTGGAATTTTGGACTGCTGATTCTCGTTAACCTGTTGAATCAAAACTCTGTTCTGATCCAAAACAGATTGGACTCGCCTGATAGTCTTGTTCAGAGTCTCCCAAGCCTCCGAATCTCCTTCTCCTTCTTCATCCTCATCGTCGTGGACATCGTCTTCTTCGACGGCGTTAACGTTGCTGCTCCGTTTGCGAGTTTTGCTGGAGACGGAGAGGCTTTTGTTCCATTGTTGTTGATGGTGCATGTTTCCTTCCATGATTTGACTCCGCCGATCTCTCTTTTGCTCTCTCTTCCGTGGTGTGAAATCTAGAGAGGACGGTCCAACCGACTTGACTTTGGCGGTTATGTGAAATGACAATTTACTCCTGTGTTAGTCTCACGCTTCGGCCTGTGACTAGGGGCAGTGATAGGAACTTGGTGGATGAACATGGAGGTAGGAGATATTTGTGGGGGGCATTGGAGGGCAAGTGTATATTATTCTATTCCCCGCGGATAAAAAAGGGCAAAAGAGTAACAAATATCTTCCACCAACCTGGGAATATAGAATTTGTACAGCTGTCATTTATCATGCCATGCATCATCCTATATTTATCTTTTATTTTTATTTTATTTTTCAAAATAAATTAAATATTAAATACATTAAATTTTAAGTCTAATATATCTATTTTTTTAAAAAAATATTAACTAAATTTGAATGATTTTAAATTTTATTAGTGTGGACTGTTATATTAATTTAGATCAATTTATGCAGTAGACCCATTTTATTTGTGTGGTATTAATTATTATTATTACTAATTTTACATTAGGATTGATTTGCACCAATGAGAAACGGAAACCCAGTCCGTACCTTTCTAACCGGTCTGGGTCTCCGCTGCTGAAATGGCAGAAAGAAAAAATATACATGCCTTGTGGGAGGAGTGTGATGGGCACGTGATAAGCATGCTTGGGTGGGATTGGAGCATGTCCCATTTGGGTTGTGGCTTCCCTCGTGCATTCACGCGGGCTCTCACAAAATGGCAAATTTCTCTCTCTCTCCCCCCGGCGGGGGGCGACGAGCTGATCCTTTTACGAACCAAAAGCAAAATGCCAAATATTTTCAGTTAAATATAAAGCTATCGTTTCAGTTAGTGGTGTTCCGGATTCAAAGGTCCTTGAACATTAAGTCGATCCGTCCGTACGGATTTAGTCTCAACCCGGTTCAAACCGGCCTGGCATATTTTTATTTTTTATTTTTTGAAATGTACTGAAATTGTGCGGGGGAGAGTCTCCCCCAAATGAGCAAATTCCCCCCTCCCCCCAAAATAAATAAACGAATTATCTTCTTTTTTTGATCTCTCTTCTCATCTCACACTTTTGAGATCTGACTCACATCCCAAGAGAGAGACCCTCTAAATCTCTCCTTTGATTCAACGAGTAAGAAGAAATTAAATGTAAATTGGGATTTGAGATTGAAAGCTTGGCATTGAGAATTAAAAATTTGATGGAAAGACTGAAATCTCTTGTAGATTTGCAAATTGGAGATGAGGGGCAGAATTGAGATGTCGTGAGGGGAGATGAATTTCTTACTTTCTAAAATTATTTTCACTGGGTCAACAATTCAATTCCGATTTTTAGCTGGCTGGTCCCGGTTCGGCCAAGGGATCAGCCAGCCCGGGATAACTCTCTCCAAAAAAGGATCTCTAACAACTCAGAACTGTCAATTCAGATCTCTAGTTTGTTGACAACTATTACAAATTTGCATCTTGATAATGTACAAATCATTATCAACAGACTGTATAAGTTAAATACAATGGGGAAATGCGGGCTTGGTGATCCCGAATTCCCAATAAAGCTGCTAGAATCCGATTTAACCTACGACCTGTCACGTATACACCTCTAAATAATAACCCCCACCATTGTACAAGATGGTCGATTAATCCCAGGTTTAAGGCAGATGCCTCCGTGAGGTGGCTCAACCTAGCCTACCAAGTATATACATCTCTACTGTGAACATACGCAAGTTAGAAATTACAACTGCAATGCAAGGCTGATTGCCATCCTAATATTGTTAGGCTTTGCTCTTAGAAGAGGGGGAGAGAATCCAAGTCAGTTCTTGACCAAATTTCCCTAGAGTACAATTCTACAGTAATCATTTTATGAAGATCAAATCGGTTAAATCCATTACTCTGAATCTTCATCCGAATTAAGAAAGCTGAACTCTCTTGGGCCATTGAATTTGATTAGTATAGATCCTGGATTCTCTTCACGCCATTCAATACCTTCCTTCTCCACCAGGTCGGTGACCTGCATGCCACAACAGCCAACTCAACGTAAATCATGGTAATAGGACAACTCTATGCTCTTCTATAGATCAAGCACAAAGGATGGGCAATATGGATTTGAATGTACCAAGGGTTCATTTGATAAAATTGAATTTTACATGTGTAACTAAGCGAACTGACAAAGGAGTAGTTCAATTATGGTTCTGACAAGAAATAGTTCTTAGCGACTTGCATAAAATTATTTTATGCATGCAACAATAAGATGAAGATTTCTGGATTATTTTTGCCTCTCCTTTTTTTTACAGTGTTTGTACAACAACAACAACAACATGAGTCTTAATCCCAATTTTTCAGTGTTTGTGAGCTTTGAAATTTTCGTTCGCTATTTTCTGCAATATTAATAATTTCCATTATTTCAACAACCCAAAATAAGAAGACTGAACTCGACTCTGCATACATGCAAGGAAAAGACAATGTATTTAAGTGGAATATTTTAACTCCATACCGCTTGCTTCAGCTTTGATCTCCCAACCCCATGTGCACCACATCCTGTAATCACTCTGAGTAATTTAACCGCTGAAACAAATAAAGCAGATCAATAAAACAACTAATGCAAATCAATGTGTACAATCCTACTTGATTTGAGAGAATAAATAGTGATAAGTAGGGTACTGGTGCTTACATGGTAAGTATATACCAAATAGGAGGTGAGTTTTCACAAGTTTTATTGCTTGTTTCACATGTTGCCCATGCAAATCAATGGTTATAACATTTTCTATGCCTCTGTTTCTGCAATATACTGAGGAAAATTAGTACATCCAAGAATAGTAAGAAGTGTAGCAGAAGGATATAGGTTCCAGAAAAGAAGAATGGATTCTCATCATGCTTTCTTGCAGGATGCACCAACCTAGCCCTAAATATCTCCCGACTCGCCTTTTCATCAGCCTTTCGAGCTCTTGTGGTCTCCAACTTCCCCTACCAAACACAGATATCACACTATCATATATCACTTGTGTAGGGCGGTCAATATTCTACCATCTCTTTTTTTGTTGTTCACAAGGGCCACAATTTTAATGGAAGATCATGAATGTCACATTCATTTGAAACATTTTAGATTAGAATTAGCACTGATACAATAAACAACTAACACAAGCAACATCTTAGAATATCCACGCAGGCACAAAAACACACAAACATTTCTCTGAAGTGGGATTGAAAATACACCTGCTCGGAAAGGTAGGATGCATAGTGCCGCTGTCCATTTGTATATGCTGTTGCAGCCTGCAAGAAAAATGACTAATTAATAAAAATGGGGGGAGAGAGAGGGAGGGAGGGAGGGGGGGGGGAGAGAGAGAGAGAGTTCCTAAAAAAAGTAATAATTATATGCTAAAATGCTAAATCCATCATACTTTCTGGTAGTGGGACCTCATTGACTCCCAGTGGGCTTTGGCTGCTGTTCTACACACTTGATATTCATTCCCACTAGCTACAATTAGAATAAGCAAAGAAATATAAAAGCATTATGATAAAATCTTAATCAGCAAGACAAGACAACGATAATGAACAGAAAAGTCGTGAGATCAAGGATGGCATTCCAGGGGAGAGTCAAGGAGGCTATCCCCAAAAAATTCAGTTTAACCATTCTCCTTTTATTTATTTTAAGCAATTAAGGAGGGAAGGAAGAGAAAGAACAAATTAGGAAGCAAATTTACCTTGACAATTGGGTGAAACGAAGCAAGACGAGGTCAATTGCTTCAAATCTGTTTCTTTTCCAAAAATTGGATAAATTGGAAGGGAGAAAATTTCTCTCCTTTGCTCATTGAAATTCTCCTCATTGGCTAAACCCAATGGTTGACCATCATATGTCCCATGAGCACAAGGGCCAACCCCCGGAGGGGCAAAAAAATAATAAAACGTCACCTCACAATGATATTTGTCTCATATATTATATGAAGATTTCCTTGGAGTGCCCCCCCCCCCACCAAAAAAAAAAAAAACCAACTCAACATATTCCAAAACAGGCGGACTTTCAACCTTCTCAATCTCCTCCCACCACAAAAAACTTACACCCCCCAACTCCCAAGTATTCTTTTCTTTCATAAGCAAAGAATATTAGTCCACTTTCCTTTCCAAGAAAACTATTCTTATCCTTTTTTCCTCCAAATGAGATTTTCTTTTCCCTTGACCAGATCAAACTATGTGCCAAAATATTTTCAAAACTCATGTTTCTATGGACAATTTTGATAGAGTTGATCATCGTAAAGTAAGTTGCACAATTATGTAAATGGTGCTCGTTGAGCTTCACCATAAGAATATATAATGTTAGCAGCTCCACAATGAACATTAAGCAAACTACCTTTCACCTTGGGTAATTTGGCTATACAAAGCAAAACGAATGTTTTAACAACTACATAAGCACATGCAAGTGTTCAAAACTTTGGAAAGATAAATTATCAGTAATTAGATGTTTCAAAAGAAAAGCGGAGAAAGGGAGGATATGAAAATTTTTTCTGCTTGTACTAGCAACTCAGAATTGGGGCGTTTCCCCCCTCAGTGACGCGTTATATCAGACCCCGGGTGTAGTGACAATTTAACAAGGACATTACAACGCGGGTAAATAAGATAGGCCATAAAGATATGATTCGATTAGGCACCTGGAGCATAGGATTCCTAACCCGAAAGTTAGAAGAGATAAGAGAAATAATAAATAGAAAAACAATTAATATCATATGTCTTCAAGAAACTAAATGAGTGGGAAAGAAAGCTAAAGTGATAGAGTCTTATGGCCATGAGATTTGATACACAGGTAATGATAGAACTAAGAATGAGATAGAACTAATTATACATAAAGACCTACTAGGTGATGCGATAGAGATAAAAAGAAAAGAAGATAAAATCATGCTTGTCAAATTAGTAAATGGAGAAAACGTAATTAATATAGTCAATGTATATATGCCCAAAATAGGTATAGATATAATTAGTAAAAAATAATTTTGGGAGGATTTAGACAAATTTATACAAGTCATATCTAGTGGAGAAAAGTTATTTATTGGAGGAAACCTACATGGACATATAGGAGAGAAAAATGAGGGATTCGAAACCGTATATGAAAACTTTGGCTTTAATAGCAGAAATGAGACAGGAGGTACCATCTTAGAGTTTGCCGTAACATTTGATTTGACACTCGTAAGCACCTTCAAGAAAAAATTGTATATAATTACATATAAAAGTGAGTTGAATGCTAGTTAAATAGATTTTTTTCTTACTAGAAGAGTTGATAAAATGATTAGTAAGGATTGCAAGGTTATACTGAGGAAGAGTGTAACAACTCAGTACAGACTTTTAGTTTTAGACGTACGTGTGCCTAAAAGACAAAAATAGTATCGATCACCTGTGGAGTCAAGAATTAAGTGATAGAATTTGAAAGTAGAAAAAGTGACGACTTTTGGAGACAAACTAATTGAAGTAATAAATTGGTTTGATAAAGATGATTCAAAAACAATGTGAAAAAAGATGTCTAATATGTATAGATAGAGAGGTTCTGAAACTATCTAAAGGTCGGTCTCCAATAGGTGAGGAGCCATAATAGTGGAACGAGGAAATAAAGTTGTTATTCGTATAAAAAAAGAGTGTTATAGGAACCTTAAAAGAGATAGTAATAGCGAAACATATTAAAAATACAAAAGTGTAAAAAAAAAAAAGTGAAAAAAATTATCCATGAATTAAAGAGTAAGGTATATAACGAATTACACGAGACTGAAGACTAGAAGCGGAGAAAGAGAGATCTATAGAATTGCCAAACTAATGGAAAAGAAATGAAAAAATCTAAATGATATTAGACGTATTAAGAGTGAAACCAATAGTATATTTGTAAAGAATGAAAACATAAAAAAACGTTGAAAAGGCTATTTTGATAATCTCCGTTGAGAGTACAATAGATATATGAAATATCGTGATACCTATAAAAGAAAATAATAGAGATTTTAAATATAAAATTCGTTCTTATGAAGTAAAAAACGCTTCAAAGAGAATAAAAAATAACAAAACTATAGGATCTAATGGCATTCCTATTGAGGTATGGAAATATTTGGGTGAATTCGGCATAGTTATGTTGACGACTCTTTTTGATAAAATTTGGCAAATAAAGAAAATGCGTCAACCATAGAGAAAGAACACATTTGTATCATTTTATAAGAATAAATGAGATATACAAAATTATTCAAACTACAGAGAAATTAAACTCATGAGTCATACTATAAAGTTATGGGAAAGAGTGATAGAGTATAGATTGAGATAGGAGATAAATGCATCTCAAAATCAATTTGAATTTATACCAGAACGATTTACCATTGAAATAATTCACTTGTTAAGACAGTTGATGGAGACATTTAGTGCACAAAAGAGAGACCTGCATATAGTATTTATTGACTTAGAAAACGTGTACGATAGGGTTCTTAAAGATGTGTTATGGTGGGCATTGATGAAGAAAGGGATTTTTTTTTTAAATATATTAATTTTATTAGGGATATGTATAAATGAGATGTGACCAATGTAATAAGTTACGGGGGTCTGAGCAATAGCTTTCCTATTAATATTGGGTTCCATCAATGTTCGGCATTAATCCCTATACTTTTTGCAATTGTGATAGATGAAATCACAAAAAATATTCAAAATGAAATACCATAATATATATTTTTCACAGATGATATAGTGTTGATTAATGAAACTAGAGAGCGTATTGGTATTAAATTAAAGTTCTGGAGGGTCACGTTAGAATTCAAAAGTTTTAGATTAAACAGATGCAAAATTGAGTATATGACATGTAGGTTTAATGACAATTATCGAGATAATGAAAAAATGATTAGGTTAGAAGGAAGAGACGTAACAAAAAGTAAATGTTTTAGATATTTTAGTTCCATCATTAAGAAGGATGGCAATATAGATGAAGATGTGAACAATAAGATTCAATCGAGTTGAATAAAATGGAGAAAGACATTCGTAGTTTTCTGCGATCGCACAATACTATTATATTTAAAGGAAAATTCTATAGAATCGCATTAAGATCTATTTTATTGTATGACATTGAGTATTAGACCATTAAACTATAACAAGAGTATAAAATGATTGTATCCGAAATGAGAATATTTATGTGGATGTATGACAAAATTATAAAAGATAGAATTAAAAAGAAAGAGATACGTAATAAACTAAAAATTAATTTAATTGTGGATAAGATATGAAAGTACCACTTGAGGTGATTTGGACATATACAACGAAGACCCAAGAACGTACCTGCTAGAAGGATCGAGAAATTAAATATAAAAAGTCTAATAAAACGTAGAGGTAGTCTATTGAAAACTTGGATACAAGTTATCCATAAAGACATGATAGTTATATGTTTAATTGAAGAGATGGTCTTAGATAGGAATGAGTGGTATAGAAGAATCCGCACAAATTAAATCAATATTTTTTTTTTTTGCGTTTTTGTCTCTAGAATGGCCGACCCCAAAATTTTGAATAGAAAGTCTAGATAGTTGTTGTTGTTGTAATAGCAGCTCAGAAAGTCTTGAAATTAAAATTGATGCAAATGTTCTACATCAGAAAGATAAGTAAAGCTGGTCCAAGATGATGGTCAAGATGTAAGGATCAAATAATGGTTACAGAAGTGCATATAGATTGGTGCTATCAAAACACAATCACACGATGTTAAGTACCATGGATATTCTGCCGAGGTTCTTCAATAGTTGAAGAGCAACTATCAAATCCATGTCCCAGTACTTCCAGTTTCTTAACCACATTTCTCCAACTCATGGTGCTTGGTTCATGCTCAATACTCTTGCTGATGTTGAATAAAGATTCCAACACCATTTGAGAAGGATCAGGTTTAGCATTTGCTGGGCTTGTTGAAACATGCACTTCAGAATTCAGGGCCCCAAAATAACTCCTGCAATAATCACAAAGATTCTCAAATTTCTGAATGTGTTTGCATACATTTTTGCATACTTCTTTCCTACATGATATTTCAAATTTTGAATATCATCACCATATGACAGCAATCATTGATATCACCTTAGAAAAGTCAATAATACAAATGGCACAAGAACATTATGCATCCAATAGTCCAAAGATTACTGAGCTGCAGCATCAGAAGAAAAGAAAATCTAGCATTGAAAATTAAGCGCTAGGTTTCAAGACTAAATTATTTAAGCAGCTGATTTATGAAATGTGTAACTGACAACATGAGCTCTCAAAAATCACCAAATACAATTTGGCTGTTTAATAAATACAATAGTCAACTTCTAAAGTTAATGCCAAATACCATCCTTTTTTGTACTAAATTTTCAATATAAGAAGTGGGTAAATTATGTTAAAATTAAATTTAGATTATGTCAATGATCCTCCTAGGATTATTCTGCATTAGAACTCAGATTTATTCATTAAAGAATGTTGACAATCATGATATTTACATTAAAAGAAATAAAATAATATAATATACACTTTGATGGTGTAATTCTCATGAAGCTAACAGCTTTGGAGCTTCACCATGCTGTAAAAGGGAGTTGAGAAAGATAACATTAAATGTGAAGATACAAGATGAGCTTGCTCTATAAAGGGCAGTGTGGTCTTTTGAAGGAAAAACATATCGATATTTTTTTCAAAACAAAAGATCACTGACAAGACCCACATTGAGCATTTTCTAAATGGATTCAACCAAATTTTCCTATCTTAATATTTGATACCTAAATTTTCAGCCTACTAAAAATATTTTTTTGCTAGTGCCAAACACACTTAATGCTATTGAATTCTAAATGTGTTAATCTTTAGAGATTAATGTCTTATCAAACACCCCCCTAAGGCATGGCCACAGGCCCATTCAAGAAAAAAGCACCAGAAACATGCTCTGAGGCAATGGTGGAGAAACAAGATAATCAACATTTTGTGGCCAGCATCTGTGACTCCCATGAAAGATAAAAGCTTGAAATTAATTAAGGAGATGTATATATTATATTCACCAATATGGCATCCTGTCCTGTAATGAATTGTAGTTAATCTGCTACTTGTTAAGCTATTTTATTTAACTGGTTCATAACTCTTTCTGCCTCCATTTAGCACGGGCAAGAAAGACCATGTGCAAGATGCTGAGATATTTTTGGGCATATACCCATGGTTTCCTGAGGAAAGGAACACACAAAGTCCTCAACTCAAATTTAGAGGGTGATTGTGTGCACTGTTGTCAAGACATGCATCTCAGATCATAAAGTGATCAAACACACCATACTAACTTTGTTGAGATGATTTTATCATATTTGTCGCATAAAGATTACTTCACACTAATTCATCTATTATTTTGGGCTGACATCATTACATTGCCACAATGTGATAATGTTTTAGCTCTCACTCAAAGTCTCAAAAAAAGGAATGTTTCCACTAGTTCTTCTCAATATTTCATGTGCATTACAACTTGCACGCTTGGTGGCATGATACAAGGAACTTTGCACCTGACCCTAGATTTGGGTCCAACTCCCAGTGACTCCCCTCTCCTTTGTGAAGCCAAGAAAGAAAAACAACCAACTAGCATTCATTACTATGTAGCATATGGCCTTTTTCCCCATGAGAATAGGACTATGGCATTGATGAAAAAAATCTGACATGCATTCATTGTCATAGGCAATGGCATTCTTCAAGTATGTTAATTCTACTCCCACTACTACACACTCAATGTGACTACCACCACTGCCAACCAAAGTTGCAAATGAACCAAGTTCGTAATGACTTATGCCTCAGCTCATTAAAACTTCTGCTTTACTTTGCTAAATGAGGGAGCAAAGAATGAACCTATTTTGAGACTCATATGAGCCATACTTGAACAGAGAGTTAAATATGGAGTTCAAATTTGTTTGTGTAGGTAGGCTCATTGCTGAGATCAACTCTTTCAACCAGCTAGAAGAGTTGAGTTGGAACAAGATCTGGACTCGCCTACATGAGAGCTTACTTGGTTCAGCTCATTTAAAATATAAAATTGAGCTGAACACCTCTCATTTGTGGTCATATTACTAACCATCTTTCATCTTTCGCATTACTATACCTTTCTGCAAGAATTGTTCAAATCCAAGTTCTTATTTAATGAAAATCCCCGATAAGGGCAAAAGCATAAATAATAAATTAAGAGGAGAGGAGACTTGAGCCACATGCCCTGTTGCTGTGACACACTTTTTGGATATATTCTGAAAACATCCAGGATATCTGTAATATAAATCATACTAGTCTTATTGTCAACTTACATAAATATCCATCCAACCTTAGGAATATTAAATTATCATATACCCCTCTTGCTATATTTGCATCACATCAACTTACAACCTACAAACTCTACTCATTGATGCCACATAAACAGATTTTCAGCCATTGGGAAGAATTTAAAATCTCACACTTGCATAACTTCCCCATAACTTGGGTAACAAGATTCAACTTATCCAACACAAGTATTTAGAACCTCCCCAAGGATAAGATAAGATAAAAAAGTGAAAAAAATACCATATTTAGAAGGACATCTACATTAAAAAAGATGAGCCATCAGAGAAGCTTAGTTGAACAGAAGTCACAAGTACAGTCAAAGTCAAGTACCTGCAATCTGAGCCCATAAACTGGATGCTATCCTGGAGTTCACTTTCAGATAAATAAGAGGCTGAGTCAGATGTTCTATCTGTAAACTGTAACATATAGCTAAGATCAGTACACAGAAGACCTTGATAGGAGATCAGAAAAGTATTAATACTTTATTTTGTTTTCAGTTGATGGGGAATTCCATTAGCTCAGAGGGTCAACGGAAAAAGAAATCAGAATGACTTTAAAAAAAATAAATAAATCCAATGACAGGATATAGCTCAAATGTTAGTGCCAACCAAAAAAAAAAGGAACTGCAGACATGATTGATCCTAACTTATTCAAATCAAAAACGAATGGAATTTCATTTCAAAACATATCAAAATTTCAGGTAAATCAAGAAAAAAACAAATTGACATATATCTTTTGTAAAATGCTTACTTTATGAATCATTATTAGGTAATAAATTCTCATCATTTTGACAAAATTTATACATGCTAGGCACATGTCATGAAGAATAGTCACATAAAGCCTACGACCAAATAGCTCTCATTTCATTAATGTGGAATGACAACCAATACATTCCATGAAATCAGACAAGAAATGCAATGTCACTTACATTATCAATAGAACTAGCATTTTCTTCAGTATTTGCACTAGAGCTATAAGATCTACCACTAGAAGACTGGTCAAAGGATGTAGCAGCCAAGTTAAGCAACGCATTCAAGGCCTGCAAAGAAAAGCATTTATGCCAATGAAAAACTTGTTAGGTTGGCAATAAGAAAGAAGTTAGTTGCAAGCTATCATCATCCGCTAGGTATAGACTTAACGCTAAAGAAAAATTGGCTATCTTGGACTGCCAACTTTTTGTCATCATATTCCGAGTGGATTTGGAACATTTAACTGTTTAAGTTCCACAAAACTAGATGTTGTCTCAGCCCAAAACCTGTCTGAAGAATATCTAAATTAAAGAAATTTAGAAACTGCAACAACAGCTGATATGTGTAGTTCATAATGTTGCATCTCTTGTGAGAACAGGGATTGTTATCATGACTTTTCCATAAAGTGCACTTGATCGACCAACAAAACAGCTAGAAATGTACCCCAAAAAAAAAGGCAAACAACTTAACAGAAGTTCACCTCCTTCAGTAGATTATTAACATCTGTGGGCTCAACAAAGCATCATTTTAATGTAATACAAAATGAACAAGTCTGACTTTCAAAGCACAAAAATGATTGGTTTAAAGTTACCAGGATCACTCTATCCCAAAGGATCTGCAATCTGAATCACGCAATTCAAAATGTGGTTCTTCTGAGATCAAAATTGCTAATGAGGACAATCAGAAATTAGTATAGGTTTAATAAATTAACAAGATGCAAACCACTGGGATAGATTGAAACCGTAATTACAACATTCAATGCCCATTCTACTTTACATTATTTGTTTCAGCATCGATTAAAATTGATGAAGCAGTAACAAGTGACAAAGTTATAAAAGTCTACACTATATAAAGTTACAAAATATGTTACTGTATCCAAAAGGTCATGTGAGACACGTGCTCATTTTATGAGCAGTGATGCAACATACATTAAAATTTACTCCACCTACGCCCATTAATTAAAAAAAATACAAAAACATGTGAAAGACTTCAATGCAAACTGCCACTTGAAATACCAATTCAAGCAACAAAGCAAGCCTAACCCCCTTATTCCAAGTAAGGCAAATGGTACCATGTGGCATTCTTAAAACACACCTCATACTGTAAATCACAGTTCAACTAACCTTAAATTAACTTAAACACCAATATTACATGTCATAAACTCCCCTGACATGTCAAGATTCAAAATCACCACAAAAGTTTACAAGATGTTGTCTAAGACTCCGATCGATCAAATTCCTAATATGCAAAATGCAACCATAGAAACATTTCAAGATCAAATTGTTTGAAAAATATACAAAATCCAAAATAAAATAAAATAAAATAAAAACTAATGCTTACCATACCTTCTCAACGTCATAGTCCCCTTGACCTGCAAAGAAAAGCTTTTTTAAGTAAGGCAACATATAACAAATCTTCAAGTAAAGAATAAGGCATATTCTCCCAGTCATTCAGCACAAGGGATGGTATGTGTCCATGCTGCCACTGAAAACAAAACATTTAAAAGTTCAAGTTTGCAATAGTTTGTAGAGCACAAAAAGGCAATCTGCAAGATTTTTCAACTATACTTGGGAGAAGGAAGACGAGTATGAGATGAATGGGATACGTTAACCTGAATAAAATAAAGTCCCTAGCCATAAGAGAAAGATAAACAAAGTCATCATTTAGTGCAGTGATTTGTTTTTGGTTTTAGGATCATCATACAGATTATAATTTCAGTTTCAACAAGAGACACACGTGCGCGCATGCACATATTCTTCCAAAGGTATCAGAACCGACAAAGTAACACATATTAGCAATTAGATAAGTTGAGCAAGCAGAAGCACCATAACAAAACCAACCATTCACTAACAAATAATTATGCTGTGTGGGCATGATCCTCATCTTTCCCAATTGCACAGTTCATTGTGTCAACGTTGTCAAATTTCAAAACCAAGAATTCCCTCTCTTCCTCACACTAAATAATCTAATTTTCTACATCAAATCACATAACAGAAACTTCTCAAATTCACAAAAAAAATCTACGAAAAAATTTAGATAACAAACTATCATGACAATGCAATAGTCAAGAAATATTAAAGAAAAAAAAAAAAACTCACATAGAACATCTCTAACCACGGCCATATTCAAATCGGAATCCTCTCCGAGCATAGAACACAGAAACTGCTCGGCGTCCTCTTTGTCAACAGGTCGATCCCAATTCCTCTTCGGCCTCGAAAAACCCTTGTTGGGACTCGAAACCAAATAATCCTTCCCCAAAACTGTCGAAACCGTACCTGTAGAAGCCACAAACCTCCTTGAATTTTTAGCCCTTTTAGCCCTAACCCCATAATTAACCGGATTATCTTCAACACTGCTCTCATTAATAACCTCGGACACCTCCGAGGAAGTCGAACCAGAATTGCTGTTATTCGAGCTCGTCGGCGGATAGTCAGCGAAGCTCGATAAAATATCCGCTGCCTTGTAAGGATCTCCGTTAGCTTCCTTAAACGCCGACATATCATCCATGGAAATCGTCGAAAACGCCTCCGCTAAAGTTTGTAACACCTGGATGTCTTCGTTGTTTTCATCTTCTTGCTTCGTCGGCGGTGGTTGTTTGACGGATGGTCTCGAAGCTCGAGATTTCATCTTCTTCCTCTGGGATTTCATCTTCTTCTGCACCGCTGTTAATATCACCGGAACGACATAAGCTAGGAAAAATAAATCAGAAGATTGGGAGAAGTTGATGAACTGACTTGGTATCGAAGGGATCTTCTGAAACCCTAATTTTGAGGAGAGGGAAGAGAATGATCTTTCCCCCAAAGAATGATGAGAGAGGAGAGAGAAAATCAAAAGTGAATCCCTTAATTAGGAAATCATGTTGGCGTCGTAGGGGCGGATGAGTTGAATGATGTTGAGATTGTAGTTCCTAAAACTTTCGCGTCGAGAGGAAGAGAGAGAGAGACGCGTCCGGAATCGGTTCCTTCATTGTGGTGGGACTCACACGCTTCTTATGGTATCATACAAGTTGTGATAATAATATCAAGAAAAGTCGAATGCATAAAAATTATGAATCAATTTTTACGAAATAATTTTATTTATAAAATATCTTAATTAATTTTAAAATAAGAAAGTAAATAAAATTTGTAAACAAATTTATTTTTATTTTTCTTTAGTATTTATAAAATTATTTATTTATTTATTTCAATTTTATTTAATAACAAGTAATAAAATTTAATTTTCCTAATTTTATTAGATAAATTATTTTTTTAATTTTACTTTTCTTACTTTTTTACATTAATATTTTAATTTAATTTAATATAAAATAATAATAAAAATAATTTATAAAAAATAAGAAAAATATATTGAATAATTATTTTTTAGAAAAAATTATATTTTTAGAAAAATATTTTAAATTAAAAAAATAAAAAAATTAAGTAGTGGAAAATATTTAAAATATTATTTTATAATGATATAAGAGTAAACAAGATAATATTTTTTTTTTTACTTTTCATTCCAATCAATCAAAAAAAATATCATTCATTTTCTTTTCTTCCATCCCTACCAAACAAAAATAAAAAAAATACATTTACTTCCATCAGATGAAGTAAATCTTTCCCTTCCCCTCCATTCCCCCTTCTCTTTCGTGAACCAAATTTACCATAAAAATAGCAAATTTACTGCTATAAATTACTGTTTAAGATTTAATTATTAATTTATTTGGTACATATAAAATTTATATGATAAAAAAAGTTAGGAGTGAATTCAATTGTGGATAAAATACAAGAATATCGTTTGAGATAGTTTGAACATTTACAACGAAAATTTAAAAATGCACCCATTAGAAAAATCAAAAATTTAAATATAAGAGATTTTGTGAAATATCGGAATAGACCGTTGAAAATCTGGATGTAAATTATCCGCAAATATATAATAGTTAAGAATTTAGTTGAGAAAATAACTTTTAAATAGGAATGAGTGACGTACAAAGATTCGAATAAGTTAAACAATTTTTCTTGTCATTAATATATATTTTTTTATTTTTCGTTTCGTAGTATTATCTTCTTTATTTTTATTTTAAAATTTTAACTATATATATTTTCATCTATCATATATTTGTTTCTTAAATGACCGATTTTAAATTTTGAGATTAAATTTTAGATTATTATTATTGTTGTATAACAAAATTGACAAATATATAGTTAAGGGGGATAAAAGAATATGGTATATTAATATAATAATAATTTTATAAATAAATAAATTTTTATTTATAAAGTTATAGTTTTTTATGTTAAAAAGAATCTTTACTTAAACCAAAATTGTTAGAAATAATATAGAAAATAGAAATAAATAAAAAGTCATTGAGTTTTGGGGGTAAAATAGGTTAGACCGTTAAGATTTTGAATTGTTCTCCAAGCAATTAATAAGGTTCATTCGTGAATGCCTTTAACGGCATAATTGCCTAACTTTTTTGTTTTCAATGAAAACCCACACACTCTCTCTCTTCTTTAACCGAGATGCAGCCTTTCGAAAAGGATAGAGAAAGCTCTTGGCCGCCGGTGGGCTGGGTCGGAGAGGAGAGAAAAAGGTCTCCGCCACCGGCCCTGGCAGCCGAGAGCAAATCTGAATGCTTTCTTTCAAAGCATTCCTAAATTGTTATTCAAAACTCAATAGATCATGCATTGCTCTGTTGAATGAACTTCCATATGATCCTATAGAATTCTTTTCCTTTTTTCTCTCCCCTCTTCGCCACAGCCCGCCTACCACTGAAAGCTCTCTCTCCCCACGTCGACGAAAAATACTTTCATCCCCCCCCCAAAAAAAAAAAACAAAAAGACTGCGTTTTATTAAAACAAAAGACGTCTCTTTATTGAAAACAAAAGGATTAGTCAAAAGGTTAATTAATCTGCTTGCTTATTTACGTTATTATTTTTATTTTTCTGGGCAGAGGGAGGTGGGTAGGATCAGGAGAACCTAAACCTGAAGGACACTACCAAACCCTAAGTACAAACTGACAAAAGTTCACAAACAACTATTCCACCAACATGGAACTACTGCAACAAGCAAACCAATTCCCAAATTAGGGCACGGGATTGACAAACAATAAACCCCATCACCTAAAATGTGAACAACAACAACAATCTGAATCTTAATCTCAAAATTTAAGATTGAAAATTTAAAAAATAAATATAAAATAATTAAAAAAAAAACTGCACACATACTATCCAAATATACCTAAAATGTGAACTTAAAAATATAAAAACAAAAAATTTATTGACAAGATCAAAAAACTAGAAACCAAGAAGAGAGAGAACCGAGGAGCACATCATTCACCATGTCAGATGGATCTTAACAAAGGGCCATTGACAATCATCTTTGATGAAAGAATAATAAGTACCATATTAAACAAAATTGAATAATCTTAATATAAAATATAGATAATATAACTTCAATATTATGTTAAACATGAAGAACAATATAATAATATGAATTTTAATGATCTATTATTTTATTTAAATTATTACAATAAGTTAAATTTATATATATATAATTCATCATCAATATATAAATATAAAAATATAAATATAGAAATATAAAATTAAGTAAAGTTAAATATTTATATAATTGATTTGATTTTAATATACAATATATTTCTTAATATTCTTTCAAATCTAATGTAGTGCAGTGAAAACTACTTAAATTTTAAAGAAATTGGATAGAAAATCTAAAATTCTATGGGTGTTTTTGCAATTCTAAAGAGTAGTTTTCTTAAGAACTCTGGCGCTAGCTCCAGCTCCCGACTATAGCTCTAGCACTTGGTTCTGGCTCTTAACCCTTTTTTGTAGAGGAATATAAATACATACCTAGAGATCTGAAATTCGACGATTTGTTGAACTGAATCTTACATTTGAGAGGAAGAGTTTTGCAGATTTTCGCATCTTCCATCATCTGATTCCATTCTACAACTTGTTCACCTAAATCGAAATGTCACTCAGTTATCTAATTTGAAACCCTAGGGAGAGAGAGAGAGAGAGAGATGCACCTCTGTAAATGAAAATTCGAGATGCTTCAATGATGAACGAGAGAGTTTCTCCCCCAGTGGGTTTGGAATTTCAAATGATTTCTATATCTAATCTCACGCCTTTCGGAGGTCGGTCGTCGTAAGTTTGGGTCACAACATTTGTACTTCTGAAGTGGATTTCGTTGTAGTAAATAGTAAATAAAATATTTTTTTCTGCCTTCCACGTAGTGAAAGTCTTTTTTACTATAAAATTCTATAGGAAAAATATAATTTTATAGGGCATTGGAAATTTTCGATTTACCTCTACTAATTTTAATTTTATCTATTTATATTTTTAATTTTTGTCAATAAAATAAAAGAATTTATATTAAGTATAGGGTTGAGATACTATAAAAATTAATTTTTTATAACAATAAGTAAAATAACTATTAAATCAATAATTTTTATATTGAAAATGGATCAAAAGAGTAATTTTGTGAGAGATCTCTACCGTGCGCCCGTATCCTTCCCAACTCCAGATCCCCGAGCTTCCCAGAATTTTCCAGATTTTCTTCACCGTTGGATAAATGACAAGTACAAAGACATACCGTCCGATGACCACTGACCCAATACACGATTAACCTTCATAGAAATTTTTTCAGAAGAAGCTTCATAGACAGAGGAACCATACTGTATACTCTCGTGCAAAGCACCACTATGTATCTGTATTTTGTACACATTGTTAGGGAGAAGGCGAGTCCTGTCCAAAACATGTACTCTGCTTCTTCTATTCTTCCCCCCCCCCAATTAGAATGTCCATTTTTTTCCTGGAAAATTGGAGATGCGAGATATTGATTTTCATACCTCTTACATGCTAAGCAAGTGCTCTGTTATCTAAAGCTCATTTCTAATTTCTCATATAGTTATTTAAAAATTCATTTCTACCCTTATTTGTGATTCATAAAATATAGATCAGATGACTTAAGAATAAAATAAATCAAATATTATGTATCAGCATATTGATATAAAATGTTATGTCAAATTTAGGTCATTAAATCTTCATTCATTTGGCCGGGAAGCATATGCATTATATTTTATTTGCCGGTATGCACTATATATAAGCATTTGTGTGTTCACCACCGGTATCTAGATTACCTAATTAATCTAGTTTGATTATTGTGAAACCCAATTTAGAGACGGATTCTCTCAACGTTTACTTTAATTTGAATTCAAAATTTTGATTAAAAAAGTTTTATCCTGACACAAGGCCACAAGGATTTGTGTGGGGTGAAAAAATTAAGTGCAAGATAAAGTGTCCCATTGTAATAATCCAAGGGGTAAAGATTAAATCAAGAAAATGAAATGAGGGTGAAAAGAAAAGAGTTAGAATAGCTACAATACAATACAATCATGCTTTATTGTCTAGTGTTTAACGAATAAGAATTAAATTTGATTTTTTGAGAGGTTGGTTGTACAATATATTTAAGGTAACTCGAGACCTATTTACATTTTCATGGTGAAACAATTAAAAAGGGTTGAGCCTTGACCATAACAAACACTTGGCACTTGCCAAACTCTAATCTACGTGGTGTTTATGCAAGAAAAGAAACTAACGAGGATGCGAAGATTCCACGAAAATTCATACTCAAACCGTGACTTGTGTCTTCGACAAGATTTCTTTGTACTTGAACAGTGAAGAGAGAGAGAGAGAGAGAGAGAGAGAGAGATAAAAGGGTTTATCTTAAAATTTTGTATTATTTGTGAGAGAAATGAAAAAAAGTCCAATGGATATACAGGAGACATGGGATTCAGAGAAGGGAGAGGATAATATAAATCCACCAATATTGAAGTTAGAGAAGAATCAGGAAGACGGTCGACGAAACTCTGATCATAACATGTCGACCACTTTGCTAAGTAAACAATCCGATTTGATTCTTCCTTCTAAGGGCCTCCTTCAACTCTTCTTGACCAATCTTCGTGAGGTCATTTTGGGCACCAAGCTTGTTGTTCTCTTCCCTGCCATTCCCCTCGCCATTCTTGCCCATTCTTACAACTTGGGAAGAGTAAGTTTCTTTCCCCCTTTTTTTTCATGCAAGAGGATTGGAGAGAAAAATTGAAATAATCGACTTTTCATGGGATGGTTATATTAGTATCCTGATTCATTCAATAAAATCTTAGTAGTTAATATTTTTTTGGTTATTATCCAACAATCATTGATGATCAGTATTTTTTTTTTATAAATATCAATATTTAAAGGATGATATAAAATGCTGATATCATGTTATGAGATTATAAATTCGATATTTATTTTGTTAAAGTTTGGTTACTTGGAGTTTGGTTGATTATGTTTCCTATCGTATCCCCAATTTAGTGTGAGTAATTGGGTTTGGGATAGATTGCTAGATGTTCTATTTAATTTTTGATTTATGTATTTAATTATTTTTGCAATTTTGGTTGATTCAATTTTTACAAACGCAGGCATGGGTTTTTGCTTTGAGTTTACTGGGGTTAACCCCGCTGGCAGAACGTGTCAGCTTCCTTACCGAGTATGCTCATAAATTAAATCTTATAATTTTATTATTATATAATATATATATTTTTTGTGATTAGCTCTAATATATTTTTTTATTTCGGTTTTTCCAATTAAAAAAAAAAATTCAGGCAGATAGCATATTATACCGGACCCACAGGTATGCGGTTGTGATATCCCTTATTTAAGGGTTTTCGATTTGCAATTAACACTGTTTTTGGGCGTTCTGCAATTTTGATGATTTTTATTTTTATTTTGTTCTTTTTTTTGGGGGGGGGGATTTTTGGGTTTTTTGATGGGGGGCAGTGGGTGGGCTTTTGAATGCAACATGTGGAAATGCAACAGAGCTGATAATAGCCTTACTTGCTTTGCGTCAAAAAAAGATTCATGTGGTCAAGTACTCCCTCTTGGGTTCCATTTTGTCCAATTTGCTTCTTGTTCTTGGAAGCTCTCTCCTCTGCGGAGGCCTCGCCAACCTCAAAAAAGAGCAAAGATATGACAGGGTAAGCTCTGCACAATAACACCAAAAATTCTAAATTTTCGATAGAAATAAAAAAAATTTGAATTAATCGAATTCTATATTTTATCTATATTTTATATTACAGGTATCACTCACGTTAAGTATTTTTTGAAAATTTTTAAGAAAATGAGATTAACTTAATTCTATTAATAAATTTATAGAAACCCAGAAATTATTTTATTAATGTTGCTTAAGGAAACCTTTTTTTGCAGATTTTATGTCATATAATTTAATTATTTGACTATTACTTGTATAAGCAGAAACAGGCAGATGTGAGCTCGTCGATGTTGATGTTAGGATTACTATGCCATATGCTGCCTCTGATGTTTGCTTACGGCGAAAAACCATCCCTTTACACGCTCTCGGTGGGAGCCACTCTCCAATTGTCTAGAGCTTGCAGCATTGTTATGCTCTTAGCCTATGTTGCTTATCTCTTCTTCCAATTGAAGACTCATCGCCAATTATTCGAAGCTCAAGAGGTAAATTATTTATCAGATTAATCCAGATCCATTAAAAATTCTCAAAATTTTCATCAATCGTGATAATTCTTAATAATAAAATCATCAAATCATAGATCGATGCTAACGCTTAGCAGTGCCATACCCAGTATCTTTAATTTCTTTCTTGGGAAAATAATTAGGAAGATGAGGATGACTTGGGGAATGAAGAGAAGGCAGTGGTAGGGTTTTGGAGTGCCTTCACTTGGCTTGTGGGTATGACGGCTATCATTGCTCTCCTCTCCGAATACGTTGTGGGCACCATTGAGGTCACAATGAATTTCGAATTTTTTCCATAATTGCACTTTTCTTGGTTTCTTTTACTAGGAATTATGATATTTTGAATTATTTAATGAATAGGCGGCATCGGATTCTTGGGGCATTTCCGTAAACTTCATCAGCATAATCTTGTTGCCAATTGTTGGTAATGCTGCGGAACATGCAGGGTCAATTATATTTGCTTTCAAAAATAAATTGGTATGTTATTTTATTTTTTATTTTATATATGAAAAATAGCTTTAGAGTTTTTCTCTTCTCATTTTTTTTTTCTTTTTTGCAGGATATATCTTTGGGAGTTGCAATGGGGTCTGCAACTCAAATTTCCATGTTTGTGGTCAGTTGTCAATCATACAGAATTAAAAAAAAATGAAAAATGAATCTATTACTTGGAAATTCAGAATTCTAATTTTTTTTTGGGGTATAATATGATAGGTTCCTTTGTGTGTGATTGTGGCATGGATAATGCATATTCCTATGGATCTTGATTTCAGTCTACTCGAAACTGGCTGCCTTGCCTTCGCCATTCTTGTTACCGCCTTCACTTTGCAGGTTCATTTTTGGTTTTTTTTTTTTTTTTTTTTTTTTTTTTTTTTTTAATTTTTTTCCCCTCTTCACATTTGACAAATTTCTAATTATTGATTTATTTTGTAGGATGGAACTTCTCATTACATGAAAGGGGTGGCACTTCTTCTTTGCTATGTGACAATGGGGGCATGCTTTTTTGTTCTTAGAAATCCAATTACAAGTGAGTGCTCTACACGAAGATTAGCTGCTGGGTGAATTTCTATTCATGATTTTTTTTAATCTCTCTTGGAAAAATGTTTGTAGATAAAACATCTGACAGCTTGGGAGTGAAATGAAGGGTCCCTCAAGCATAAAATGTTTTGTGGGTATATTTTACTCAGCCACCCAAGGTAGGTGCTTCAACAAATTCAATTATTCAATTATATTTTAATGGGCATCTTTTATTTTGACCCCCCCAATAATTTTTTCTTTTTAATATCTTGGGACTAGGTGATAATCATGGAGGCTTAAGAACAAAATGAATCCTAGAGCCATCTTATGCGAGTGCTTTCAGAAAACTGGGGACATCAGAATTTCGTCTGTATAGATAGTTTTCTCTTTTTTCTCTCTCCTCTCTCTCTCTCTCTCTCCCTCTCTCTCTTGATGTATGTCTGTAGCAGGTGCATCGGTTCTTTTTTTTTTCCCCCCCATTAAATTGTGATTTTTAAATTTGGCCATTGTTTTTTCTTTGACCTTTTCAATAAAATGGATTTCTCTGCTATCTGTGCTTTTGTAATCATATTTTTACGAGAAAATTGTGACTATGAAGAAAAGAAATATCTCAAATAAATTCAAACATTGACATACTCAAAATCAAGAAAACAAGCTAAGCCTAAACAATGGCGTACAGCTCGAATTGTCAAGCCAAGAGGGAAATAAAAAAGTGGGAGTAATTTTCTTGGGCCTATTGGCCATTTTGTAGACTGTGATTGAGCGAAGTTGTGTTGATGGCCTTTTTTGAAAGTTGAACTCGTTCAACATTGGGCCTTAACTAAAATACTTCGGACCTAGGGCCATTGGCCCATTTTTTTTTTTATTTTTTTTTTCTATATAAACTTCCCATACCCTCGACTTAGACTGGACCACTAAAAGACAAAACTGTATATAATAGTTAAATTTATTTTCTTTATATACAAAATTTAAATTTAAGATTTTATTTAAAGAGAACTAATATCTAATCACTAAACTAACCAGACGTTGTTACGTGACGACTACATTTTTACTTTTTAAGACATTTTGGATTCATGATTTATGATGCAAAAAATAATTTATGAAGACAAATTAATCCTTGGATTTTAAATTTTCAACTATTTTTCAATTTATTTACTAGTTAGAAGGGGAAAAAAAAAGAGGCCTCTATGAAGGTGATAATTTCTCAATGCAATTATTTTGTCTAATTATTTCCCATCTTTTGCGATGACCCATAAGTTCAAAGCAACCATCAATTTGGTATTAGAAAATAGAGATTTTAAGGCAATTTCCTTGCAGTGTCTTCCAATGTCAGACATACCCCTTTGTCCAAAACCTACTTGTTCCTACCTACTTCAAACTTGAATCACGAAATAACAATTTTTATCAACTCTACATTCGATCTGTGGGCACAAAATACATTAAATCCAACTGGGATTAAACCACATTATGAGAGCATCACTGACCTCACTGCATCGATTAAATTATGAATACTACATGGGCACTCCTTGATCTTCACGTAAACATGCACATGCATAAGCTCATCAAAGGCCACATCCTCAAGCAAGTACTAGGTCCATGAATATGAACCTCAAAAACACATTCACAGTCTTCGGGTTAATTTATACAAATCTCAAATCTCCCGCCAGGCTTTTGCTCTGGTGACAACATGGATTTCTCGTTCCCGTTACCGATCAGAATTTAGAAATATATTCCATAATTATAAAAAGGGCATAACCCTCCTAATCAAATAAAAAAATACAAATCATAGTTTAGTTGGGATAAATATATTTCTCTAAGGTATCATTAAAGTTTTTCCCTCGACCTTGAAGAAAATACTTGAACAAAAACATTTTACCATTTAGGTGCACCTACAAAGTCAGTGTTCTTGCACAATACACCTGTTTTATGAATTATTAAGCTTATTTTTAAAGGGAAGTTTAGAGAGTTGAGTGATTATCCATAATCAATTTGGCACCAATAATTAGGGCATTTCTAGAAGTTAGAGATTATTCAAAGTCTATAAGGACTAAGATTTTGTGGGTTTTTCATTTTTTATTATTATTTTTAATGGTTATGTGAATGGTAACGTAGATAGATTTGTCAGTGTGATCTGGCAATGAGAAATCGAGCTAGATCTCTCCTAAGTTTATCCCAACAAATTGGAGCAACCATCCCATAAGGTTTGGTCTCCTTCCCAAGTGGCTTTAAATGCTAAAAAATGGACTGCGAGGATCATATGACTTCTTAATTTAAACTGACCTCCAAGCTGGCGAAAACAAAATCTCCACTGTGTATCCATCCAATTATTCTTACTATTTTCCCTTTTCTTTTCTTTTTTTAATAATATATATATATATTTTTTTAATAATATATATATGGATATTATTGAACCCCCCCCCCCCCCCCCGGGGGGGGCATTTGGATGTCAATGCCTTGAGTTGAGTTGCCACGAATCAAAATCATCAAAATTTTGTTAGGACGTCAAAATGTGATTAGGGACTCATATCACGCTTTTGTTATTAAACATTTAAATAAGTTGGCAATAAGAAATTATATTTAAAAGTGATTTGTACGAAATTCGAAACATTTCACTTTGCTATGAAATACAATACGAAATTAGATAAATTTTAAATACTAAATATGATATCAAAATAATAAGAATTATAATTAGTAAGTGAAATGACAGGAGATAAGGTTGGCGAGAGCGAAAAACCCTAACCTATGATGCTATGGCAATATGTAACATCGTAACTAGATCATTAATAAATTTGTACTTACTAAAACAAATTCAATCTCATTATCACAAGCCCTTTGAACCACCCTACAAACAAGCCACAAACTACCTACAAGCTAGCCAGCATGGCCTCTGCTTTCGTTGTTCACAAATTTGACCCTTCAACGGCTCAATCTCTAAAAATCTTTTATGCTACATAATGGAGAATTTAATACTTGTTAATCCATACGTCAGTCTTTTTTCCTACCAAGAAAATTCTGTAGATCCTAAAACCCATTATGAACTCAACACAGAAAGCATAGGAAATTCTTCTTTTTGTCACCTTGATGCCAGCATATGAACGGCCAGGGGTCACAATCTGTTGGCGGCTGGCTCCCTGTTAAGTTTTGCATTCCAATGAAGTGCTAGTCATTTTTTTTTTAAATACCAATTTTTTCGTTTTTGCCAAGTAATTGCATATATTCAAATAAGAAGAGATTTTTGCAATCTCAATATGTTGAATTTATATAATTTCATTTGTATTTTTTAAATACAACGTGGAAATCAAGACTCACATCATCCCCCCATATATTTTTGCTAAAAGAGAGAAGACCCATTAGTTGCTTTTACAATTAGGTACTAAACCCTCGTTAAACACACTTAAAGGAAGTCATTAACCACACAAAAACACACTATAAATAGAGACACCCTCTTAGTGTGGGTAAACCATCAAATTCTCTATCAGTTTCAATGGCAGTTAGCTCAAAAACTGACATTGAACATGTTGCTCTCATTGTTGGGGTGACAGGGTTAGTTGGGAGAGAGCTCATAAGAAATCTAGTTACAAAATCTAGGTGGAAGATCTATGGTGTTGCTCGAAAACCTGATTTGCTAAAACCCATCGAGCATCCAAACTATCAATTCATTTCATGTGACCTTTTAAATCCATTAGATACCCAGAAGAAGCTCTCCTCGCTAGGAGATGTGACCCACATTTTCTGGGTCACTTGGTCAAGCCAATTCCAGATAGACACTAAAGAGTGTTGTGACCAGAATAAGGCCATGTTGTCCAATGCCTTGGACGCTCTTCTCCCCAATGCCAAGGCATTGAAACATGTCTCCCTCCAAACTGGAACTAAGCATTATGTGTCTCTCCAAGGCCCTTTTGATGATGCTAATTCGCGGATCTTCGATGAGAACTCTCCAAGAGTAAGTGGAGACTATAATTTTTACTATCATTTAGAGGACATGCTCAAGGAGAGACTGGCACACAAGGTGGCTTGGTCAGTGCACAGACCTGGCTTATTACTAGGTTGTTCACAGATAAGTTATTTCAACTTCATTGGTTGTTTGTGCGTTTACGGCACACTCTGTAAGCATTTGAATTTGCCCTTTTTGTTTGGAGGGACAAGAGAGCGTTGGGAAGAGACACACATTGATGGGTCAGATGGGCGATTAGTAGCTGAGCAGCACATTTGGGCAGCCACAAATAATGAAATATGTTCCAGAGACGAGCAGGCTTTTAATGCAACTAATGGAACAAGCTTCACTTGGAAGGAGATCTGGCCTGCTCTTGGCGACAAGTTTGGAGTTGCAGTGAAAGAGGAAGAAATGTTTTCTGAAGGTCTTCTCTTCTCCAACGAAATGGCCGACAAAGGACCAATTTGGCAAGAGATTGTAGCCAAGGAGGGGCTGCAGAGAACAGAGATGGAAGACTTGGCAAATTGGCCATTCTTGGACTCTCTGTTTCGATGCCCTTTTAAACTATTGGCTTCTAGAGAGAAAGCAGATCGGTATGGCTTTACGCGCAGATATCGAACACTTGATTCAATAATGTACTGGATTGATGTAATGAGAGATGAGAAACTTATTCCTTAGTGGTGCTTTTGACTTCTTAATCTGTTTATTATGTAATGAAAATTTGAGTAAGAATGTGGTCTGCCACAAACGTTTCCTACATAGAATACTTCAATTCAATAGCTGACTTTTCCTCTAAGATGTAAATTAGCAAATATTTTTTTTTAAAAAAAAAATGGGGTATGCTTTGCTGGCCACCTTTTTTTACTGATCTTGTCTCGAAATTGTGGTCAACTATTAATAAAATTCCTTTTTATTCCCCCAACTCACCCCATGCTTATGCGGTGAAGTTGGAAATGCTGCTGCTCTGGCTTTGTATAGGTTTCAGGATACATAATATTAATATTGTTACCCAATTATTTTTGCCATATTCCATTCAGACTGTTGTTCCATCACCACCTGTGATTCAAGCTGTCCTGACTCATCCTCTTAAGCTGTCTTCTTATGGTCATAAATGAACAAATGTATCAAACACTTTAATGTCGTCCTCAAGTAAAAGTTCCATTGAGCCATTGTCTTCCTCCAGCTAAACTGGACTAGCAGGATGAGGAATAACAATATAAAAGTCTCAAGTGAAGATGTCAAAAATAATAATTATTATTATATTAATAAAACATTAAAAAAAAAAAATTATACTTTGTATAATGAAATCAAAGAATGACTGTTACTGAAAATGGCTATTGTTGAAATGAGAATATTTAGATAGATGTGTGACAAAACTAGAAAAGATAGAATTAAAAACAATGAGATACGTTATAAATTGAGAGTTAGTTCAATTGTGAATAAGATGAAAGAATACCGTCTAAGATGGTTTGGACATGTGTAATGAAAATTTAAGAATGCATCTGTTAGAAAAACCAAAACCTTAAAAATGAGATATTTAATAAAATGTAGAGATACACCGTTAAAAATTTGGATGTATTGTATTTGCAAAAGCATGATAGATATTGATTTAGTTGAGGAGATAGATTTAGATAGGAATGAGTGACGTAGGAGAATCCGCACAAATTTTTTTTTTTTTTTTTTTAATTTTTTTTATTTCAGTATTTGATTTTTATATCGCCGACCTTAAATTTGGGATAAAATGTCTAAATTGTTGTTATTGTATAATGAAATCAAAGAACATGGATTATTGATAAAGAAAAGTTATTATGTGAAATCAGTAGGATTTAGAATACCTAACCGAATAATTTTCATCTTATTTATAAGAAGTGATATGTCTCGTATATATACAATTAGATATAGAATGGAATAGAAAACTAACTCTTAATTTACTTTTAATTTACAACCATAAAATAAGAGCTAAATCAATCATATGAAGATTATAATTATTTTCCTAAAATAATACATTCCTAAACAATAGGAACTAAACGCATCATTTCAACACTCCCCCTCAAGTTAGAGTATAGACATCAATCATGTCCAACTTGGATAAGTATTATTCAAATCTGACTCGTGGTAAGTTTTTGGTTAAGAAATCCACAAGTTGTTCCTTGGAAGTAATGTAGAGTATACACACAAGTTCTTCTTCAATCTTCTCTTTAATGAAATATCTATCTATTTCTATGTATTTAGTACGGTCATTGTGAGTTGAATTGTGAGCAATACTGATTATTGACTTGTTGTCACAGTACAGTAGTATAGGATTCTCATCTTGAAGTAAAAGCTTATCCATGATTCTTCTTAATCATAGAAGTTCACATATTTCTTATGCAAGAACTCGAAGTTCAAGAGTTCAAAGTTCAGACTCAACACTGCATCTTATTACCACGGGTTGCTTTTTACTCCTCCAAGTCACTAGGTTGCCCCATATAAATGTACAATACCTAGTAATAGACCTTTTATCACTAGCTGACCTAACCCAATCAGTATGAGTGAATGTCTCTATCTTCTTTGAATAATTTTTCTTTAAAAAAAAGTCTCTTTCTAGGAGTTCCCTTAAGATATCTCAAAAAACGGTGAACTGCTCCTAGATATTTCTCATAAGATTCATGCATAAATTGGCCGACCACACTAACGATATAAGCAATATCGGGTCGTATATGAGACAAATAAATTAAACTTCCCAATAACATTTGATATCTTCCTTTATCAACAGGGACCTCTCCCTTATTATACCCCAACTTATGATTTTCTTCAATTGATTTATCAGCCAGTTTACTTATCAGAAAATCTGTCTCTCTAAGCAGGTCAATAATATATTTCCTTTGTGATACATAAATCCCTTTATTTGATCTTATAACTTCCATACCAAAAAAAGTACTTCATAGGTTCGAGATCTTTGATTTCAAATTCTTTGATTAGAATATTCTTCATTCTTTCTCCTTCGATTATATCATCCCCCTGTAAGTAGAATATCACAACGTACACAATTATGACTGAGATCTTCCCATCTTGAGATTTCCTGAAAAACAAAGTATGATTAGTTTGAACTTGAGTGTAGCCATATTTTTTCATCGTCTTTGAAAAATGATCAAACCAGACTTTAGGAGATTGTTTCAATCTATAGAAAGATTTTTTCAGTCTGCAAACTATATCAGTGTCATGAACATCTTCAAAACCAGGAAAAATATCCATAAAAACTTCTTCTGCCAATTCTCTATTTAGAAATGCATTCTTGATATCTAATTATGAAATTTTCCGGTCTAAATTTTCTGCAACAGAGAGAAGAACATAAATAGTGTTAAGATTTGCTACCGGGGTAAATGTTTCTTGGTAGTCTATCCTATAGGACTGTGTGAATCCTTTTGCAACCAAGCGAGCCTTAAACCTTTCGATTGAACCATCTGAATTATACTCCACTGTGAATACTCACTTGCACCTCACTGTTTTCTTTCCCTTTGGTATTGATACACACTCCCAGGTTCTATTTTTCTCCGGTGCTTTGATCTCCTCCATAACTGCTGCTCTCCATTCTGGAACACTCAATGTTTCTTGGATTAACTTGGAAATTGCTATATTGGTCAGATTAGTAGCAAAAGCCCAATAGGGAGGAGACAAACCGCTATAGCATATGTAGTCTAAAAAAAGGTGAGAAGTACAAGTTCTTTTTCCTTTTCTAAAAGCAATAGGGATGTTTAGATCTTCAACAAGTGTTGAATTACTTGGATTTTCACAGGTGGCATGATTTGTAGGAGAGTTTTGATTTGATGCATCATCAAGAATTGGTGGATTCAATGACTGGTTCTGCTCAAGTGTGTGAATTCCTTCATTTTTCTTTCTTTTTCGTCTCTCATAGACAAGTAATTTTGGATTTTGGATTTCTAATTATGTTTCTTTAGTGAGTGTAGTGAGTATTTCTTGGTCTAAAAGAGGAATAGGAGTAGGAAATGGTGTTGAAAAGGGAGCAATGTAAGAGTTGACAGGGCTGACCGAGTTTGATTGGTTTGAAGGAAGAGTAGGAGTGCCAAAAGTAAAACTTTCAGAGGTAGAAAATGTATTCTAAAAATTTCAAAAACTCTCTTCTGTGGTTATCTTCTCCCTCTAAGGTGAGTTTTTTGGTGAAGTAAGGCTGATTCTCAAAAAATGAAATATTCATTCTAACAAATATCTTCTTATTTTTTAGATCAAATCCCTTATATCCTTTCTTTGTTGGTGAATATCCTAGGAAAACACATTTGACAGCCCTTGGATCAAATTTGTTTCGGTTACGAGAATGGATATGAACAAAGGAGGTACACCCAAATATCCTAAGTGGTAAATTGATAATTAGGCAGTTTGTTAGATAGACACTCTGAAACACTTCTAAAGGAGTTTTGTATCCAAGAATCCAGGTAGGCATCCTATTAATGAGAAATGAGACAGTTAGAATAACATCCCCCCAAAAGGTTTTTGGCACATTAGTGGTGAACATTAAGGATCTAGTAAACTTAAGTAAGTGTTTTGTGGAGTGTTTATGCAACTACTTTGATGAATAATTCCCTTTTCATGAAGAAATGCCCTAAGAACATTTTTGAAATACTCGTTCTCATTGTCTGTTTTAAGAATCTAGATTTGGATTTTAAATTGGGTTTTAACCATTGAGTGAAAGTTTTTAAAGATCTGCTCTATTTCAGATTTTGCTTTCAAGAGATATACCCAACGTAGTCTAGTATGATCATCAATAAATGTAATAAACCATCTAACCCCCGAGAAATTTTTGATTTGTGAAGGATCCCAAATATCACTGTGTATTATTGAGAAATGGGTGAAATGTTTATATGACTGGGTTGGAAAAGGTATACGATGATGTTTAGAAAATTGATAAACCTCAAACTGAAAGGAAGAGAGATCTTTATTATTGATAAGTGATGGAAATAAAATTTTCAAAGTATGGAAAGTTAGGGTGGCCGAGTCTATAGTGTTACAACATGACATTATTTTCACATAAAGAAACAGAAAAAGATTTATAAACTGAATTTTGTCTATTTGAGTCTTCCTTATGAAGGTAGTAAAGTCATTCACACTCTTTAGCATTTCCAATCATCTTCCTCAAATCCAGATCCTGAAATTGACACGAGAAAGAACTAAATTTAACCACACAATTTTGATCATGAGTGAGTTTGCTAATGGACAACAAATTACATGTAAGTAAAGGAACATGAGGTACAGATTTTAAGGTCAGATTTCTTAACAAAATAATTGACCATTTCCCTACTATTGTAGCTAATGAACCATCAGCAATCTCTACTTTCAAGTTACCAACACAAAAAGTATAAGTGGAGAAGAGTGAAGAACAACTTGTCATATGATTAGAGGCACCATAATCTAGGATCCAAGGAGTTTTATCCTCTGTTAGCACACTGAAGGTCTGAGAAAAATTACCTTTCTGTGCAATAAAGGCGGATAGAAGAGAAGTTGAATTCAGGAGTTTCATGAGACGTTCTAATTGTTCTTTATTGAGAGGAACTAGAGAACTTTTGGGTGTTGATTCTTCTGAAGCTGTTTATAAAGCCTTGCTGGTCACTTATTAGATTGTCCATTTTTCAAATGAGAATGTTTTCCATGCAACTTCCAGCAAGTCTCACAATTGTGACTAGATTTTTTACAATGATCACACTAGGGTTTGTTTCACTTTTTATTCTAGTGTCGTTACCTCCATTTGAGGTATTAAAGAATCGATTGCTTTTGGATGCCAGTGCTAATGATTCCGTTTCAAGAGCCTCTCGAGTTTCCTTTCCCAACATAATGTTCTTTCTGCTTTCCTCCCTGTGAACTTCAGAGAACACTTCTCGAGTGGATGGCAAGACCTTGCATCCAAGAATTCTTCCATAAACCTCATCAAGATCGTTATTCAGACCAGCCAAGAAAGCAAAAGCACGTTCTTTTTCGATCATTCTCTTAAATATGGCACTGTCTTGTGAACAATGTCATTTACAATCATAAAATAAATCAAACTCCTGCCACAAGATTCTAAGAGTATTGTAATATTATGAAACACTTAAATTACTTTGTTTTGTTGTTCCAAATCTGTATAGAAATTTTATAAACCTGAGCCAAATTTTCCAAATCTAAGAAAGTCTCCTTTGTAGCCTCCCATATCTCTTGGGCGGTAGCAAGAAGCATGTATGTCTTACTGATTAACGACTCCATTGAATTTATTAATCAGGATATGATTAGGGCATTCTCCAATTCCCATATCTCAATCGCTTCAGGACCTTCCTCCTATTTTTGCGTTGCTCCAGTCAAAAAACCGATCTTTCCTCGTCCTCTGATGAAGAGCTTGACCGACTCGGACCATTGGAGATAATTTTCTCCATTGAGTTTGTGGGTGGTGATTGGTTGAGCAGAGCTATTATCATGAGTCAAGAGAGTGATTTTTGAAGAAGATGATTTTGTTAAACTAGAATCAAGTGTGTGGTCACCCACACTTGATGTGCCAAACATGGTAGCTTGTTATGGAAATAATAAATGAGAAATGTTCTAGAAAAATGGAGGAGAAAAACAACAAGAAGAATGCTCAGTTTTGGGACCAAAAACAAGGCAAACAGGGGCATAATAAAGATCATATAGGTTGAACAAGATAATGAAAGTCTATGACAGGATTTTGATGCCAGAAACGAGCCTAAAGCTCTGATACCATGTTGAATCGGTAAGTTTTAGAATACCTAGCCGAATAATCTCCATCTTATTCGTAAGAGATGATGTGTCTCGTATATATACAATTAGATAGAGAATGGAATAGGAAACTAATACCTAATTTACTCTTAATTTATAACCATAAAATAAGAATTAAATCAATCATATGAAAATTATTATTATTTTCTTAAAATAATACATTCCTAAACAATAAGAACTAAACGCATCATTCCAACATATTATGATGTCACTGATTTCCCTCACAACATAAGAAATTTAATATTTGTAGTTCCTGTTGCTGTGCCTGTTGAAGGTCCAACATTATTGGAGAAAATGTTTCAAGTTATGTAATATAAGTGCACAGCTTGGAAGCAAGTGCAAAAATGTACAAATTCAACTTCTCTTCACTCGGTTACTTAGAAGGAGCTATGATAATAGAGACAACCTCCAAATGCTCTTTCACAGAGCTTTGAAATCCAGTTCCTATAATCTTGGTTTCCACATCTCCCATCTGAGACGTAAGGATACCTCAAAGTGTCCAAGCAACTGGAGAGAGATGGTAGAACCATATTCACCAACCCGGTATGTTCTGAATGACATAACAAAAGTAAAGCAATTACTTGTAAGAGTTCATAACAAAAGTGTTTTCTGCTAAAATAATGCATTCGAATGGAAGGACAAGTGTCTAATCTAATGGTTGCTGGTACGGAATTTGCTTGTGAGTGCTAGCACAAACACCAGGCCTTACTACATGCTGTCTAGTCTCCGACTACATGCTTTGCATAAAAATGAGACAGTCACTTATAGGTTTTGGCACAAGAAACCTGAAAGGAGATTCCATAATGAGTAAAATGCAGAAGAAACAACAGCTGCCAACTACTGAGATTTTATTAGACTGATAGCCATCATTCAATAAAAGGTAAAGTAGAAGAAAGTGAGGAACATGAACAGCAGGTAGAGTATAAATTTTCCTGCAGTATACAAGTAAAAATCAGCAAGTGAGATTATCAAATCATCTAAATATTCATTTCCAATATTTTGCAGCAAATCCACAAGTATGTGCATCATAATCATGTCCTGAGAAAAGTGCAAACACACAGATAGCAACTAATGGCCAATAAAAGGAAAAATACATAATAATAGAGAGCAACTAATCTTTAACTTATAATTCACTCTTAATCAAAGTGAAAGAGAAAAGGAAGGGAATTTGATGATGGAGAGAATTCACTTAGTATAAGCCGCTCCCGCTGATTAATCGAGGTCAACTTCAAAAGTATAAAAGAGTTGTATTTTGCCTACTTAAATGTTATTTATGTCCCACAGTTAAATTTAAAAGAAGTACCAAATAAGGGTAAAAGTCCGACTCTTGCTCCTTGATTTAGTTAATAATGAAAAACTAGATTCAATTCATCAAAGTAAAAGCCAATACTAAATTCTTGAAGCGATGGCAGAAAGCCCTTTAATCGGCAGTAGGAATCGGTCAGGAAGGCTATAATTCCATCAGCAATAGGGAAGCTACTGATTTAAACAACAACGTATTTCGTTTTCCCCAGGGAAGTCATATTTTGGGTTTCTGGAGATGAAGCTTCCAGATCTCTCTGAGAAGTTATTTTTTGGCTGGCAGGAGAAGAACATAATTTGAAGGAAGTCCCTCAGAGATTTTCTGTCTCAACATGCACGAACTCCAACCACCTGAACCCTTAAGTATCTCAGGACCAAATTTCTACTTTCCTAGATTCCAGATGAAGTATTTCTATATTCTTCTACAAGAAGCAACCATTTGAAGGAAGTTATTTATCTAAGACAATCATAGTTTATAATTATGAAATTCAGGTAAAAATTTTTGAAGGGGCAACTGTAGTCACATCAACAAATACTGTTATCAAAGAAAAAACTGGTACTCAATGGTTGTCCTTTCAAAATTTATCATGAAGAAGGTAATGGTGCTATATATTATGGTTTGAACTGCAATATAAGGAATCTCAATAAGGGCCTGGTGGGGAAGAAGGGAGAATAAAGTTATAGCCTCTTCGTTCCAAAAAAAAAACCCTCAAATGATTATATCTATTTTCTGAAAGTGTTGAAAGAATTATTTTGATAATTTCTTTAATATTAATAATATAATAAATATAGAAAATATCGAGATATTTGTATAAAAGATTAATAAAAATTTTAAACATAAGATTCGTGCTCATGAAGTGAATGAACCTTTAAAGAGAATGAAAAATAATAAAATCATAGAATCTGATGGTATTCCTATTTAACTATGGAAATGTTTGATTAAATTTAGTGTAATAATGTTAATGGATATTTTTAACAAATTTTGACAAATTAAGAGAATGCTCCAAGTATTGAAGGAAAATACACTCCTATCACTATATAAGAATAAATAAGACATATAAAATTATTTTAATTACAGAGAAATTAAATTTATAAGTCATACCATTAAGTTATGGGGGATAATGATAAAGTATAGATTAAAATTGGAGATAATTGTATTTCAAAATCAATTTGGATTTATGTCAGAAGAATCCATCACGGAAACAATTCACTTGTTAAGACATTTAATAGAGATATATAAAGTATAAAAAAAGACCTAAATATGGTATTCATTGATATAAAAAAACATGTGATAAGATTTTTAGAGACGTATTGTTGTGAGTGTTGATAAAGAAAGAGATCTCTTTAAAATACATTAATTTTATTAGAGATATATATGAGAGAAGTGTAACCAATATAAGAACTTACAGAAATCTTAGCGATAATTTCTCTATTAACATTAGACTTTATTAAGATTCAACATTAAGTTTTATCCTTTTTGCAACAGTGATCGACAAAATCACAAAAAATATCTAAAATGAAATATCATTGTATATACTTTTTGTAAATGATATAGTATTAACTGAATAAATTAGAGAGTGTATTAATGTTAAATTAGAGTTATGGAGGGTCATACAAGAATCTAGAGAATTTAGATTGAATAGATCAAAAACTGAGTATATGAAATGTAAATTTAGCGATAATCATTAAAATGATGAAAAAACGATTAAATTAGATAGATAAAATATACGAAAAAAAATAAATGTTTTAGACATCTTGGTTTCATTTTTAAAAATGATGACAATATAGATAAAGATATGAATCATAAGATTCAAACGGATCAGATAAAATGGAGAAGAACATTTGGAGTTTTTTGCGATCACATGATACCACTACATTTGAAGAGAAAATTCTATAGAATCGCGGTAAGACCGATACTATTTTGTGACACTAAGTTTTGGGTTATTAAACAACAAAAAGAATAAAAAATAGTTATAGCAGAAATGAAAATGGTTAGATGGATGTGTGACAAAACTAGAAAAGATAGAATTAAAAACGAAAACATTCATAATAAGTTGAGAGTTGATTTAATTGTGGATAAAATGTAGTTTGGGTATGTGTAAAAAAAAATTAAAAAACATACTGATAAAAAAGATTGAGAATTTAAATATAGGAGAATTAGTAAAATGTAAAGGTGGATCGTTGAAAACTTGGATACAACTTATTCATAGAGAGATATGATAGTTAAATATTTAGATGAGGAAATGAACATAGATAGAAATAAATAACGTATGAAAATTCGTATAAATTAAATCATAATATTTCTTATATTTATCTTTTAAATATTCGATCTCAATTATTACCTCAATTATTGAAATTAAAACTTAAATTGTTATTGTTGTTGGAGAAAGAAAACTACCTGTGCTGCAGCATAGGTATTCTGTTGCGGTGCAGGACGGACTCCATACTCAGTCGCCACTCTGTGGGCAATTCATTGTAGTATGACCTTCAATGATCAGAATGTTATCAAAACCAACAACCCAGTGGTTAAAAAAAAGATCACTTCTGAGAATTCACAAAAAAAAGAAAGTCTTGGCATCAATCCATCACCAAGAGTACATTGAGACAATTCAACAAACAAGTAAACAACCAAAATAGGTTACCCTAATGATCCATCCAATAAACAAAGGCAAGCAATTTGTCATAAGTATTGAAAACCTAAATACAAAAACAGAAAGTTAGAGAAAGAGAGGGCCGAAAATATACCAGGCATTTTACAGAGAAAACAGGGTTTCATAGGACAATTAATGTAAGTAGCCCCTTGAAAACCCACTTGGTGACCACTTTTTTTACATACCTACGACGGTTCAAAAAACACATAAAAAATAGTGACAAGAGTTGAATAAAATGTAAACCTAGAAAAGGGGGTTTAGTTTTTGCTTTTTTTTTTTGGCTTACTTTGCAGACTTTCTTAAGACTGATAGTGATCGTTGCTTTCTCTTTCTTCTTCTTCGAATCCAAAATCGATTTGGCTTCTTCTTCTTTGGTTTCGTTTCTCGCAGAAACATAGTCGTCTTCTTCTTCGTCTGACTCTTCATTGTCTTCCTATTCTTCTTCTTCAAACATTGTTCAGACTCTGTTTCTCTCTCTATGATGTTCTCGGGGAAAGACGTTCTTCCAGTTGGCGGGGCCATTTTCGAAAAGTCGGAACACTTTCTGAGTGTATAAGAAGAAGAAGAAGTGGGGGTTTGAGTTTTTGAAAATGGAAGAGAAACGGTAAGTGCAAGGGCAAATATGTCAAAGCGGGGTCAAACAACTGACCACAGCTCGAAAGAGGACTGTATTGGTATAGATTTACCACTTTGCCCCCCGAGAGAAAATAGGAAGGTTTCTTTTTGGTATCGTTTGAATCATGGGGTTACATCACAAGTCGGAGAAATGGCGGGAGATGACGTGGCTTGATGTTAACCCCAGAGTTTGGCACTGTCCCTCGCGTGCTGTCCAACGAGACGGCGTACCCTCGTATTGGCCGATACGACGCCGTTTTAATCCATTAAGCTGCATTTACCGCAATGCCATCCAAGAATACAAACCAGTAGGGCCGGCCCAAGCTCGGCCCAAAGGGTCGAGCTTTGCACATTTTAGAGTCGATCCGAGTCGACCCTTTCAGAGCCCAACCCGTTTAAAATGTAAGATAACCTAGGGAAGAGTACTGCATCATTGTCCTTTCCAATCATTTCAAGCCACTCACTATCCCCCCCCCTCTCTCTCTCTCTCTCACACACTCACTGCCTCTCACTCTCTCACTCAAGCCACTCACTTTTGATCAGTCCCTCTCTCTCGTCTCTCCTTTCTCTAAGATGAATGTACAGCAACGCAAGACAACCAACGTCGATTTCTTCCTTATCCGCTAAGCGTCCTCCCTCCGACTATGGTACTCTCCTTCTTTCTCTCTTTGTCTCTCTCTCTCTTAGGGTTTTTCTTTTTCCTACCTTCTTGAGATTTTTGCTTTGCAATGTTGTTTATACGTTTCAATTCGTTAAATGGAAATTAGGGTTCCAAAACATGTTTCTTTAAGTAAAAGGGGAGAATTTTGGTGTTTGTCATCGGGTTTAAAATTATCCCCGTAGCAATCTTGGGTTTCCTTGGCAAACAAATGGAGGATTAAGAATTTTGTTATGTATCTCTTTTGATATGCTTGATATGATATTAGTATTTCTATTTGGATGCTTATTTTGGTTATACCAGATAACATTGTTCAATTCATCCCTCTCTCGCTTTTTTTTTTCCTTAGTTAAATTGAGCTGTCTGAATTGAGCCCAAGGCGCTTTTAATTTTTTGTGCTGAGTTCAAGTTTGAATTCTTTGACTTTCTCAAGTTAGGCTAAGACTCGGGCCCATAAAATTTTAAACAGACCGAATTCAAATTTTGTAAAGTTCGGCCCATAAATCTCGATTGCCTGGTTTACAAACTAAGGTTGTTATATAAATCAAATCGATTTCGAGTCACTCACAAGTTACTCGATCAAATACTCAACTTGACTTGATTTTGACCAAGTATAAGTCAAGTTTGAACGATTTTATTATATAATCAAGTTGAATATCTCAATAACGTATATACACATATATATTATTATAATATAAAAATTAAATTAAATAGAATATATTAATAAAGTCTTGTAAATTAATAAAATTGAGTTTTCAAATTTTAAGTCGATTTTGAATTTATTAAATTATAAATAAATCGAGTTCAAATTATATTATTACTATTTATCGAGTTTGCGACGCGTTATTAGTCACGAAAATTTAGTCACGGATTTTTATATTTTTATTTTTAGAGTCTGCCGGTCCACCATTGACGCCGCTTCTAATGCTTGCCGCCTTGTCCGCATATGAGCCAACTTTCTGCTACTTTATATTTTTATAAAAAATATATTTTTGTCCAAATTCGAATCTGGGATTAAGGGGACGTCTGGAGTATTCTCAATCACTATACCATATTAACTTATCTGATATATCTTTTTTTTTTTTTACTTCATTACTTTCTTTTTAATTCTTACCATTAAAAATATAATTACCTAATTTAATAAAAATACAAAATATAAAATTATATTTAATAAAAACACAAAATTATATTTAATAAAATTACAAAATTATCTTTAATTAAAATACAAAATTATATTTAAAAAAATACAAAATTATATTTAATAAAAATCAATACCCTAATTTAATAAACATATGAAATACAAATTTATATTTAATAAAAATACAAAATTATATTTAATAAAATTTCAATAATTAGCAACGAATTTTGTCACGGATTTCGATCCGTAGCTAAAGTTAGCCAGACTAAATTTAGCCACGGATATTGAAATCCGTGGCTAACTTTAGCCATGGATATTGGAATTCAGGGTTAATTAGTGACGGATTTCAGATCCGTGGTTAAATTTAATAACGGATTTTAAATCCGTGGCTAAATTTAACAACGGATTTCAAATCCGTGGCTAAATTTAGCAACGGATTTTAAATTCGTGACTAAATTTAGCGATGGAAACGTAATTCGTCGCTAATTAGTGATGGATATAATAGTTCATTGTTAAATTTAGCGACGGATTATAAATTTCGTCATTAATTTTATCGCTAATTTGCGACGAATTCGATTTTTATCGTTAAATTCGTGTCTAAATAGTCTGTAGCTAAATTTAGCAACGAATTTTTTCTGTGACTAAATTTTATGACTAAAATCATATGTTTTTTGTAGTGTACATTCTAAGCATAAATAGTATGGATAACGTGAATTGAAAATTTTAATAGTAAAAGTTTGAAACTTATATAATAAATTTATAATAAATCATTAATTATCTTAATGTACTATTTTAGGATTTTTTTAAATAAATATCCTATTGTTGTCAACATCTATTTCTACAGATATCATTTTAAAGAGAAATTTAAATATCACCGGTATTATTTTTTTATGCACATGACATGACATATTTTTTAATATAAATTATTAATGTATAATAATTACGTCAATCGATTCAATTCGATTCGAATCACGTTAGAATTTTAAAGGATAAAATTATTTTAATACTTATTTTCGTCATACATAAAAGTTAAATATAAAATTTTACTTGATATCAATAATCAGTCATTGAACTAATTAAATATCGATAAAATAAATATTTTAATTTATCATCAATCCAGAAGTGTATTTAATTCAAAATGCAGTTGCATCCTATTTCACAAATCCACCCTTTATAAATAAAAAAAAAAATCATTTTATTTGGGTTATAACGAGCACGTGGTTAAAATTAGTCAATAATTTTAAATATTTTAAGCATGAAAATTACACAATCAGAAAGCACATTGGCATTTTTTTTATATTGACAATTTCATTAATGTCTCTAATATTTTTTTTTTAATTTTTGGGTATAATTTATTTTTAATTGTTAAATTAGTTTTGTTAATTACCGTAAATTACTATCACAATTATTCCAAAAAAAAGCGTTAGAGTAATACTATATGTAGCTTTTCAAAACAATAATGATAATAGGAAAAAGCAATTATCATTTTTTTTTTTTGATAATGATAAGGATAATATGTTTTTGGTGCTAATCCAATCATACTCACCCTTACATAATCCCTAAGTTTTAAAAGGAGAAATGACAATTAGTCCTCCATTTCTTTTTTTTTTTTTTTGGTTAATTATAATTTGCACCTAGTGATTTGACAGAATTTTAACTTGTTCCCTCTGATTCAAAAATGGCAAATTTACCCACTATGGTTAGTTGATATTTTTGACAAATTGCTCGCCATTAACACTTAAATGCTTATGATTTTTTTTTTTCTTCAAGTGGAAATTTAGAATTGATTTCAAAAAATTATAAAATCAAAAAAAAAAAAAAAAATAGAAAAGGACTAAAATTTTTTTAAACACGGCTTTGGGTTGAGGTCTTGAACAGCTGTTGTCGGAAAATGAGTTCTCCAATGATGGCTATCTACCATGAGGGTGGAAAAAGGTCTCAGAATGGTTTAGGAGTGTTTCCTTAGCATCAAAATTGCTTTGACGACAACTATGGGCCGGTTTTGATGGCGGAGATGTATAAGATGGAGTAAAAGCCAAGAGTTGTGACAATTGAAATTCAAAAACTGGTTCTGAAGGCCTGATAAAACTCCAAAGGCTGAGAAAAGAAAGAATTGAGCTTGAATATAAGTGAAACAAAGCTCATGTGTGCTTTAATGGCGGCTCTTTTGTGGCAGAGGAACTTCCGGCATAGAAAGAAGAGATTAAAGATAAAAAGGTGACCTTGAGAGTGTACGGACGATGTTTCAGTAATCAAATGAAGAAAATTTTGAAGAAAAGAAAGATATTGAAGATAAAGAGAGAGCTGCTCACAGTTGCAGAAACGAGGAAGAAGAGGGTGCATGTATCACATGCGTGAGTGAATATGAGTGGGAGAGAAAAAAACAGCAGTAGAGAGCTTGATGGAAAGAGTGACAGCAGCGTGTACATGGGCAAGTTCTCGTTCTTTTTCTCCACTATTTTAAATAGCCATATATAACTCCACTTTTTTCTCTCAAATTTATCTTTTTTTTTTTTTTTTAACACATCAGGCATGTGGTTCCCCTAATACTATTCCTAAAAGCTCGTGCTACTCTTCGAACACCAATTTCTAACAAAAACAAAATTTGGGGTCACATTTTAAATTATCGGTCCTCGGACCCATTTTATAATATATTACATCCATCCGCGATACACACATTTTTTGTACAAGTTAAGGAAATATTCTTCATGCAAGTTTTTTTTTTTTTTTTTTAAACCAATCGATATTTGAAATCATATTTTAAATAATCTAATCTGAACGTTGTAGGATTCAATTTGAAAAAACTCTCTCACTATAATTTTTTTTTTTATTTTTAATTTTTAAATCTAAAATTTGATTAAACAAAATAACATCTTCATCCACCGATCCAAGTATCCATTATTGGTATGCAAGTTGCTCTTCAATTTGGCAGAAAAGGGAGATGGAAACTTTTATGGGCAACTTCTCGTTCTTTCTTGATGCATGGCCGGTGGTATGGCACGTACCCAAAAATGACATTCAGTGGCAATAGCTGCACGATCACAAAACCATTACCCCAATTACATCATTATCTTGTTTACAATTTTGGACATTTTTGATAGCACAAATGTGAAATGTGATGCAGATGGAGACAATCTCACTTTTGTGAAAAATATGACCTGTTTAATGCCAACCATGCATCAACTTACGTAAATGCCTTGTATGCCAATGATTTGATTGTCCTCCTTGTCGTGATCTTCCATGGGGAAGTCGACCAATCAATCATTGCTCCCCTTGGTCGATTGGTTACACCAATTTTCTCAATTTTTTAACATATTGTATACGACGACCCTAATCTAGAGAGGCTTAAATAAGGTTTAAATTATTTAATTAAATTATCAATATATTTTAATAAAATTAAGTAAAATATTTAATAAAAAATAAATAAAAATATATTATTTTAATTTAATTAATATTTAAATTATTTGATTTATATAGTAATATACACCAATAATCTCCTATCTTGTGGTCAAAGGATTGACAAGTTGAATTATTGGATACGGAAAAAAAAAAAAAAAAAAAAAAAATTCGAACGTTATCCTACAAGGAAGGCCATTGCTTGACGTTGCGGTCTTCACACAGACCTCACTGACGGTTTGAAGTTAGAGTGGCGGCAAATAACCGCGTTAACGAACATTCAACAACTCACAACAGTCTCGAATCCGATCCCTAACTCGTACCATGCTCACTCTTCGATTCCGTATTTCGATTGATCCCACGTTCCCTCCTCCTCACAAACCTAGGCCTTCCCCTTCTCTCTCTCGCTCTAACTTTCTCGAGCCACACTTCTTCGTATTCCCCACTTCTTCTCGTCCCAAATTTCACCAAATTCTTGCCACCGCTTTAAATGTAGCGATCAAAGAAGAAAACGAAGAAGTCAAGAAAGGGTTCCACGGTGACGGAGATTCACCGGAGAGCGCGAAATTGCCGGTGGGTCTCCGGCATGACCTGATGCCGAAGCACGTGGCGGTGATTATGGATGGGAATGTCAGGTGGGCTCAGAAAAGAGGCTTACCGGAATCTGCCGGTCACCAGTCTGGTGTACGATGGGGGATTAGGGTTTTGACCGTTTTCTCCTTCTCTAATGACAACTGGTTTCGACCCAATGTGAGCTTTCTTCTCTTACTCAATATCTAGGTTCAGATAGTCGTCTACTCAAGTACTTGTGATCAAAATGGTTGTCCGAACATGAATGAATTGAAACTCTAAAAATATTTAGAATTCGATAAAATTGAAATGACACTAGAAGATTATTATGACCCCCGTGCAACAAAGACACACAAATCTAGAAATGGCCCAAAAAAAAAATTTAGGATTCAAGTCTTATTCCTTTCCTTCTTGTCAAGCATCGAAGAGAGAGAGAGTAAACTGAAATTGGTAACCATTAAAAAACACAAGTTTACCCTGATAGATGTAATGCCCTTTTTACTTGCATGTGGTGATATGATTGTGATGGCTTGTTTTGTTAAGAGTACAGGTGCAGGTTGATTTTTTGATGAGTTTGTTTGAGAGAAGAATCAAGTCGGAGTTGGATAATTTTATAAGGTATTAAGCCTTGGACCTCCTCATTTGATTCTGCTATTCCTGATGTTTGACACACTAACATTCCAGATTTGCTCAGGAGTCCGGACATCAACTCTTTACCCTTTCCCTTATATCATTTACAAGGCATTTCTTTAATCTATTGCCCTTGATAAGCACCTCAATTTAGCAAATCTTTTCGCATCATCCATGGTTCACTCTAGGCAGGAAACAAAATCCTTGGAACAGATTTTAGGGTCAGAGCAATATGTGCAGCTATCAAAATATGATTAAACTGCTGATCTGCAGCATTGGGGGGAATCCAGAGTTCTGGCAAACTGAAATTATTTCTTCTCATAGTTATTTGCTTTACCTTGTTCCATTACCAAGTAGCTCTAAATATTTGAGTCTGCTATTTGCACAGTTCATGTTCTATTTTGAGCTTTGTGTTCCACCAGTAAGGCAAAGTTTTCTCCTTGTGATCTCCCTGCTACTGCAACTTAGCTTTGATTGGACCCCCACCCCCTGGTTAGCACTCCTAACAAAGTTCCTGTGAGATGTATGAAAATTCAATATGTCTTTTAGTTGGATGTTTCCTTTAGCTAAGATTAATATCCTGGCGAGTAAAAGGAATTGGTTGGTTGCATAAGTTTGATCTTTGCCTAGAAACTTGAAGACCTTGTGATATATTCTTGTTTTTTAATGTTGTTTGGCATTCTTTTCTATCATATCATAAGCAAAAGGGCTATTCTCTCAGAGTTGCGGAGAATCACCTTTGGGGATTGCAGGCCACAGAATTGCCTTTCAGAGAGGACCTCTAATTTCTACTTCGAGCCTTTACTATGGTGTTTGGTTTATAAGAGGTGATGTGGGGTCTTGACTCTTGAGGGATAGTATGCACCCAATTAAGCTGCAATCCATTTTGGCAAAAAGGCTCTCAAACAAACTAATCAGGCTATTTATTTATTCAGCTTTCTAAATTACAGAGGGTCCAACAAGATTTACTGCTTGATATATAACTTCTGTTTAGCACACTTAAAAAGTTGCTTTTCATTACTACATTACATGCTGCAAATCTCTTTACTCATGTTGTTAGCATTGTCTTCATTTTATTCTTATAATGAGCCTAGAATTACTAGTTTCTTTCCTATAACAGGGAAGGCATCCGAATATCTGTAATTGGGGATTCATCTAAGCTCCCAGATTCCCTATCGAGGCTCATAAAACATGCGGAAGAGACCACCAAGGACAATTCCAGGCTCCAACTCATTGTGGCAGCCAGCTATAGCGGCAAATATGACATATTACAGGCACGCAAAAGTGTTGCTCGCAAAGTAAAAGATGACTTCATTCAACTGGAAGACATCAATGAAGCTCTAATTGAACAGGAGCTAGAAACGAACTGTACTGAGTTTCCTTACCCAGATTTGCTCATAAGAACCAGTGGAGAACTTAGAGTAAGCAACTTTTTGTTATGGCAGTTGGCATACACGGAATTTTTCTTTGCTCAAGCTCTCTGGCCTGATTTTGGAGAGCCTGAGTTCATTGAGGCATTAACTTCATATCAACAAAGGCAGAGACGATATGGTGGAAGATCCTCATGATCATACATCAAATCATTGCATTCTTTAAGGTTATGTAATGAATACCATATTAATAAAGTTTGTCCCAACTTAGTAGGTCAAATACGTGTACACCGGAGAAAAGTTTTTATTCTGAAACCTTTCGATGAGGAGTGTCTGCAAATTTGAAGCGAGCTCAATTATTGGAAATATATTTTATTAAAAAACAAATTTTATTTTTATTTGTAAAATCCAACATTTTTATTATTTTTTACTTTAAATAAAAATAATTATATTTAAAATAGGTATAAATTAAAACAATCCTCGAAACTCCCAAACAATTACTTCTTCCTCATACTTTGGCTCAAAAGATTCTCTTGTATAATGTCATGATCCTTATCAAGAAGAAAGAGTCAAGGCCTTAAGTTCTGTGTACGGGAAGAAAAGGAACTCAATATGATCATGAATTTACAGAGTATGTTCTACTGAAATGAGCTAATATGGAGGGTAGCTGATCCAAGTATGGTAGTTAGGAAGGAAGAAAAAGAGATCGCAGAAGGGTAGGAAGAGAAGAGAAGAAAAAAGGAGGAAGAGAGGAGAGAACAGTAGATTGAGAAAGACAATTCATTCATGTTCTTGATCTTGCCCCTTCTTACAAGTACCTATATCAACTTGTATAGTTCTCAACTGCTTTCAGTTAGGTTCAAGATACAACAACTAATTGTTGTAACTACTGTACACTAGCCGTTAGTTCCCCACAAGTTAGGTATTGTTACAATTCTCCCCCCCTAAAAAAATTCCTTATCCTCAAGGATTGAAGTTTGGAAATTGAGCTTTAATAAAGTCTAGGTCTTCCCATGTTGATTCGTCTGGACTGAGATTGAACCATTTAATCAGCACTTGTGTTACAGAATTGTTGTTCCGCCATATGACCCTTCTTTTCAATGTTGTTTCTGGTTCGACTAGAACTCGTTTGTCTAAGCCTATCAGTGGTAATTGAGGCATTGTAGAGTTGATAGGTCCCAACTTCTTTTTAAGTAAAGAGACATGAAATACCGGATGTATTTTAGAACCAGTTGGCAGCTGTAATTTGTAGGCAACTTTTCCTATTTTTGTAATTATTTTGAAGGGACTATAGAACTTGGATGACAGCTTCAATTGTTTGTGCACTTCCACTGATTGTTGTCTATAGGGTTGTAGTTTAAGATAAACCATGTCACCAATCTGAAACTCCCTTTCTGTTATGTTTTTATCAACATACAATTTCATTCTGTTTTGTGCCTTGTGTAAATGGTCTCGCAAGATCTGAATCATAGCTTTTTTATTCCTGAGGTGCTCCCCTGCAGTAGGTGTGACTGAATTAACATATGGGCCCATAGGAAGTTGCCTAGGTTGGTAACCATATAATGCTTCAAAAGGTGTTGTTTGTATGCTGCTATGGTAATTTGTGTTGTACCATCATTCTGCCAGTCCCAACCACTGAAACCACATTGCAGCCCTGTCTGATGTCATGCATCTGAGATAACACTCTAGGCATTGGTTTAATCTCTCGCTTTGTCCATCTGTTTAAGGGTGGTAAGCACTGCTGAGATTGAGTTGGATTCCCATCAACTTGAATAACTCTTGCCAGAACAGGCTAGTAAAAATCTTGTCTCTGTCTTAAATATTTGCATCAGGGAGGCCATGTAATTTAAATATATTGTCTAGGAACTATTGAACTACCTTAGCAGCAGAATAAGGGTGTTGAAGGGCCATGAAATGGCCAAATTTGGTGAGCCTATCTATGACAACTAAAATAGTGTCATGGCCTTGAGAATCAGGAAGCCCTTCAATGGAATCCATACTTACCTGTGTCCAAGCTTGGGTAGGGATGGGTAGTGGTTGTAGCAACCCTGGGTAGTGTAGGTTCTCATGTTTATTTCTTTGACAAATATCACATTCGTGCACCCAATTGCTCACTGTTTTCTTCATCATAGGCCAATAGAATACTGATTTAATTCTCTGCAATGTCCCTAGTTGCCCAGAGTGTCCCCCTGTAGCTGAATCATGCATTTGTTGCATTATCCTTTCTCGAAGCTTAGTTCCTCCTCCTATCATTATTTTCTTCTTGTACTTGAGAATACCATCACTATATTGGAACTCAGGTTTGCATTCTGGTGCTAGGACTAGTTGAGTTATCAATTTCTAGCAATCTTCATCATTTTCATAACTCTGCTGGACTTCTTGAATCCATTCAGGTTGAACCACTAAGATAGCTGAGACTATGAGATCTATAAACCCTTCTTCTTGAAATTCCCTTCTTGATAAGGCATCTGCTACTTTGTTCTCAGCCCCCTTCTTATATTGAATTTCATAATTCATACCTAACAATTTAGTCAACCATTTATACTGAAGTGAATTTGTTAATTTCTGCACCAACAAATATTTAAGACTTTGATGGTCTGTTCTTATAATAAAATGATGTCCTATGAGATAGTGTTTCCATTTGGATACTGCCATAACCACTGCAAGGAGCTCCTTCTCATAGATTGACAACCCTTTGCTTTTATGACCTAGAGCTTTACTCAAATATGTTATTGGTTGTCCCTCCTGCATAAGGACAGTCCCCCATCCTTGTGAGCAGGCATCAGTCTCTACCACAAATGGAATGGAGAAATTAGGCAATCGCATTACAGGTGCAGTGATCATAGCTATCTTTAACAGATTAAAAGCATCTTCTGCCTTGTCAGACCAATGAAAGTTATCTTTTTTAACAAATCATTTAGAGGCCTAGTAATGATTCCATAGTTCTTCACAAACCTCCTGTAGTATCCTGTGAGACCCAAAAATCCTCTAAGGGCCTTGACTGAAGAAGGGACTGGCCATGATGTGATGCAGTCAATTTTTTGAGTATCCATCCTTACCTCATTATTGGTGATTGTATGTTCCAAGTATTCTATTTGTTGTTGTGCAAAAGTGCATTTGGACATCTTGGCAAAAAGTTGATGTTGTCTAAGAATCTGAAGGACTAATTTAAGGTCCTGTGCATGAGTATCAATATTGGGGCTGTACACTAGAATATCATCAAAGAAGACTAAAACAAACTTCCTCAAATAGGGTTGAAATATGTGATTCATCAGGGATTGAAAGGTGGCCGGAGCGTTAGTTAATCCAAATAGCATAACTAGAAACTCAAAATGACCATGATATGTTTGTAATACAGTTTTCTCTACATCACAAGGTTTCACCCTAATCTGATGGTATCCTGCTCTAAGGTCTATTTTGGAGAAGATTTTGGATCCATGAAGTTCATCTAGGAGCTCATCTATATTGGGAATTGGGTACCTATCTTTGATGGTTAATAGGTTCAATTGCTTATAATCTACACAAAATCTCCAGGTTCCATTTTTTTTTTTTAACAAGTAAGACAGGTGAGGCAAAAAGACTGGTACTATTCCTGATGATTCCATTTCTGATTTTTTAGAGTGTGGATACCTATAGGGTTTCAACTTGAAGGGTTGAGAGTCTGTTTTTAAGGGTATGGAGTGGTCATGAATTCTTTCTGGTGGAAGAGTAGAAGAAATTGAAAACACTTCTCCAAATTCAATCAATACAGCTTCAATTACTTTAGGTACTTCTCTATCCTCCTATTCAAGTTTCAGTTCTAGGTTCATGCAATTTTGGAACTGCTGTTGTTTAAATTTCCTAGTGGCCTTGCCTCTAATCAATTTGATTGGTGGTTGTTCCACCTTTACTTCCAAAATGACTTCACTTCCATCATTAAAAAATTTGACCTGCAGCTTTTTGAAATCAAAGGTAATTGGACTGTAATTATACATCCAATCACCCCTAATATTACATCCCATCTACCAAGAATTATGACTCTTAAGTCAAAAGAGAAAGTGTACCTTTGGATGGTCCATTTAACATTTCTTACTTTGAAGTGCTGGTGATCTTGCTCCCATCTGCAATTTCTACGTGTAATGCCTTTGTTGGCTCTTTCAACAGCTTGAGTTCTGTAGTTAGTTTTTGATTAATGAAGCTACTTGAACTCCCTGTGTCTACTAAGATGGATACTACCATCCCACTTATTGTTCACCTCAAGGCTATAATCTGTCTGTGTATAGAACTAGACAATGTACATAGGGATAACTCAACAGCTTTATCATTTCCCATAAGTTCCTTGTGCTTTTCCCCTGCTTCCTCATTAGATATTTCACCTTCTTCTTTATCTTCTGCGGCTAGTATGAAATTTAAGTGACTGAACTTACACCTGTGTCCAGGATTGAATCTTTCCCCACATTTGTAGCATAGGTTGTTCTCTCTTCTGTATTAGGCTTCCTGAGATGTTATTCTTCTCCATTCAAAAGGACTGCTGCCTTGCTGGTTCCTGCTCACCCCAGAGGTAGAAGAAGGTGCAGGCCCCAATCCCCCAGAGTTCTTGCCTCCTGCATTCCCTTCCCCAATGTTCCATTGTTTTAGATTTCCTATCTTTCCTTTCCTTGCTAACTCTATTGATTGCTCATGTAAGGCAGCTATTTCAAAAGTTTGGAAAAGAGAAGTGGGCTTCATCATTTTTAATACTGGTTTAATCTCCTCCTTAACACCGCTTATAAAACTTGAGATGAAATAAGACTCAGGAAGTTAAGGATTTTTGTGAAACAATATAGACCAAAGTTCTTCAAATTTTTCCTGATATTCTACCACAGACCCATGCTACTGTAGTTTATTAAATTCCTATACTTCATCCTGCAACCCTTTAACCTCAAATCTCTGACATAATAGATTGGAGAACTCTTCCCAATCTAGATTCTTTTTAATTCTTTTGAGCCCCTGGTACCAGATTTCTACCTTTGTCTCCAAATACATTTATATTGTCTCAATTTTTTGCTGATTAGGTATCTGATATACAGAGAAGAATTTACTACATTTCCTTAGCCATGTACGTGGATTATCACCTGAGAAAAGAGGAAGCTCAACTCTAGGTGGGTTTGGCATCAGGACTTGTGATTGCAGATCTCATTTGCTAGTATAGAGTTCTCCATCTGTTCTTATTCTTCCCTCACTGGGTGTGGGAAGGAGTGGGGAATTCAGATTCTTGTCTGCAGGGTTATCTTCATTTTTTTCCAACTGTGATTTCTTCAAAAGAGCACTGAAACGTGCTTCAAAATTTGCCCAAAAAACATCCATCTTCTGGTTTATTTTCTGGTCCAATTTCTGGTTCTGTTCCTTAATACGTCTGTCCATGTAAAGTTTCAGATCTTCTATTTTGGCATCTTGCTTCTTGAGCTATTCTTCTAGAGTCCTTTGTCTAGTACCTTCCGCCATTGAAATTCTGGTCAAAAAATCTACAGCTCTGATACCAAATTTGTCTTGATCCTTATCAAAAAGAAAGAGTCAAGGCCTTAAGTTCTGTGTACGGAAAGAAAAGGAACTCAATATGATCATGAATTTACAGAGTATGTTCTACTGAAATGAGCTAATATGGAAGGTAGCTGATTAAGTATGGTAGTTAGGAAGGAAGAAAAAGAGATTGCAGAAGGGTAAGAAGAGAAGAGAAGAAAAAGGGAGGAAGAGAGGAGAGAATAGTAGATTGAGAAAGACAATTCATTCATGTTCTTGATATTGCCCCTTCTTACAGGTACCTATATCAACTTGTATAGTTCTCAACTGCTTTCAGTTAGGTTTTAGTTAGGTTCAAGATACAACAACTAACTCTTGTAATTACTATACACTAGCCGTTAGTTCCTCACTAGTTAGGTATTCTTACATATAAGAACCTGGGTGGTTATCGTCTCCGCAAAGGGTAGGGTGCACGCAAGCCCATTTATTTCATTACAAAGTTACCCTTCAAAGTTCAACCTCTTTATTTAGCAGCCAGCTGGTATGTATGAACCTCGGTCTTCCCATTTTATTTTATATTAGAAAATTGCCCTCCAACGACATTCTTTTTTTTTTTTAAATAAAAATTGTTTTAAACTTTAAAATGATTGGTATTTGTGAGGGATAACGGTCACATTCCTCTTCTTTAGTAGGCGGTTGGTATAAATGAATCTCAGTCTTATGCCCTCCACCAATGGGTTATTTTCCAAAGTGATGTTTTTTCCCGTTTAAATTTTCTAAATTGTGTTCTTTTTTTTTTATTCCAAAACTAAGAAAATCGTAATTGATAATCGCGATTTTTCCTATTTCTGTTTTTTATTTTTTTTAAAAAAAAAATCACGAGTGACACTCGCGCTTTCCGAAAAATGAGACTGTCACTCGCACTTCCTGGGAAAGCGAGAATGACACTCTCGCTTTCCAAGATTTTTTTTTATAATTCTAATATAATATTATATAATATTATTAAATTATTAAAAAAGTATTATTAAAAATTAATAAAAATATTAAATTAATAAAAAAACTATTATTAAAAAATATTTATTAAATTAAATATGAATCAATATTATTAATAAAAAATTAAATATTAAACACTAATATCCATCAATATTAACTGATAAATTAATAATTGAAGAATTGTTAAAAATTAATTAAAATTATCATCAACCAATATTAAAAATTATTTAAAAAATTATAAAAATAGTAATCAATAATTAAAAAATTGTTAAAAATTAATTAAAAATAAAATATACAATTAATAAAAAATTATTATTAATTTTTTAATTTAAAAACATAATCAATAAACTTTTATTAATTAAAAATTAATCGATAATTAGAAAAATTATTAAAAAATTAACTAAAAATTAAAAGTTGTTAAAAATTAAAAATAAACCATAGAAAGGGTTCCGAGAGGGGTGTATTTTTGCGGTGAGAAAATGGACCACTGGTTCAAAAACTGTTACCAGAATCCGAAAATTCAACCTCACATTATTTTTAGACAGTTTCAAGATAGCATCTTCAGGTTTCGATTTCTCTGATTCCGGTGACAGTTTTTGGACCAATTGTCCATTTTCTCACAGAAAAAATACGCCCCTTTCGGAACCCTTTCTATGGTTAATTTTTAATTTTTAATAATTTTTAATTTTTGGTTAAATTTTTATTAATTTTTTTTATTATCGGTTAATTTTTAATTAATAAAAGTTTATTGATTATGTTTTTTAATTACAAAATTAATAATAATTTTTTATTAATTGTATATTTTCTTTTTAATTAATTTTTAACAATTTTTTAATTATTGATTACTATTTTTTATAATTTTTTAAATAATTTTTAATATTGGTTGATGATAATTTTAATTAATTTTTAATGATTTTTTAATTATTAATTTAGGGATATTATTGTTTAATATTTAATTTTTTATTAATAATATTGGTTAATACTTAATTTAATAATTATTTTTTTATTAATTTTTTAATAATAGTTTTTTAATAATTTAATAATATTATATAATATTATATTAGAATTAAAAAAAACAAAAAATCTTGGAAAGCGAATCTCGCTTTCCCCAGGAAGCGCGAGTGGTAGTTTCGCGTTTTGAAAAATACGAGTGCCACTCGTATTTTTTAAAGAAATAAAATAAAAAAGGAAAAAATCGCGATTGTCAATCACGATTTTCTTAATTTTAGAATAAAAAAAAAAGACACAATTTGGAAAATTTAAATGGGAAAAACACCACTTTGAGAAATAACCCCTCCACCAATTGTAGACGTAAGGCACGATTTTATATACCACAAATTTATTTATTTTTTAAATAAAAATTGTTTTTATCTATATATATACACAATAGTTAATGAAAAAATCTTAAATATATCAAAGTGGTATTGATGTGGTGGGAAGGATACCTCATTGCTTAACCATGTATTCAGGTTCAAGCCTCTATAGAAACGGAAAAAACATCCTTGGGAGACCTCCCCTTTAACGGATTCGATAGTAAATCAATTCGGATTAATCGGAATGAATTTTCAGATATCGAATTGTAATATACCAAAAAAAAAATAGAAAATGCCTTAAATATGCATTTTAGAATGATTTGTATTTTGTGAAGGCAGAGGACCTTTCTTAAAATGTTGTGCTCTATAATCTGCATCGACAAAATATTTTTTTCATCAAGGTTTTTCTTTTAAAAAAAAAAATCCTCTTAAATATGGATTTATTGAACACTTTTTTTTTCCCTTAAAAAAAAAAATAGCAACGGCTTGACAGCTGGAAATGAAAACAGCAACGGTTTACGGCGTGCTCTTGAAGAAGCGCGCTGGGCAAGCTTTTTGAAATTGCAAAGCATGCCCATATATTTCCCATTGCAGACATTCCTGCCATAATTTCCCTCCTTCCTCGCTTTGCTTCTCTCTCTGTCTCTGTCTCTGTCTCTCTCTCTCTCTCCAGCACCTTTTTCGAGTGGGTCTTCACAGCTGATGTTCTCACTCCGTTTATGTTCCTGTTTAAGTCACCCGATTCTCTCTCTCTCTCCTCATCGTCGCCCTCCCTCTCTCTCACCCATTTTCATACCTCGCCCTCTCTCTCACCCATTTTCATAACCTACTTCGCCAAATCGATCTATTCTTCAATTCCCACTCTCAGAATGTCGAACCGTCCTTCGGCCTTCGACGCTCTTATGGCCAACGCCCGAGCCGCCGCCGCGAAGAAAAATGCTAACCCTAAAGCCTCCTCTTCCCCCAAGATGCGCAAAACCCTACACACCAATTCAATCGATCAAACCCCACCAAACCCTAACCCTAGTTTGAAAAACCCAACGACGAAGACACCAACACAAAAACCCCAATCAACGGAGCCGATCAGAATCAGCAAAACCCTAATTCTGAAAGTCTTCCAGTTTCTTCGCAGAAGCAGCAGAAAACCCTAGAAAACCCCAATCCCGATTCGGTGCAATTAAGTGTGGACGAGAGAATAGATCAATTAAAGAAAAAGGCGCCCGAGTTTGATCCGTAGAAAGCCGCGTTTTGTACTGAGGGAAAGAGAGTCACATTTCTGTTCCTTGGTCGAGCGTTGGATATGATAGCGAAAAAGTCGGGTCGGATTGCGATAACGGAGATTGCACGTAATTTGATGAGGACAGTGATCCAGACCACGCCTGCCGATTTGGTCGCCTTCGTTTATCTTTTGGCGAATAGGATTGCTCCTGCGCATGAGGGTGTGGAGCTTGGGATTAAGGAGGCTTCGATTATTAAGGCATTGGCAGAATTATCTGGAAGTAAAGAAGCTCATATCAAGAACCAATATAAGGTAAGATTTCTCTTAGTATACCGCTCTATTCATCCCATTATCTCTGATAAACCTGCTGAGAATGTACTTGTTTAAACTTTTGACAGTTGAATTCTTCTTGTAGAATGAAAAGGGTCTTCCTTATTTGTTGTTTGCTGATTGATTGAAAATTTCCCACGTTAGAGTTCTGGTGGCATTTTACGTACCTGTTTGTCTTTTTCTATCAAAAAAAAAAAAAAGTTTCATATCCCTGTTTGAGAAATCATTTTTATTTGTTTGTTTAAACTTCAATTTTTTGTTGTAAACTAAGAGAAGCCGCAGAAAAAATAGCCTAGGCAGTATTTTATTCCTTGCACTTGCAGGACTGGTTGGTAGACCTGTTCTGGGTGGTTGGACTTGGGGCCGCTTCATGACAATCTATCTCTTAGATGCTAAAATTTTACTTAACAAAGTTCAAGTTGGAGTTGAGCTTTCGTCCTGTTGTATGTCTTGAAATGAATAAGTGTAGCTATTTAGTTGCTTCATGGTTCTTATAAGATGTTGTTTCAATTTTCTCTGACCGTACAACCTTTTTCTTTATGTGGATCTACTAGTGGTGACCTATCATGAGGTCAAGTTTAGAAATGAATATTTGCAAGTGCTTCTTGATGGTCCTTGAACTTTGTTGTGAGGTGCTAATTGCTCATTATTTTGTTGATATCATAAGTTCTATCTTGCAGTGTTGACAATAGAAAATAAAAGCGAAAGACAGGGTCAAGAGTAGCTTTAAGTTGTTTTAATGGCAGGAATTAGGAAACTTGGGCCTCTGTTGCAAGAGTCATTCATCACAAACCACAATTTGTAGAACTGCTCCATTAACTGTTTCCAATGTTTTTGATACATTTCTGCTTATTGCTAAGGTACATTTGTTGCTCCTGTTTTTTCTATAGCTCTTGATGGCAATTAGACATTGTTATTATTAAAAGAAATAATTTAGATTTGAAATGTGCCAGATTGCAAACAATTGTGAGGAGCAGAGATTTGGGTCTGACATAGTGATAATAACAAATTACTCTTATTTTACCTTCTACTTCACTTGTCCTTTTGTTGAATTAATGTAGGAACCTGGAAAGGATAGCCAAGGGAGGGGGGGGGGAATCGTATCAAGAAACTTATTGTTGCAAACTTATTGTTGCAGCCAAGGACTGTGAACCTCAATATTTAGTCCGTCTTCTTCATGTTAGAGTTGTAACACTTATCTTTCAGTTACTTTCTTATTTATTGAATTTTCTATTGGTTTTGTTCTCAGAGGAAGTTACAAATTGGCTTAGCAAAGCTGACTCTCCTAGCTTCACTGGGTCAAGCTGCTGTTACTGAAAAAAATTCATCCCCTCTACCTCACGTTCAGTCTTCTCCGGAAGAGGTAATTTTTTTTTCTCCCGATTAAGGCATGCTGGTGTACTGTTGGATAAAAATTTATCAGATATAGACTATATAAATAGATAAAAATTTAGCGGCTGCCATTCTCTAGTACATGTTCATTCAATGCTACAAAATTCTTGATTGGTCTGAACAGTTACCAACTTTATAAAATACTCTCTTAGGCACATATATGCATGCATCATTTGGCAGTGGGTTTGGCTCGCTCCTCTCTTAGACAGTTATCATGTTTCTTGTGTGTGACGTGATGATAGAGGATTATTCTTTTTGTCTTGTTGTTGTGTCATCATGTGTTTGATCCTATTTGTGAACTAAGGCTGCTTGCTTGATATGGGAAAATTTCCTTCGGGATCTTTTATTTTTTATTTTTTATTTTTACCATGCAAATTTCCTTTTGGTTGTTCTCATTTACGTTTCTATATTTTTCCTGCCCATTGTAGGCTGCAAAGATTGTCAAGCAAGTGTACTCTGTACTTCCTGTTTATGATAAAATTATCCTATCCTTCTTAGTGATGGTGTATGGAATCTTCCGAAGATGTACTTTTATGATAGGTGTCCCTGTTGGACCTATGCTAGAGAAACCAACTAAAGGGGTATCTGTGATTGTGGATAAGTTCCGGAATATGGAATTTACTTGTGAATACAAGTATGATGGAGAATAAGTTCAGGTAGTTTTATTACTTACTTGATCAGTTTTGCGCATGTATATTTTCATTAGCCTTTCAAATTAGTTCGTACTTAACAGATTCTTTATATGAAAGATGGTGCAGTTGAGATATATAGTAGAAATGTTGAAGCCTTGCAAATTTGTTCATATTTAATAGATTTATTATATGGAAGATGGTTCAGTTGAGATATAGAGTAGAAATGTTGAAAGAAATACCGGAAAGTTTTTTGAAGTTGTTCTTGCTATTTCAAGGTAAACTTGTTTTATGTTGTCTTTTTAAAATGTCAGTGTTCTCTAAAAAGGGTATCCATATTTTGGTATGAAAAATGTTATTTTCCATGAGTCACAAAAGTCATTGAAGTGGCACACAAGCATTTGACAAATTCATTCACCAAAAGACGTGCCTATAAATTTCTCTAATGGTTGTCTACCACTTAAGTTATGAAAGTATTAATGATTTATGTGGCTCATGTGTTGTTATATTGCTCTTTTGTGCATAGTGTTCATTTAGAATTTTGCTAGAGTGGAAAGTTACAACGATCTCCTTAGTAAAGACAGAGGTATTGTAGTTGGATTGCATATATTCTTGTCAGCAAACTATAATATTTGAACTGTGAACTGGTTGATTGCCACTCCATGTAATGCATGCTAATGCCAAAATGATTATTCTATGGTTGCAAATGAATTGAGCCATTCATGCTGGTGGTGGACTTGATAATCAGCTTTCTATATATATTTTTCTTGTATTTTAAATAGTAGACATGTTGAACAAGATCTGTAGTCTTGTTTGGTAAATGAGTCAACTTGGATGTACTGATTTATTAAATGGGTTGATCTAGAACAATGGTCTGGACTTGTTAAAGGCTTGGTTTTATTTGTGGCTTATTCAAAATTATACAAATTGTAGATGAAGTTTGCCTAAACAAGATTTTTATGCTTATGTGATGCAAAACCTCAAGCCTGGGCTCATTTATTTGTTGCATGCTTGAGAGTTTAACATTTCTTCCGAGTGGGACTGTGCATGCAAAATCCATCATAATGATGATCTTCAAGTTGAACTTCTATGTTGTTGAGCAGTCCTGCTGATGTCATAACTCATGCCTGGGGTTGATATGAGTATGTGATGTTATTATATATTGTGCTTGGTGGGTCCATTAGGATGCTAATAGTTTATTGGGTTCTGATCAGCAATGTTTAAATCCTTGTATACAATTTGCTCTGCTTGTTATAATGCCTGAATTATATCTCTTAGTGCTTGGATGTGGAACAATTGTATCAATGTAGCTATCTATAGTGTACCATGAGACTGAAGATTAAAGAAGTTAACTGTAAGATCATTTGTCTTAGACTGTGAAATTGTTGCTTTTGACCGTGCAAATCAGAAAATTCTGGCCTTTCAGGTAACTTATTCAAACTTTGGTTGTAGTCATCCATTTAATTTTTTATATTACAGTTCTCTCTGTGTGTGTTATCTTGGCCAAGATGTATATTCCCCTACACTAACTAAGGGATCATTGTTGTTTTTGCCTTACTAGAAGATTCAAAATGAAATGCAGAGCTTCATGAGAACTTGATCTTCACCATAGGACTATAAGTCTGGACTTGTTTTATATTTCTTTTTCATGTTTAAATCATTTTTTGCATTGTAGGAGTTGCATGTCAAAGTTATTTTTGTGGCAGACCCTCAGCAAACGTGCTCACAAGTATGTGGTTGTAAGTGATATCAAGATTGATTTTTTCATATATGCCTTAGCTATTTTGTATCTCAATGGTCAACCAATTATTGAGGAGCAGCTTAATGTTCATAGAGAGGTATGATTGTGTTTCTTTATTTGCTTAATCTACTTTTCAAGCTTTCAGTAACTACTATCGATATTGTGGTGGGCATATGTGTATCTCATTGTGAAGAGCTATTGTAGCTGTATGATAATTGCATCCTGTTGTTTACTTGGTGTTGGTGGGTCCAAAATACTTATACTTTACACATCTTTTCAGATTGAAGCCTATGCTAAAGTTTTCAAACTTTATATGGCCTTTTGATATTGTGAGCTACAAAAAGCTGAATTCTTACCTGGACCTGACATTGCTGAAGAATTAACATCTCCTGTTTGAAATCCCTTGTTATGGGTCTGTTTGTTATCTTAATGAGTTGATTTCTCAGCAAATGCTGTTTAGAGCAGTTGTAGCATGTCTAGTGAAAGTGTATTAGAACCTGCTAAGGTCTCGGAGAGATTTGTGTTGTCTTTGAAGTGCCATTCCATTGCTAAGCATGGATAGTTGTGGGGTTGGTACATGCTTGTCTCTGTGGTCATGGTAATGGCATGATATCCTGTTTATTCATTTGTAGGGTTATGTTTGTGGGAAGCTTCTGTGACTTAATGTAGGTCAACTGAAGGGGCATGTATCACATGTTTTTGAGGTTGTTCTAGAAATTGTAAGGGTTGCATTGAATTATTATTATTTTCTTTAATTTTTTTCTTTTCTGTCTTAGTTACAAGTTCAAGGTCGAGCTTTCCCTGCATGTTTGTGAAAAAGGCTTTTGTTGCTCACTGATGGAGGACTCCATTACCTGAAGACCATTTTTGTTGCACTTCAGTCCTTTCCCATTCTTATCTTCAAAATATGCATGGAGTTTAGCTGATTACCTTTCTTGTTCAATCAGAAAATGCCCTAATCAAAATGTTGCGATATGGTCTTGTGCAGCATCTTTACAGATCCTTTGAAGAAGAGGCAGGATTTCTTCAGTTTGTGACAGCTGTAACATCCAATGACATTGAGGAAATTCAGAAATTCCTTGAAACTGCAGTTGATACCAGGTATTTATCTTATGAACTTTCTGCTTATTCCTTTGCATTTCCACAAAGGCCTACATCACGTCATGTCTGCTTAGTACCGTTGAATCAAATTACAAATCATTGGATACTTGAATTACCATCATGGTTTTGCAATAAGGAAGCTCCTTGGCAGATTGAGGCACACTCGATATTTGGGTTTTCCTTGTACATTCTTTGTTGAGAATTGCTTATCTTGTTCAAATTGTTTTATTTCTGTCCTGTTTGATTGGGCCCAGTAGGACAAACTTGCGGCATTCAGTGGAATATTGAACTCTTCCTGTTGAAAAAAGAAACTTCCTTGTTAACATGAACCCAGTGTTATGTTCTTCTAGAAATGATTACCCTGCAAAAGTTTGTAATAATAGTTGAATATATATATAAATATATATATCCATATTTTTTTCTTGTCAGGGAGGATGACCGTTGCAGCTTTGAGATGTTTCATTACATGCCACTATCTGTTATATGCGTGTGTGTGTGTGTGTGTGTGTGTGTGTGTGTGAATTACACATCATGGTGTTTATATGCATAAATAAAAGGAATTTTCATCTTATGGTGATTGCCAACTTCATTTCTATGCAAGGTTTGCCAACAACTTGATATTCTGCAAAGTTTTCCAGTTTTATGCATGAGGCAATATAACATTGCTATAGATCAGTCCTTTCTTTCGTGATCACTGAGCCAAAGTTCAGCAGAGGAAACAGCATCTCAGGATAATGCCCTCACTGATGTCCAGATGAGAGTTTGGAAGTCACAGCTGGAGTTTTCCCGTTATGATTTCAGGAAATTGTGTGGCTTAATGTAATTCATCTGGTGAGATGATGGCACATTATTTGAGGATTGATGAAATGGGTGTCATCTTGCGCCAAAGCAGTGTTTGATGGAATTGGGCATGCAATTTTTGTTGTACCCTGTTAAATTGTGAAATACCATTGCTTACCAGACATTTCTGGTAGATCTTAAGCCTCTCTTTTTGTTCTGCACTTCTCATGCTTCAGCTTTTACAAATGCTCACAATACTCCAGCATGCTTCTAATACTGTGTACTCCATCATGCTTCTATTACCGTATAAAGTAAACGAAATGGTATTTTGCAATTTATGTTGTGTGTGTGCTGTTTGGTGTTTCTTAAACAGATTCATCCTGTTTTGCACTTGTGAAGGCTTGATAATTAAAACCTTGGATGGAGATGCTACATATGAACCGTCAAAGCGGTCACGTGGTTAGAACTGAAGAAAGATTACATGGAAAGGTAAGAGCTTATCCATTGCTTCACCGTGCAAATTTTTACCCAGTTTCATGAAACACCTTTTGTTTTGTTTTTGCTTTTGTTTTTTGTTTTTTTACGAAATGGTATCCGAGTTTTATTTAACTAATTCAATCCGAACATTGTGGATTTTATTAAGGGATTGACTATCTTAAATTTTATTTTTTCATTTTCATGATTTGAATCCGACATCTATGATTAAGGGAGTAAAGCTTCTTATTGCTACATTCATGGGAGTTTGGACCTAACTTTGTTTTGTTGTCGCTATAGCATTGGTGACTCATTCGATCTAGTGCCTATAGCTGCTTTCCATGGTCGTGGGAAGCGTACAGGTAATCACAAATTATCACATCAAGCAATGGTGTGCTCAACAATTTTTTTTTTTGGGGTGCTCTTGATGCATTTAGATTTTCAAACTTTACTGTTTTTCAATGCTCAAACTCTCAACCATATGCAGAACCCGACTGCCCGCAAAGTCAGTAGAACCCGAGTCGAACAACAAGTTACTCGAACTGGGGCCAAGTCACCCGCTAGAAGAACAAACGTAATGGGCCACAATTGGGTAGACAGAACCAGTGAGAAAGGAGGAGAAAATAAGATAGGAAGTGAATTGGGTCCCCTCGGCAATGGAACCACTAGTGATTCCCGCAACGGCAATGGCAAATGCCCATTGATAAAGAAAGAAACTATATTCATAAGTGTCATCACCAAACTCGTTAAAGTGTAACAGTAAGACGCTGTACTTTTTTAACTATAATCTCAAGTTTGAGTCATGAAAATAAAGAAATGATATTTGTGAGAGTTAATCCATTAATAGGCCTTACAGTACTCAATTTGATTAATCGGTAAAACTCGAATGCTGATTGATGAAAAAAAAAAATTCATAAGTGCCATCAAGAATGCTAGCAAGAGCAAAATAAGTACCAATACGAGGGTTTGAACATCCTCCACATACAAAAGCAAAGCCAAGGAATGATAAGAAATGTTGTCAACAACTGCATGTATAATATTGGTAAGTGTTATAATTCTGAGGTGACAGTCTAGTGGCAATAGTCCTCTTCTTTCGATCTTGTGATCCGGAGTTCAATTCTTATAATAAAATATATATATATATTGGTCTGCATTATGTTCATGGGATTCTTGACCGTGACCGAACCAGCACATAACATAGCGGAACCACGTTGCATTACAAAAACCAAGTGGGCTGAAAATAGGAGATAGATTGTGTTGAGTGAATCTGTTACGCTGGTTTACCATGAGACAGCCATTGAGAGAGAGAGAGAGAGAGAGAGCAGTTAGGAAAGTGATATTGTGTAATAGATTTGAATGTTAGGCATCTCGGGATCAGAAAACCGGTTGGACGTTTGGCAATTGACAAGCAGCACAATCCAGTTCATTGATTTTTATTGGATAGATAGACTTGGAAATTGGACGTTTACCGACAACTCCAATTGTTGGTGTTTGGCGAACTTCAAGAATATTTAATTTATTTCAATTTATTTTTATTTTATATATAATATATTTTAATTAGAATAAAAAAAGATTTTAATAGAAAGAGTTTTACGAATAAGAATTAAAACATTTTATATTAGAAAGTTAATAAAACTTCTAGACCAAAAAAAGTTAATAAAACTGAATTGAATTAACGTTTTTTGACTTTCCGAAATGGAATTGAGAAGCTTATTGGAAAAGTGTTAATGACTGACGAAGAATTTGATGGATATTAACTATCAGACATATATTCAAAACACGTCATTATATGTTAACACGTGTTCATACACATGTCGATACATCGCAATCCCATGTGATGATTCACTCAAATCTTGTGTCATGTGTGACTCACTCAAAACTCATGTCACTGTCAGTATATCATAGTTTGATGTACTGACTCATCACTTCTTTCAACATTTATAAATAGTACTCTTTAAACTTCATTTGCATATCGTTCTCTATAAAATAAAATAAAATCTTATTTTCTTAATCACTTTATGATGTTCAAATTTTTTTATTAAATTAGATCTTTCTGTCTTATTTCTTCTTAAAATATTTCATAATACGATATCAGCATGAAACTCAACTTTGAAAAACATATTAGAGAAGGAAATCTCATTGCTCAAAAACAATCAGTTTTTACTAATTCTTTTCTAATAGCCAATCTTGTTAAAGTTGAATTTTTGTCTTTTGATATTTCTCGAAAAAATTATTTATCATGGATTCTTGAGATTGAAATGGATCTTAATGTGATAAATCTTAAAAACACCGTTAAAACAAATAATGCTACTATACAAAATTGTGTAAAAGCAATGATTTTCGTTCGGTATTATCTTGATGAAGATATGAAAACAGAATATCTTACTCTCAAAAGTTCTCTTGAGTTGTGGAAGAATTTAAAGGAAAAATATGACCACCAGAAGATCTGAGGTTGCAAAATTTCAAGTTTATTAGTGATTATAATTCGACAATGTTCAGAATCACATCTCAATTGAAATTATATAAAGAAAATATTACTAAAGAAGATATGTTAAAAAAAAAAAAAAAAAAACTTTGTCCACTTTTCATACCTCAAATTTGCTCCTGTTGCAGCAATATTGAAAAAAAGGATTCAAAAAGTACTCTGAATTGATTTTTGTCTTCGAATAGAATAATAAATTATTAATGAAAAATCACAAAACTCGACCAATTGGTAACAATCCATTTCCTGAAACGAATGCGACAAAATATGAATATGGAAGAGATCGAGTTCATAATCATGGCCATGGTTGTGGTCACAGACAAGGTCGAGAACAAAATGATCATTACAATAATGATACTCATAACTATGACTCATCAAATCAAAAGAGCAAACATCGCCATTAGAATTTGATCAATAATAATGGGAAAGGAAAAGAGAAATTTTCAAGAGATTTCGATAATATTTGCTATCGGTGAAGTGTCAAGGGACACTAGTCACATATGTGCTGAACTTCAAAATATCTTATCAAATTATGTCAAGGCTCCTTAAAGAAAAAAGACAAAGATGTGAAAACGATTTTATCAACCCATGTAGTGATAATAACATGAATATAACTTATTTTGATATATCTGAATTTTTGAAAATTGCGAAGGAAAAATAGATCATTTGATCAATAACAAAAATATCTAAATCAATGTTATAAATAAATAATTTAGTTTTAATATTTTTGATATATGATACACTTTATTATTTATTTTCTAATTGATTTTATTTGTTTATAATTGTGTACAAAATGATTAATTCTCTCTTTTATTTTTCTTAAATAAGATATAGATATTGTCAATAACTTGAGATTCATGAAAAATGAAGAAAATATATGTCATTGATATTGCTACAATAAATCATAATTAAAAATATGAATTATTTCTCCAACATAAAATTAGAAGAAACAAACGCTAATACCATAAGTGGTACTGTAAAATTAATAAGGGGTTCCGACAGAGTAAATATATATCTCCCTGAATGAACAAAATTAGTTATATATAATACACTACACTCTTCTAAATCTCGAAGGAATTTGTTAAGTTTTAAAGATATCTATCGAAATTTATATCATATTGAAACAATAAGTGATGCAAATATAGAATATTTTTATATTACAAATATCATTGTCGGAATGAAATGTATTGTCAAAAAATTGTCTTCTCTTTCATCTGACTTATACCATACCAAAATCAATACAATTGAAATACATAATTTAGTAAACTAGAAATTTACTGATCCAATGAATTTCTCACTCAGCATGTTTGAATAGGCATAGGCTATTTTGAATCGGTAATGATAAAAGGAACAATTGAAAATTCATATGGTTATTTATTGAAAAATCAAAAAGTGCTAAAATCAAATGGATTTTCATATACATATTGTTTTCAAGAAAAATTTATTACGAGATATTCACCAATGAAAGTAAGAATTGAATCCCCTAAATTTCTTGAAAGAATTCATAGTGATATTGTGGATCAATTAATCTATCATGTGAACCTTTTAGATATTTTATGGTGTCAATTGATATATTGACAAAAAGATCATATGTTTATTTATTATCGACCCGTAACTTGGTATTTGTGAAATTATTTGTTCAAATCATTAAATTAAGAGTACAATTTCTAGATTAAAAGTTCATCCCGTACACAAAATACTCTCTGCCTTACGAGGATAGGGAGATGGTGAGCTTATATGTACGCAATTTTCTCTTTGTATTTTTTTGTAAAGAGACTGTTTCTACGCTTCGAATCCGTGACTTCAAGATCACAAATGAGTAATTTAACCGTTGCATCAACATTCGCACCTCTAGCGCAATTTCTAGATTATCTAATTATAATAATTTGGTTAGATAATGCCAGTAAATATTCATCTCATACTTTTAATGACTATTGTATGTCTATTAATATCAGTATTGAATATTCTGTAGTCTATGTTCATACACAAAATGGTTTAACTGAATTATTTGTCAAACATTTGCAGTTAATTGTTAGACCATTATTAATAAGAACAAAACTCCCTATCTCTGCATAGGGACATGTTATTTTACATATAATAGTACTTATACTTATAAAGTCGATAAATTATTACAAATACTCCCCTTTATAATTGGTTTTTGGCTATGAGTTTAACATTTTCTATCTAAGAATTTTTGAATGTGCAGTTTATGTATCTGTAGCGACACTATATCGGACTAAAATGAGTCCCTAAAGAAGGATAAGAATATAAAATGGGTATGAATCAACCTCAATCATCAGATATCTTGAACCTTTGACAGATAATATTTTTATTGTAATATTTGTAAACTATCATTTTGATAAATCAAATTTCCCAACATAAGAGAGAGGAAATGAGCAATCGAAAAAGGAAATTATATGGCATACATCATCATTAACTCTATTTGATTCTTGTACGAAAATTTGTGAATTAGAAATTCAAAGAATAATATATTTGCAAATGATTACAAATCAACTGTCTAATGTATTCATTGACTCAAAAGAAGTTATAAAATTACATTTTTCTGCTGAAAATGTGCCAATCAAATTTGATGTTTCAACTAGACAATCCCCAAACACTATAGTAGATGAGTCTAAAGCACTTTTAAAATGTGATAGATCTCTTGACACCAAAAATAAAAGTTCTTGAAAGAAAAGAAAATCTATTGATCATGATTATTAGAAAAAGTTGAATAATAAAAAATTTCTTGAGATTTTTAATGACAAAATTCATACTCTTGCAAAGCCAACTCCTTAAGAGTACAAATTTCAAGCTTCTGAAGAAAATATAAATGAAATTCCCATAAATTTCACCGGTATAAGGATATGTTGGAATCAAATGGAAATAAAAGTAGATGATTTTTTTTGTATATAATTGTAGCACTCAAAATTATGGAAGAAATCGACAATCATGAACTAAAATCAATTGAGAAATGTCGGTAAAGAAATGATTAGACAAAATGGAAAAATGAGATCCAATTTAAATTGGATTCATTTACTAAACGCAAGATTTTTGGACTTATAGTTAAACACCTGAATATGTAAAACCCGTTGGGTATAAATGAGTTTTTATATAAAAATGAAATGAGAAAAATGAAATTGTGCTATATAAATCACATCTTGTAGCACAAGCGTTTTCGCAAAGACTAGAACTTGACTATGATGTCCTCTATGGTAGGTGCAATTACATTACGATTCCTTTTGATCTTAGTGGTATATGAAAAGTTCGAGATATATTTAATGGATGTGGACATTGCTTACTTATATGAGATATTGGATAATGATGTTTATATAAAAATCCTTGCAGGATTTAAATTGTCATAAACATGTGATCCAAACTGTTGGGAAATTTATTCTATTAAATTACAAAGATCTTTATATGGGTTAAAACAATCAGAGTGAATGTGGTATAATTGTTTAAGTGAATGTTTATTTAAAAACGATTATATAAATGACTCAATATGTCTATATATTTTTATTAAGAAAACTGAAACGAGATTTGTAATCATTGTTATATATGTTAATGATTTGAATTTTATTGGAACTCTTGAAAAAATTTCCAAGGTTATTGAATATTTGAAAAGAGAATTTGAGACAAAAGATTTTGAAAAAATAAAATTTTGTCTTGATTTACAAACTAAACATTTAGAAGATGAAATATTTATTCATCAATCAAATTATATTGTCACGATTTTAAAATATTTTTATATGGATAAAACACTCTCATTAAGTATTCCAATAGTCATTCAATCACTTAATATTGAAAAGAATAAGAAATTCTTGGTCCTAAAATGCATAACTTAGTACAATTAAAACACTTATGTATTTTATTAATTATACAAGAGCTGATATATTATTTGTTGTGAATATATTAACAAAATTTAGTTCTTCTCCAATACATTGACGTTGAAATGGAGTTAAGTATATTTTTTGATACCTCCAAAGAGCAATTGATTTTGGATTGTTTTATTATAATAATTCTAAACCAGAGTTGATTAGATATACGGGTGCTGAATTCTTATTTGATCTACATGAAGCACGGTCTTAGATTAGATATTTATTTACATATGAAAGTATTGTTATTTCATGGTGATTTACAAAACAATTTATAACCGCCACCTCATCAAACCATGATAAAATTATAATAATTCATAAAACAAGTTAAGAATGTGTTTGGTTAAGATCTATGGCTCAACACATATTGAAAAATTGTGGGCTATTTTCTAATGAAAATATTCCTACAATATTATTCAAAAACAATTCTACCTGCATTGCTCAATTAAAGAGAGAATAAATTAAGAGAGATCGAACTAAATATATTTCACCAAAACTTTTATTTACACACGATCTTCAAAAGAATGAAATAATTGATGTGCAACAAATCTGATCAAATAAAAATTTAACAAATCTATTAACCAAGATACCACCAATAGTAACATTTGAAATATTGATAAGAAAAATATGGATGTATTGATTTAAAGATCTCAATGGATATTTTCAATAGGGGGAGTAAATGCACATTGAATAGCGTACACTTTTTTTTCATTAGGATTTTTGTCTAATAAGGTTTTAATAAGTTCTATTATTTATGCAATAAACATGTAAGAGGGAGTGTTATGAATGTCAAAAAATCTGATGGATGTCCATTATGAGATATATGTTTAAAACACATGTCATCACATACCGATACATGTTCGTACATGTGTCTCATCTGTATTACGCGTGACAACTTATAAAACATGTGTTATCATTCAATTTAACCTATTACTGACTTATCCAAAACTTCTATCACGTATCAACACATCACAATCCCAAGTGTTAACTCACTCGAAACTACTATCACTTGTCAATACATCACAACCTAAGTGCTAACTCACTCAAAACTTATGCCTCGTGTCAGTATATTATAATTCTGGATGTTGGTTCATCACCTCCCTCAACACCTATAAATAACACCCATTGAACCTCATTTGTATATCATTTTCTTAAAAATAAAATAAATCTTATTCTCTCAATCACCTCTATGATATTCAAATTTTTTTATTAAATTAGATTTTTTTGCATTATTTTCTCTTGAAGTATTCCATAATAAAAGGTGCTTTATCTTCTCCAAACGTTGGGACCTGAATTTACGAAAAAACCCATTATGCTATCAGAATTATGTGCTGAGCGAAGCTTTCCCTTATTGACTTCCAGAAAATATTTAATAACCATGTGGACATTGTTTGCACGTGCAAACCAAGGACCATTGGAATCCCCAGAAATTCTTTTTTTTTTTCTTTTTTTTTTTTTTTTATCATATCTCGGATACTATTTGTTATTGAGAGTTTTATTCCTATTAATCTGGACAAATCATTACAGTGGCTCATTTCAGAGGACAGATCTCCCAATAGGAAATGCTTCATACACATGAGAGCCCGATGCTCCCAACGGGACCCAAAAATTCTCTCTCTCTCTCTCTTCTATTTTCTTCATTTTAACTAAAATATAAGTAATGCCCATTTAAAAAAAAATTAAGATTAAATGCTGTACGATAAAAATTATTAAAACAGCAATAATTTTAATTTTTTTACCTGAAAAAGACTCTGATCGGTAAAGTTATTTTATATTTTTAATAATTATTTTAGTTAAAAAATATTATAAGATAACAAAAAGTAAAGTAAAATAAGAAAACTTTAGTCAAATTAAAGTCTTTTGTTCTGAGTTAGTACATTTTTATGTTAACAAAATAAATAATATTTTATCAAAAAAGCCATACATAATTATACGTTTAATATATATTTATAATAATTTATCAAGTATTATTCCACAACCTTCTTAAAGAGCATACAAATCGTGAGAGATAAATAAAGGGTAAATTGATTGTGCGGTCAGAGATATTTGATAGAATATAGAATGCTTTAGTAATTACTGCATAAATAATTGATGGTAATTTTTTTTTAAAAAAATTAATTTAAATTATAATTATAATTTTTATTAATTTAATAATAATATATTATAAAATTATCTTTATTGTACAATTATAAGCTTTAGTACTTCCGATATGGTTCTTCTTGAGTCGAACAAAATATTACCGAAAAATTTCACTGCAGTATTGGATGGGATACCAATATTTCTACAATCACAAAGTAACACAAATTCGCAATATTTTGTTATTTACATTTCTACACATATATATTTTTAATAAAATTAATAAATTTCGATGATCGAAAAAGTGTTGGATTATTGATATTATAAATTTACAGAAATGAATCTAATTAACAATATCCGGCTATAGATCTAAATATTTAATAACAAATGAAGCATTTATAATAATATTTAAAACAAATAATTGTAGAAATAATATAAAAAGTTAAATAAATTAAATTTTATATTATAATCCACGTCAATAAATACAATCAGAAAATATTTCGATCAAATTCAAAATTAATTGAATTTGAAAATTTTATATTTTTCATTGAGATCCAGTTGGCCTATTTGTTCGTACTTAAAATCAAACTAAATATTTAATAATAATTAAAATATTTTCCAAAATATGTTTTGGAGATTAAAAGAATTTAAACTTTAAATGACAATTTCACCTCAATAAATTTAATTTAAAGGTACTTCGACAAATTTAAAATTACTTAAATTTAAAAAATTCTAATATTTGTTGATTTGCGGTATTATTTAAAATTGGGTTTATTCAATGCTTCATGTAATATTTACTCGGTTTTCTTTCTGTCCTTTATTTAAAAAAAAAGACCAAAATTCAAAAAAAATTATATATATATATTTCAAAACGAGGAAAAGGAAAATTGAACATTCTTGAAGCGTAACCAAACACGGCTTAACTCAACGACGACCGGGCACGAAGGCTTGCTTTTCTTTTCTCGTCGTCATTACCAAATGTTGGTAGGAGGCAGGTAACCTTCCAACCCTCTCTCTCTCTCTCTCTCTCTCTTCAATTGATGTTTTACTTTCTGAATTCCTATTTATCAATTTATTAACCCTAGTTTTAGGAAATTCTGAACTGCTTATGTTGTTGTTCGTTGACAGATAGGTTTTAGAATATAGAGAATCAAAGAAGGAGAGATGGGTAGGCTCTTTGTGATCAGTCTTGAAGGCAAAATTTATAGCTGCAAGTACTGCCAAACCCATCTTGGTCTCTTGGAAGATATTGAATCCAAGGTTAGCCCCCTTTACCCTCAACCCTGTCATGTTAATTTTCCTGTCTTTCTTTGTTAAATCCGGGAAAACCTTATCTGGGGTTATGCGTTTTCCTGTTCTTTTACTGGAAGCATGATTAAAATGCACGATACCGTGGTGGGCTTCCTTAATTAATTTCTGAATTGTTCGGTTTGGTTGATGCTGGACCTTAATCCTAAATTTTGGGTTGACTATTTAAGAGACAAATACAAGAGAGATGAAATAGATATATAGAATATATATATATATATATATATATATATATATATAGTTAAAATTTAAAATAAATAAATAAATAAATAAAAATCGATAGAAACTTAAATTGACAATATATACACATACATACATACATACATACATACATATATATATTCATTAACGTGTCATGACTACCATTCCAGCCTTATATTTTCTTACCTTTTATTGCCTCTGGGAAACTGAACAGCATGACTTGGACTGTGAAATTGAACTTTAATTAGCTTTGCTTGGATGCAATGGAAAAAAAATGAAAAATTAGTACTCATTTTGGGTCTGTGTTCTGTGCTTTTTGAATGTTAACAACATGACAAAATCTGTAATCTTATGATAAGCAGTCCAACGTGATAAGTTTTTGACCTTTTTGTTACCTCCTGGCAACGGAGCTGCATGAATCATTTGGAGCTATGAGGGAACTAGTAAGAAATGCCAAACTAGTAAAGCCCTTCCTTTAAAGGTGGCAAATTAAAATCTTGCCATCTGCTTGAATTTAAATTAGTTTGATTTGGATTCAACTGAATTCATATCTTCAACTTAAGATTTTACCATTTAAACCATTTATGGTTGTATTCTAGATAATATATATCTTTGTGTTGCTTCAAGCTTCAAATTGGTGCTGCCTAGCAATTATAAATTTTGGTTTTATGAGGTGATTTGATTCATTTATGTTCCATGCACCGGCTCGCATATCTATAATTATTCTGTTGCAAGGATGAATGGGGATCGGTTCAATTTGATTGCGAACGCTTCAAAGAATCAATTCTCAGATTGTTGCACTAACAAGGTCAATAGCCCTATTCCCATTGATTCCAAACACATGGTGGAAGAGGAGCAAGAATCCCCATTTTAGAATAGATTGCTAATATAAATATAGTTATCGTAATGATTGAAAACATCCCCTTTTTTCTGGGAAGAGCATTACATCCTAACAAACTATTTGAGCTTGGATCTTTGAACTATATCTGACTCTTGATTTTAGGTTTTTTTTTTTTTTTTTTTTTTTTTTTTTTTTTTTTTATAATATAAATTTTGGGCATTTGCAATCAAAATCTTGGGTTTTATCAAGTTTATGATGATGATGCAAGAATTGGAAGTGACAAGGTGACTGGAATGGATTTTGTTTACTTTATGTGATTACATGCACCATGCTCTTGACCTCATTCATGAAATGGCTTCCCATGACATTTTGAGTATAAATTTTGCAACCTATGCCATGTTTTAGTTTTATGTTTATTTATGTTGCATTTTGAAGAAGATATTCACACTAAAGTCTTTTACCTTATTCATTTTCCAGGCTTTCCACAGCAAACATGGGAAGGCATATCTTTTCAATAAAGTGTAAGTTTTTTGCTTTCAGTTTATTTATAGGTCAAGCATTTGTTTGCATAAGATTTTAGTTTGTCATAAACTGCTGTTAGAGCAGTCAGTTTTCATCAACACTCAATATGATGGCTCTTAAGTATTTCACTCACTTTTGTTGTTCTAGATGGTGACATATTTTTGAGGCATGTGCCAATTCTTTTGTAATCTTGAAACAAATAGTTAAAGCGAATAGGACACCTACACATACAGAATTTTCTGTCACATTTATAGAACACCTAGCCCCTGTTTCAACACCTTGAATGGGACCATCCCTTCAACGGAAGGTTCTTATCCATATTTTTCTGTTTGAGAATATTTTAAATCCATGAAGTCCCTCATTTTCTTATTATGCAGAGCGTCGATGATTTTCTCATCCAACATGTCTACTCATGTTTTAGTAAAGTCACAATTAATGTATCCTTCTGTGATCCAAAAGAGGGAAAGGAAATGGCTACTACTCTAGACACATTTGGCTAGGGACTATAAAAGGTGATGATCATACTTATTAGTGGATCTGGCAAGGACTGCTTCTCCAGGCGTATTTTCATACGAATTATTGTTATTGATTATCTTCTCTCATGAGAGAAAATAATACAGGAAAACACATGCGGAACATCTGAAGCTAGATGCAGACTGCCCTTTCTGTTGATTATATAAGAATTTTGGTTCAGTTCTAGCATTGTTTGAATTTATGTTGTGAACTAGCAGCAAAATGTATTCTGTCCGCCACAAGGTTATGAAGTTTTCCTTCTTGTTTTCCTTCTTTTTTTTCCATAAAGCTTTTGATTTACCCGTTTCAGGAATAGTCGGCTATGTTACATGGACTTAAGTCTGTGTCTTAGGTGTGGGTGCCTCAGTTCAACAAAATTTAAACTAAAATGAAGTGTCCATACCCACGTCTTGTGTGAATGGTCCATGTAACTTACCAAGTGGATTATCACTTTAGACACCAAAATATGGTTTACTGGTTGATTTCTGGACCTCATGTATGGCTACCTAACAGTCCACAAGAATTGGTCTTAAAGGGGTAATTTTGATATGCACGATCATTTTGAACACAACCACTTTTGTATGAAATGAACTTCCTCAACAATTTGATAATGTGTCATTGGCTGCTCTCTATGTTATTGTCCTATACTCTGCTTTACAGTGTTAACGTCAGTCTGGGCGAAAAAGAAGAGCGCATGATGACAACTGGATTGCACACAGTTGCTGATATATTCTGTGTCAGTTGTGGATCAATCGTGGGGTGGAAATATGTAAATATCGACTGGCTGAGTCTTCACTCTTGCTAATTTCTTATTTCTTTGCCCTTCTTGATTCTGTTTCTTGTGTACAGGAGGCTGCGTATGAGAAAGGTCAGAAATACAAGGAGGGAAAATTCATTCTTGAGAGGTTTGTAAGCCTTCTCATTTTCATTTCATGTTGACAAAAAGCTTAAAGCATATAATTTGATAAGACTTTGTTTTTTTTTTTTTTTTTTTTTTTTTTTTTTTGGCAGGTATAAGGTGATTGGCCCTGAAGGAAGCTACTACTGGGCCAATCATGAAGCCCATGTCGCAGGTGGAAGTGACGACGACGATGCCTAACTGGCCATCTGTGACCTAAGAGCCATCCTTCCTGTTTACTAGTGTCCAAAGTCTCGAACAATAAATTTTCATTTTTAATAGTTATTCCTAGTAACATGCATACTTCAATAATTTGTGATTAATCTGATCTCGTTGTAGTTCGACTTTTGGTCACCAAGATGGTGCTGGAACGTCGAATAAGCAAGAATTTGCATTCTTGTTTTCTGGTTGTACATAATTTCCACATCAGAGTCCTTGAGAGATTGTTCTATATGACATTGCCAGATATAGTAAAGTCAGACTTTGTTGTATATCACATACTGTAGATGGTTTCAGAGACTGACAATTCTGGTTTTTCGTGTGTTCTTCTGAGGAGGTATATGGTTAGAGGATATGAGTTTCAAGAATATAATGAAATCTATATTATTTGTTTGGATCAATGGAATGAGAATAAAGGTATAGAAATCAAATCTGGATTTTGTAAAATCTAAGTAAATCGGTGGATTTTGTTTGAAATCCATCTCTCAAACCCTTACAAATGTTTTGCCCTTCCATTTATCTCTCTCTCCTTCTCTTTCTTGCTCCAAAAGTGGACTTCATAGATGAAGAAATCAGTCCACGTTTCCTCTTCCAATCTAAATCTTCTTCATCTTCAACCTCACACACAACAATTCAAGCCTCTAGATCTCAAAAACCCTTCTCTTCTCATCTCACTCGCTCTTCTCCTCCTCTTATCCCCCCTCATTCTCTTCGTCTCCACCTCCAAAACCCTCAATTTCCTCCTCCTTTGGTTCTAATCTCTCTCTTCTCCTCACTCCCTTCATTCCCTCCTCCATCAGTAGCGGCGACCTTCACGTTGGTCTCGGTGAACCGGTCAATTTCCTCTCCGATTGCTCTCCTACGCTTTCCAATGATGAAAATGAAATCGTCGAATCAGTGATCAAAACCATGCCAAGTTCAAGAATTAGGATTCGGTCCGGTGAATGTGAGTGTGGATGGCACAGAGAAATTGGAGAAATCGAAGATACAGCTAGAGATGGTAATGGTAATGTTGGTAGTTGCTCTTGGGTTAAATATTGAGCCTATGCTTGCGGTTTGAATTGAAAGGAAAAAAAAAATAATGAAAATTTTCTTGTTTGAGATAAGATGGATTGGCAATTGAGTTTAAACCAAATCCGCCCCAACTTAAATGCAGCCTGCTATAATTAGATTGAAAGCTCTTCAGCATAATTTTTCTAGACACGTACTTATTTTTAGATGGTGCACATTGCACATGTTTAGGCCTTAACAATTTGAATTTTGGGACTGTATTTCTCTTCAAGGGAACCTATAAAGATTATTCTCATATGTGATATCTAGATTTTTAACTAATTTTTTATTTGTATATTCTTGGAACAAGGAAATTGTGACTAGAATTTTCATGTTTGCAAATAAGGAATGCACATCGTTTGATAGCTTCTGGTGTTCTACTCTTGCAAATGATGTAAGTTGCAGGACCGGCAAACAGTATGAAGAAGGAATAAATATCGTTTGATACTGCTCGCCCTGAGAATGTAGAAAGCCAACTTTAGTTGAACCAATAAATAAGAAATGAAAGTAGCTTCTAACTTTTGAATAAAATTGGTGTATGAAAAGGAATAATCATACCCATTTTAATTTTACAAATATTCCGCTTGCATATATAATTATTACTTCTCATTTTTACAAATGTTTAATAATCTTAAAATAAAATAAAATTAAAACTAATAAAATAAAATAGATCATAATCATAGTTTTAATTTTAAAAAAATAAAATAAAATTTTAAAAATATTAATTTTAAAATATTTTTTATCAAGAGTAAAATTAACAATTATATGATTCTTATTCCGAAATATATATAAACCAAATATCAATGATGGTAATAATACTCATTTCAGAATTTGAATCAAACAAGAGGTATCTGATTTCGATATCAATCTCGATTCCTAATGTTTTCTATTTCAATTCCAATTCTGAGTCCGATTCCAATTCTCGAGTGCAACCAAACACCCCTTGAGGTTGTTTTGTCCATGAGCATAACTATGAATAATACCTTTCCAATTATGCGGATTGAGGGGGGCGTACTTATCAAGTTCTCCGTCAAATGTGAACTGAGAAACCAAAATCATTCGGGTAAGCTTGTGCTTGACAGCTGAACGAGTTCCTCTCACTCAAAATGGGGTTACTGGAACATCTACTTCATGTAGAAGTTACAGGCTTTGTCCATGGCTAGGGGTTCTGAAATAACTCATCCAAGTTCTCTTGTTTTCCCCTAGAGTGGGCAAGATTGAAAAATTCAGCAGTTTAGCCGGTTGCAGCCTCATGATTCTCAATTTGTCAGGTGAAGACAAACAAGGGAAACTAAGAAACAGAAAGCAAGTGCCAGAATATGTGAAAGGTTATTTAGAACTATGTAAAGAAACAGAGCGTGGAGACCAGCTACACATAAAGACAGCCAGAAACCTGCATCCACTGCTACCTAGATTGGCATACATATGATACAGAGACAGACAGCAGTTTTGCTGCGACTCTGAGAGAGACGAACCAGCAAACCCTAATTGGCCCATCCCACCATAACTAGAGCCTAAAGTGTGACTAGGCAATTACTGTGAGGTTCAAATATGTATTTACAACAGGAGACCTGGGTAGACTCGATAGGTTTTCAGACGGAGACTGCACTTCCTCCAGCAGTTCGGCTGGTGAGAGAAGGTCGCATCGTAACAATGGCAGTTTCATTAGCTCCAGCCCTTAAGGCAGCCTTTCCCGCTTCCAAAAACCTCTTAACTGCATCCTCTGCATATCTGTTGGCCTCAGCAACCGTCATGTATTTGCCAATATCAGGGTATGTATTGAGCACATAATCACCATTCAACTGAGATACAAGCTGAATCAGCTCGACTTGGAATTCCGAAAGGCTTGAATCTTCCCTTGGTCCATAAGGCCTCAGAGACAAAGTGACTTCGGGGAGAGTTTCTGCACAATTAGTCCACTGTTATGGAAACCATTGAATCAATTGATTTTCGAAAACAGAACCAAACTGTTACTCAAAGCACCGAATAGGAGGTCACCCTCGTATAAGCCTAGATTGAGACCTCAAATCTAAGAGAGATGTCATTAAGCCTTTATCTGTATGTTATAATGAAAACGGTATAGCTCTATGAAGAAGAAATGGTGTCACGAGGCAGATCAATTGTCCCCACTTAAATCTTCCAGACACTTTGGCCTCTGTATGAACCTCATACTTGTCCGATTTTATTTATTTATTTTGCATTGCCACTGCCCCCTCAAAACAGACGTTTTTATACAGGAACAAAAGTTTTGAAAAATTTTAGCACAAAGCTATTTAAAATACAAAGGTCTCGTTTTGTCAAGTATCATAATGATCGCTCAAGAATAATCTTTGTCGCGTGTGCACAAATAGACAATTATGCATATACGTGAATTTTGTCAACCACGCATATACTTAAATTTGTGCATGTGGATACATACATACATACATACAGATACATATTTATATATATATGTATGTATGTATATATATATATATATATATATATATATGTATGTATGTATGTATGTATGACCACTTGAATATAAACCTATTTAGAGACTTCAAATCTTAGCAAGATGTTATTAAGCCTTTGTCCTAGATTACCATTAGAATGGCAAATCCAGATCTATGAAGAAGAGGCAGTGTCACAGTGGTGGATCCATTGCTCCCACCCAATCATTAAGACACTTTGGCCTCTCTATGCGACCCTCATACTTGACTCTATTCAATTTATTTATTTTGAACTGCTACTGCCCCCACAAAACAGATGCTTTTATACAGAAATAGATTTTGAAAAATTTTAGTACAAACCTATTTAAAATACAAGGGTTCAGTTTGGTCAAACATAATAATGATTGCTCAAGAATAATCTGTGTCGTCAATCGTTCTAGGACAAACCTATTTAAAATACACATACTGTTTTTCAACTATCATAATGATAGCTCGATAATAATCCTTGTCGTGTATGCACAAATAGACAATTATGCATATACATGAATTTGTCAACCATGCATATACGTAAAATTTGTGTGTGTAAATGTGGGTGAACATGCACATATTTGCACTGCCCCTGCTAAAACAAGTTTCTAAATCAGACACTAAGTGCCAATTTGTCGTTGAAAATATAATTCCCACATCTTGTATACATCAGAGGATACATGAAAAATTCAACAGCATGAGAATGGAAGAAAACCTGGACAATCTTCACGTGGAGTATCACGAAGTTGGAAGTAGCTCTCAAAACTACCAGCCCATGCATCCCTTTTAGTAAGGAAATTAGAGTTCAGATTGAAAAGCTTTTTCACGGTTGCAGGAATTGAGGAATGTTCAAACTGTGAAGACAGGGTTGGCCCACTTGGTTCATGAATCACTGCATGAAACGATAAAAACCAACTTGGCTGAGAAGAATTGTAACTATATCAAAGAGTAAACAAACATCCTGCATAACCATATAAAGGAGAAAAGGAGAAAGTTGATGTCCTACAGCCAAACAAGAAATGGATAATATACATCTGTTCCGGAAAAGGAATCACATTCTTTCAATCTTTAAAGACCATCCATTACACTCCACCTAAGCACTTCTCAATCTTAAAAATCAGGTACAACATAAACCTTATCCTCTCCACCATCTGTCCTTTCATATTACTTATCAGAGACAATGAAATGGGGAAAAAATCCTTTTAATAGTAACTAGCGCCTCAAGGTCTAAGTTATTCATTTTTATTTTCTATCTTATTTATTTATTTGGGGATGGTGGGAGTTTTGTGTAGGAGTGTGCTTGAAATCCACTCGCTAAATTGGTTATATCTCTAAGCTATTTCAAGAATCAAGATCTATGAGCATATTTCGTTTTGTTCTAGTAATATTCAGCTTCAACACTATTTGCAATTCTCATAAACAAAGCCAAAGAAGATACAACATTTTTAGCAAGCAGACGAAGATTTTCCCAGATCCTAGGTGGTTCAGCCAGAATTGAAAATTTTAACAAGCCAAAGCCTCAAAGTGACAAAAATAAATCTGGCAACTGAAATAGTCATAAGCCATCGGGATTCTTACAACCTCAAAGGATTAAGGAAATTAACTACTACAGGCTATCTAGTAATCTCGAAGAGGCTTCTATCCTATGTTTTAATGGCAAAAGTAGTCAAAACTAAAACCAACGGACGCGATTCACATATTACAACATGGTATTAAGAATGTACATATCTTAGCTGGCCTAATTCTTCAAACACAAAAGTCAGAAACAATAACGAAGAATATGAATATATCTCACACCAACAAGATCAAACATTATGTTCCAATAAAAAATAAACAAATAAAATTCAAGTTTTCAGCACTTACCGGTGCCCTTATCAATCCACGGGGAGATCAAGAATGTTGGAACACGAACTCCCAACCGATCAAACCTAAAGTAATAAGGGTCAGGACCGATGATCCCATCTGGGTTAGGCACATTTTCAACTGGGGTTGGCACATGATCATAGAAACCACCATGTTCATCATAGGTAATCAAGAGCGCCATTTCATTCCACTGCGGACTAGCCCTCAGGATCTCGTACACTTCCTTCACAAACTTCTGACCCATTGCCACATCATGCGATGGATGATCATCATTAGCCGGAAACAAATTCACATCAAAATAGCGTTGTTCCACAACAACATAGTTGGGAAGTTTACCCAATTTAGCATGCAATTTGAACTTCAAATTGTAGCTATGAAAATTGTTCACATGTTTTAGCTTCCTAAGGCTCTTGAAGAACAACGTGGCCGGGACATTTTGGTAGTAAATCCCAAACGTGAGCCCATTTTCGTCCAATGAATCAAAGATGGTTTTTTGAGGAAACCCGTGAATCAGGTCTTTCCTTACGTTGCTAGAAGCGCCGTATGATGTCGCCGAGTGGACATAAAACCGGTTCGGTTGGGTCGAAGCCGGAACCGAAGCGAACCACCGGTCGAACACACCGAACTCATTAGCCAAAGCGGTGTAAACCGGTAACCTCTCCGGTTTAAACCCGCTCATGACCGTCTTCGGCATGTCATCGCTCATATTCAACGCTTGTTGAACAAAGCCTTTCATGGCCGGTTCAGCCGAGCAATCTTCTGACCCGAATATCTGTTCCCTTATCGCCTGATAAGAATGACCGGGGTCCGAATCAACGAATATCGCATCATCGGAAACGAAAACTTCGGGCGAACTTTCCTCGGACGCATTAAACCTGTTCGATTCTTTCCCCGTAAGTCCGTCGATTTCGGGTCGGGTCGCTTTGAGCCAACCCAGAACGTGGTCGAAAGACCGGTTCTCCATGACCATAACCACTAGGGTTTTGATTGGACCCTTTAAATTCTTTCTTGGGTTTCTTTTGCTAACGTTGTTGGTGTCGAGAGAGTGAGAGGATAGAATTAGGTAGAGAAAGAAAAGAAGAGAGAGAAAACCTCGTCGCCGGAAACCCATTTTTCCGATGACCGATGATCAAGAAAGAGTAAAGTTTTGATGGAAGAGTAAGAGGCCAGAGCTTTCCTACAGTGTTTTTACATGTACAAAAATGAAAGTTTCAAATGGCGTTGAGCAAAGGAATGTGATGGCATATGCCTGAGAAGGTCTCCCTTTATATACGAAAACTTGAAGGCTTTCTCGGAATTTTTCCACTGTTTCTAGTCGTACCGCAACTGTTCATAAAATGTTCTCATCTGATTACACGTGGCAGAGGTTGGGTGGGACCCACCTCAGATTAGAGATCTTAGATTTTTGGTGGCGGGCGAACTTTTGGTGTAAGAGTCAAAGGTTGCAAATGTGACGGTGATAGTTTGTGTATATTTGATACAAAACCATACCATACAAAGGTAAGAAAGAACTAAGGCCACGCCGTTTGTTTTTTTAGTGGTTCTCGGATGGCGTTGTGGACTTATTCCTACTTTAATTTCTTTAATTAAAATCGCCGGTCCAACGCTTCCTAAACTTCCCCAAATAAGCCAAGAATTTAAACATATATTATATAATAACGGTTTTTTTAATCAAAATCTAAAATAGATTTTTTTATTTGTTAATTCAATAATAGTTTTATAAATTTAAAACTATATGACAGATGATCTCATCTTATTGTTTTTATACAAATCCACTCTTTTTATAATTATTAGTGAAATGTCATTATAATAACTCTCAAAATATTTATTTTTTATTCATGATATATTATTCGATTATTCTTTATGAATAGTTTAAGTGATAGAGTCTTTTCATTTTTATCATTCTTTTTTCACTTTGATTTCACTTGATTATATTTTTTTATTTAAAAATAAATAAATAAATAAATAAACTATCCCTAGCCCCAACATACAATCGGTGCAAGTAGGATTAGAATTTCACCATGCCGTCCTGAAGTAGGCAACTTCGGATTTTGAAGTTTGAAAGCCATCGTTGATGTTCACTTTGATATTAACCATCTGTACCTTGAGTAAAGACTAAGATTACGGAGTCGATTCTCTCCAGAGTGGTGAAGACTTAGCTCTCTGCACTGCATACCTCATAAAAAGTCTCAAAATCCAGGGATGAACAAAGTACTACCATCACCTTCTCTGAAATTACCAACACAGGGAGAGAGAAGAAAATGGTGAAATTGATCCAACGTGCTAACCTCATGCCCCTGTATGTACTAAAGTCGTAAAAGGGAGTACGATCATCAAAAATGTATTTTTTTTTTCTTATTTTCCTTCAACCAAATGAGTTGTGAAATGCATGGCATTTGAATATGAAGTACCACGGAGCCGTGCTATGAATATATAACAAATTATTCTTTTTTTTTCACCTTTTACCAAAAAATATGAAGTGATCAGTAATTTTACCAAATTGATTAGAATTCACTTGTGAAGCTGGAAGAAAATTAGTGAAATATTAAAAATATCAAATCTTTTATTACAGTTTATATTGATAAAAAAATTTTAAAATTAGTAATTTTGAATGAATTAAAATACTTTAAAAAAAATGAAAACTTTTAAAATATGTTGAGTTGGACTGTTAAACAAGATTTGATCTACTTGACTTTTGGTTCATAGTCTCCCTAACATTATTTCTGAATAAATATTATGTAATTACTTACATGGTACTAACAATGCAATGTCTAATTTTTTAGATATATATATGTGTACGTGGATAAATATGAGGGCGAAAAGAGGGGAAGCTGCATGTTGGAAATGCCGTTAAAATCTTAAAAACATTGCTGAAGTTCTTAAAATGCTATAAAAAATTTATAAATATAGTTTATTATCTAAAAATTATAATTTTCGTTTTTCTCCACCTCTGCCATGCATGTTATATTTCAGCCTCTAATATAAATTTATAATTTCACCCTTTTGGGAATTATTTAGCCTATTGAGCTTGTTTGATAAGTTTATACGGCACAAGGTACAAAGTAACAGTAGCAGTTCTCCACCACCCACAGACTGGTCCCGGGAAATATTGTGCTCGATCGATGCAAGTTGCAGAAAACTTCGTCTTCCCCCCCCCCCTTCACTGTGACGTCCTGGATTAGGTAACTTCCGATTATGAAAGTTGGAAACCTAATGCTGATGACTACTTTGATGTTAACATTTCGTACCTTGCATGAAATCCGGATATTCCCTAGAAAAAGTCCGAAAAAGCCCCAGAGGTGAACAAAGTACAGCCCTTAATTTCTGTGAAATTTCGCAGATAAGGAAAGAGAGAGATTGGATGAATCTGATCCAATAAATTCAAGCTGAAGAACCTGTTTGTACCTGAGTTGCGGGGGAGTACCCATCGTGGGTTTATTATTATTATTATTTTATTTTTCTTTGATCCAATGAGTATTAACTCATGGCGATTGGAAAAATGGAAGTACCCAATCAATTATTTTATGGCAAGAGACTTTGAGCTCGGCGGACATTATTGTCTTTTACCATACCAGCCCTTGTTGTTTCCAACCAGTACCAATAAAAACATTGTACAAATGTATTAATTAGTTTATGGTATCATTGAAATATTTTTTCCTATAATTAAAATGGAAAATAGCTGCCAATTTTATCAACCGTGGTTATCTTCAACATCTAGTATGTAGGCAAAAAAAATAATAATAATAATTAGAGAGAGTGAGGACGGAGATTTGTTGCTTTTCATGCCTGGCTGAAAATTTTGAATTGAAGTGTTTTGGAATTTTGATGGAACGTGGAATGAGTTGAGGATGATTGTATATGTTAGATATTTCCTTCATACTATATCCAAATTTGGGATTAAGAGTTAGGCAGTTGTTGTTAGTTATTGTATTTGCATAATTTTAAGAAATCTTAGTTAATTTATTATTGTTATTTCAGAGTATTTTGATAATTTTGAATTTTAAAAAATTTGAGTTATTGTATATTTTGATAGATATAACTGACTTACTTAAAATTTCAATTTCTAAGTCTTTGTATCACTTTTTCCTTATAATTTTCTTTACTTTATAATTCTCAAACCTTCTAATAATTTAAATTTTTCTAAATCATGTGGTTTCTTTACCTTCTAATAATCTCAATTTTCTGAAACCTTTTAATTATTTCAATTTTCTCTGCTAATATTTTCATGACTCCTCCTAATAATATTATTTTTGAATTTTTTATGATTATATAGAAAATTTTAAAAGTGTATTAATTATTTTATGATGTTGTTGAAATATTTTTTCCTATAATTAAAATGGAAAAATAGTTGGTGTGGGAGCAACTCTTGGTTCGAGGTTTTCTTCAAAAAAATTGTTGAAGAGAAAGATGACAAAGAGGGCGTAGCTTCCATGCCGAGTAAAAATTTTCCCAACTAATATATAGAAGAACCCCAAATTTCACGACTCCTACAAATAACATTATGTTTGAATTCTTTTATGAATAGATAGAAAATTTTAAAAGTGTATCAATTATAAAGTATATTAATTATTCTGTGGTCTTATTGAAATATTTTTTCCTATAATTAAAAAGAAAAATTGTTGTCATTCTTCTATCAAAGGTTTTCTTCAACATCCAATTTGTAGGAAAAAAAATAATTATAGAGAGACCGGAGAGTGGATTGCTTTCATGCCCGGGTGAAAATTTTGAATTAAAATATTTTGGAATTTTGCCTATAACCTATCCATATTTGGATGTGGAAGCTTGTATATAATTTCAATTTTATGATATTTACGTAATTTCAAGAAATCTACGTTAGTTGTTTGAGAGTATTTTGAAAATTTTGAAAAATATAACGACTTATTTAAAATGTTAATTTTTAAGTTTTTGCAGTACTTTTTCTTTTTAATTTGATTTTGCAGCACCTTTGTTTTTTCTTTTTTAATTTTCTTTACTTTATATTTCTTAAACCTTCTAATTTCAATACCTTCGAATAATTTCAATTTTCTCATACCTTTTAATTATTTTTTCGCTACTAATATTTGGGAGAACCCCAAATTTCGTGACTCCTACAATATTTGAATTTTTTTTCATGATTTGATAGACAATTTTAAAGGTGTATTAATTATTTTATGGTTCTGTTGAAATTTTTTTCCTATGATTAAAATGAAAAGTAGTTGGTGATTCTTCTATGACTCAAGGTTTTCTTGAGAAAGAGGACAGAGATTGCGATGCTTTCATGTCGGGTGAAAATTTTGAATTGAAATGTTTTGGAAATCTAGACCAATGAATGCATATATGGTAATGGAATAAGTTGAGGACGCCTATACATTTTCAGATATTTGTATAATTTAAAAATTCTACATTTTAAGGTATTTTGATAATTTTGAGAGATATAACTAAGTTCCTTAAAGTGTCGATTTTAAGTTTTTTGTAGCATTTTTTCTTTTTAATTTTCTTTACTTTATAATTTTCAAACCTTCTAATTTTTATACCATTTAATAATTTCAATTTTTTCAAACCTTTTAATCATTTTAATTTTTCCTACTAATATTTGGAAGAACCCCAAATTTCACAACTCCAACAAATAACATTATTTTTGAATTTTTTAATGATTTGATAGACAATTTTAAAACTGTATCAAGTTTAAAAGTGTACTAATTATTTTATGGTCCCCTTGAAATATTTTTCCTATAATTAACATGAAAAATAGCTGGTGATTCTTCTATGACTAACTTTCCTAAACCTTCTAATGTCCATACTTTCTAATAATTTCAATTTTCTCAAACTTTTTATGTTTGGCTGAAAATAAATTTTGTTAGACCAATGAACGTATATATGGATATAAAATGAGTTGATGAGAGATTTTAAGAAATTCGTGTTAATTATATGTCATTATTTAGAGTATTTTGATAATTTTAAAAATATAACCATTTATTTTTTAATTTTATTTTATTTATAATTCTCAAACTTTCTAATAATTTTAACTTTTGCAAAATCTTCTAATTTTCGTACCCTTTAATAATTTCAATTTTCTTAGATTGACTCAACAAAGTAATAAATGAAACTAATTTATCGTGTCTATAGCAATAAGTTAAAGATGTTAATAATAAGTTATCATTTGGGAGTCACAACATACACTCATTTTTGCCCCTCTCTCTCTCTCTCTCTCTATATATATATATATAAATATATATATTACTTTTATCGATTAATATTTAAATTTTATTTAATTAATCTGATCTAAATATTATAAATCTAAATATTATAAATATTATAAGATGACTGTTCCGTATTTACATAGATGCACAATGGATACTCTGGCATGCCTGGGTTGACTCCGCTACGTCGTCTCTAGTGGCGTATGTGATGGAGCGTTCTAGTTGCTTACTCTCGTGCTTCTTTCCTTATGGCCTCGTAGAGATCGGACATAAACAAGTATTAATTTCTTTTAATTTTTGATAAAATAATTTAATTTAATAAATAAAAATTAAATTTCTCATAAAATTAAAATTATTAATATAATTTTATATATTAAAAATTTTATCCAATATCAAATTTACCTGATTTCAACTTTCCTAGACCCAAAATTATCCAAATACATAAATTAAAAAATTAAATGTTTTAATTTTATATTCCAAAAACTTTTTCCTACCAAACATCCCTAAATTAAGTTTTTTTCATCTATTTTTATAGGCAATACGAAAAAATTATTTTTTTTATTATATTGATCAAATAAATATAGATTATTATCTTAAAACAAGAAATAAAAAAAAAGATAAATTATTACTTAAAATTGGATTTTTCTTTTGCTCTAAAAGATAAAAGGGCAAAAAAAAAAAAAAAATGGAACACCGCGCACGCTAGCTTTTTCAGAGGCATAATATTCTTTTCTTCCATTTATACCCTCATTCTAAATAATAATTCCAACCCATATTCCTCTCAAAACCCTAACGCCCCCCTAAACGTACCATATCCGCAATTGCTTTCGCCTTCACTGTACTTAAGATCCATTCGAGGCTTCTCGCTTACTCCCCAACTTCATCGCTCTTAGGTTCGTTCTCTCTCTCTCTCTATGGTTTTCTTTTTCTTTCTCTCTCTCGCTCTGCGATTAAAATTAAGGGCTTTCTCCCAGTTGCTCCAGTGGAATTATAATCCGCTGATCCTCTAGGGTTTCGAAGCGGGAAGCATGAAAGATTATTAGGGTTCGAATCCGCTTCTTTTCTGGAACCCGAATCTTGGATTGAAAATGAATCCTCTGACGGTGCTGAAAATCGTTCAGCAGATCAATGCTAAGGAAGCGGCTTTAGGGTTATCCGAAGAGGCTTCGTGGCATGCCAAGTATAAGGATTCTGCATACATATTCATTGGCGGAATCCCTTTCGATCTCACCGAAGGCGATCTTCTTGCTGTTTTTGCTCAGTAAGCCTTTGAACCCTCGTTCTGTTCTTTGAATATGAATATTTTTCCTAAAAACTTCTTTTTTATTTTCCTTATATTGGGATTCGAACAAACATCATTGTATGGGTATGTGAAAACAGTTGGTGCCAGAGCGGTTCTTCATCACTCAAGTTTTTTCAGTATATACACACGCGTGCACATACATACATATATATACATATATTTGTTTATTTAATTATTTGATTGCAAAGAACCGCTATATTTTATTTCTTTTTCTTTTTTTTTTTCCTTATTGAAATTCAATGGCCAAGTCACTAATTTTTGCTTGATATTTTGCTCATCTTTTATGAAGTCCTATAAGATGACCTCCCGCCCACAAGAAGGCACCGACTGGTATTAATTGCCTTTTGCATCTTGATGGACAATTGTTGTGTCTTGTCTATGGTGGTAGCCAAGGAGAAGCTTCTTGTGTTATACGGGGATTCCACTGACTTTTATTTTTTTTAATTTTTATTTTTAATTCTTGTGGTTAATTTAGGATTCGACATTGATCATGTAACTCTTATTGCAGATATGGGGAGATAGTTGATGTTAATCTTGTTAGAGATAAGGGTATTGGTAAATCAAAAGGGTTTGCGTTTCTTGCATACGAAGATCAGAGGAGTACAAACCTTGCAGTAGGTAGGTGTCCTAGTGTACATTCTGAGCAATGAAGAATATATATTTTATATTATTTGTGTTTTGTTTTCTTGATTTTCTTGGATTTACCTTTGTAGATAATCTGAATGGGGCTCAGGTTCTTGGTCGGATTATAAGAGTTGATCATGTGTCCAACTATAAAAAGAAAGAGGAAGAGGATGAAGAAGCAGAGCAGCAGAAAAGAGAAGCACGAGGCGTATGCCATGCTTTTCAAAGAGGTGAATGCAATCGAGGAGCTGGATGCAAATTTTCTCACGATGAACAAGTAAGATAAATTATCATGCTGCAAGTGTCCCAAGTTTAATGACATCCCTTTATCCTAGATACTTTTATTCACGGTGAGGGGAGGTTTAATAGGATGGGAGTGTGTGGTTGAAATGAGAGTAGGATGTACCCTTTCTGGATATATTTATTTTTACTTGCATCTGATTAGAAATTGTTTTATTGCAGAGAGCTGCAAATACTGGTTGGGGTCAGCAGGACAATAGTTCCAGATGGGCACATGACAAGTATGATGGGGCAACAAAAAGGTGGAGGTCATAGGTCTCCAGTTCATGAGAGGTTTAGACCAAGTGATAAAGATTTAACTAGTTCCAGGGGAAGGGGCAATGAAGGTGGCAGAGATAGTCACTACAGGAGAAGGGATAATGGTAATTGGGACCAAGATGCGGGAGAAAGTGACCGAGGATAAAAAGACAAGAGAGATCATGATAGGAGAGAGAGTGTGAAGAGATCAGTGGTGAAAGAAATGGAAATAAGTCAGCGAGATTACTGTGATAGGCGAGTGACTCACAAACGGTCTCTGAGGCTCGGATCTGAATCAAATCCCCAAGAAGACCGTGACAGGACCCAAAAAAAGAGGTCATGGAGGCATGGTCTGGAACTTGATCAGAGAGGAGATGTAGATAAGACAAAACCTAGGGAAGACCATGGTAGGAGGGACGAGAAGAGGTCAAGGAGGTATGACGAGGAAATTGGTCAGAGAGAAACCCTAGACAAGAAAACAGGAGAAGAAGGATTAGCCCATCACAAATACTCTTCCCAAAGAGAGATGGTTGATGATTACTGACGTGGATCACGCAGACGATGGGAATGTGTGGGATGGCTTACTAATTTGAGAATCATTTCTCTCTTGGCCACATGATTTGTTGTGATCGTGTAATCGTAATTTCTCCTGTGAAACAGGAGATGCTTTTGAATGTGGTTATATAGATGTTTGTCCGATGGGATGTAAGTGAGCTAATAACATGTCTGTATTGGTTCTGCTGTAGTTCTTATTTAAACCTGCATCAATGCTTGTCTGCTTATTGTTGCCATGACTTGTCCAAGCGTTAAAACTTCTCAGTAGTGCCTTTGGTTGTTATGTGGACGGGAAACGTTGCAGGATGGTTCTTTTCTGGCCCTATTTTCCCTAATATATGTGTTTTTCAGTCTAGTGATGCACTTGAATGAATTCTTATAATGCTGTGTTTCACTTTCATGAAGTGAATACCCACCGCTATGCTTGAGCTGTATGCTTAAGAAAAAGTCTAATGTCATTATATCATTCATTATAACATGCGGGTTAAAATTTGTAATTATCATATATTAGCTGATAAATTGATTTATATATATGTTTTTGCTTCTACATGGTATTTTTCTATTTCCCTTCAAAACCATAGAAACCCTAGGTTGTCGCCTTCATTTGGTAGTAGACAGATCCACTCTGCTTAAGCAGTCGAGCCAGAATTTGATGATGTTGAATCCGAGGAAGATGTGACAATGAACGAATTCTTGTCCTGTTTTTTTTTGGATTATGAGAGGAAAGCTCTCCGAAGTTTATACCGAATGTGATAAGCAAACGATTGATGGTATGCTTCTGATCATCGTTAACAAAGTTGTGTCTGAAATGGAAAAGGGAAATTTAGAGCGGATGATTAGGGATATTGAGTCTGTGGCTTCACATGATTTAAGTGATGATTTGTGGAAAACTGTTTGGGAGATGAGTAATATGGTGTTGGAAGATATGAGAAAGGCAGAGAAGGTGAAAATGAAGGGTTTTCTTCGGTGTGCAGAAGTTAATGAGATGTGTAGGTTTGCTGGTGAAGTGGGTATAAGGGGAGATATGCTGAGAGAACTTAGATTCAAGTGGGCTAGAGAGAAAATGGAGGAGAGTGATTTTTATCAGAGTTTGGAGCGAGTTCAAGCTGAAGATAAAGCTTATGAACTGCAGAAGCTGGCAATGAGGGTATTGGTGATGCCGATAAGTCTGCTGCAGCTGAGGAGAAACCTAGAATTACTTCTCTTCCACGGAGACGTGGGAGGATTAAGTACAAGATTTATGGTCTTGACTTTTCTGGTTTGAAGTGGCTGATAAAATTCATGATATGGGAGAACTGACCTGGCCTCAGAAATCGAAGCCTGCATCTGGGAAGTGCAAACTAGTTATGGGGAGAATAATGTCACTGAAAGAGGAGGATGATCCTTCGGCTCAGTTGGCAGAGTGGGTTGAGCTTCTTCAGCCTAGCCGGATTGACTGGATGGCTTTGCTCAACAAACTGGAAGAACAAATTTTGGCCATGTACTATAAGCTACGCAGTTTGCATGATCTTTTTGTTATTCAGGAACCGTTCATATGCATGTTGCAATTTGTTATTGAAATGTTGGGGGCAATGTTAGACTGGAACTATTTATGCTTTTGGATTTTGATATACTTGTTTCTCTGGAGACCTCCTAGTGCTGTAAGGGCAAAAGGGAAGATGTTATATATTGAATGCTTTTACTCGTTGAAAATGAAAGATATGCTAAATTAGTGGCATCAAGGGAGAGTACACATCTAGATGTATGCCTTTGCATATTGTAGTTACAGTATAGTGTCCGATCCAATGTAGTTATATACATCCTCCAAAACCAAATCAAGATGCTGATATGATGGTGTTTCTTTTTTGTTATGATTCTCATTTGGTGTCTGCTAACTGATGTGAACTGATATGGTTTGCAGGGAAACAGTCTTTCCAATAAAAGGTTCGTGATTTTTCGAAGCTTATTGATGCCCATGCCAAAAATAACCGCATGGAGGATGCTGAGAGAATTCTTAAGAAGATGACAGAAAATGGAATCATGCCTGACATTTTAACATCCACAATATTGGTTCACATGTATGGCAAAGCAGGCAACCTTGAAGTTGCAAAACAGGCATTTGAAAGCTTCAGGGGTCAAGGATTCCAACCTGGTATAAAGTTATACTGCTCAATGATCATGGCCCATGTGAATGGTGGCCACTCAAAGATGGGTGAGTCATTGATGAGGGAGATGGAGATCAGGGACATCAAACCCACGAAAGAGATTTACATGGCATTGCTTTGTTCTTTTGCTGAACAATGCATCATTGATGATGCTCATCGAATTGCAACCACCATGGAGTTAGCAGGTTTTGGACCTAGTCTGGAGTCTTGTATGCTGCTTCTCGAGGTATATGGATGGGTTGGTGAAGCTGATCAAGCCCGAAAGAACTTTGACAACATGATGCAAATGGGACTCAAGCCTCTGATGACAGGTGCGCTGCCAGCATGATTGCAGCTTATGAGAAGAAGAATTGGTTGGATTAGATACTGGATCTTCTCTTGCAACTTGAGAAGGATGGGTTTGAGCCAGGGGTTGCTACCTACTCTGTTCTGGTTGATTGGTTCAGCAAGATGCAGCTGGTAGATGAAGTTGAGCAAAAGATAGGAAGGATTGCTCTGCTGGGGGAGACTCCTTTGAAGATACATATAAGCCTTTGTGACACGTATTCAAGGGCGGGAATGGAGAAGAAATTTCTTCAAACTCAGGGGGTTTTAGAAGCAAAAAAGGAGCAGTTGGGTTATGATGATTTCGAGAGGATCATCAATGGGCCTATAGCTGGTCACTTCGAGCAGGATGCACAGAGTACATCAGCCAATGGAGCAACGGGGTTTTGCTGCATCTGAGGCTCTTAAGGCGTCCCTGGGGGCATTGCGAACATTTGATCACAAGAGACCAACTGTGAGATAGTCATTTCCATGTTCTGGAAGGGCATTTCTTCTCAACAATTTTGTGTCTGAGTTTTCAAGTGCTTGGCCATGTTTATGAGGAATATACACACCTCTCCCTGGTGCTCGAACATTACTAGTCCTGTGTTAGAAATTAGAGAGGTAATCATCTCTTTGCAAACATAACTTGATTCTTGTATTTTTCTCGTCTTACAATTAAGTCTTAATGTAACATTATGTTGGACCATGAAATAAGGTTCGTTCATATTCTTGTGCTTCCCACGCTGCAGAGAAACACAATTGGCAGTTGTGACTAAAATAGGATTGTGAAGCTTTTTATTAGTTCAGAGTTTATACTTTTCTGATAGTGAAGCTTGATCAGCACATTCAAATTGAGAAGAGCCAAGTGTTCATGCCAAGCAGCAGGCTTTGGTTCTGGGTGTATCCTGCTGTAGCACTGCCCCTTACCAGTTTTCTTTGGAATTGCAGTTACAAGGTCCAAGCGAATTTGAATTACAAATGGAAAGGCAAATGATTATATCTAAGAGAACCCAAGATTCCATTTCCGTTCATTGGCTGTATCATTTTTTATATAGTCCTTAATGGCAATAATGCTGCAATTTATCAAAACAATTGGCTCCATAATGAGCTGAAATGATGATCTTATACACATTATCTGCATTACTGAAAAGTGATAGAAACAAAACTCCATGAGAAATCTGGAAATAAAGGATACATCGGCTTGTATCAAAAGCTCATCTCTGGCATGTGTCCAACTTACGATGGATCCAAGTGGTGCATCTGCAGCAAAAGATTTACCGGATTCTCTTGAATGGAGCAGACACTTGCATCTTGGTTTTGGGTTATAAGAAACGAGGTAGTGATTGTAGCTCTTAATTGTTGGTGGATGTTCTGTTTCGATTTTCTGCGGTGCCGTCGTTATTAAGTTGATGAAATATAACAACTAGCTTTACTCATTTTCCAATTATTATATTCATCCAAATTTAAAATTATATTTTAATTAATTTGATTTAAATATTATTAAATCTATTTTAAAGGGTATCTCTTTTAATATAAGATTTTTTTTATTTTAAATTTTAAACTCTACTTGATTAAGAGAGTTAATATTTTTATCTATTAGATTATTTTATTAGATTAATTTTTTGTTGATATATATATATTTTTTTTCGTAAACATTTTAATTATACCGGTGGGACCCGTACAGGTATTACCATTCGTGCATTCACGCCTACCCCTTCACACTCAGTACTTAAAGAACTCCAATTCTTTGGGGAAACAAAAAAAGTAAAATAAATAAATGACCTCAATTATATATCAATATAGTTTGATTCTGCTAAATTGTTTTTTCTCTAATTTTTTAATATTTTCTCTCTCTACTAATTTCTTATTCTTATATTAATTTTCTTTTGATTAAAATAAGGAAAAAAAAAGATAAATATAAGTAATAATGATAAAATTAGAAGAAATAAATTAATGCTTTCTTAATTTTTTCCCCAAAATGATGGATAAAATTTAGAAGAAAATAATATTTATCAAATGATGGATAAAAGGGAAGTCAAAGAGGAGTAAAAGTACTTCATTCAAAGAAATAAACAAATTTATTATATGTTTATTTTATTTTCAAAGAAATTTATTTTTTAACACCAAGGCGTCGTGGTGTAGTTGATTTTCATATCAGTCTAATACATTGAAGGTCTCCGATTTGAGTCTAGGAGATGCCAACTTTCTACTTTTTTGTGCTCATTTCTTCCGACTTTCTATGTTTTTTTGCTTTCCTTTTTTTCTATATTGGTCACTCAAACGATGGAAGTTAAGTTCAAAGGAAAAAATTAGAATAACACACATTATGTTAACATTATTTATATTTTGTTTTATAAATTAAATATTCTTATATTTTTTAAAGTTAATTGAACGGTATAGCTAAAATCTAAAAAGAAATAATACTATATATCAATATATAAGTTTACCAATTTATTAGTTATTTTTTAAAAAATATATATTTTATTTTCTCAACAAAAATATTTCCTTAATATTTTTGCACATTTTATGTCTTTTTTGTGTTTTATAATTTATTTTAAATATGTTTACTAATTTATTACAATTATTTTTATAAAAAATAAGAAAAATATTTTATCCCTTACTTTTCTCAACTAAATGTTTTCATTAGATATTTTTCATATTGATAAGTGTGACAAAAATAACCAAAAAAAAAAAAAAACAATAATCTTATATATCACCCTAAAAATCCATCAATTTGATGCAGCTATTTCTTATTTTTCTCAAATGAAAATTTCCTAAATTCATTTCAATGAGTGGTTGTACAAAATGATAAAATCTCACCTATAATTACTATTCAAAATTAAATTAGTTACTGAAAAAAAAGAAAATGATGAAATGTTACTGTAGGAAGAGAAAATAAAACTAAAAGAAAAAAACACAAAAGAAGAGATAATCTTTATCTCTCTTTCTCTCTCTCCCCCTCTCCACCGATACAAGCACAGTAAAATGCATGTCTTTCTTCTCCAATCCACTTAGACTCACGGACACATTTTTCTCCCACCTTCAGTTGCCACATTACTCCAACATAGCTCACCAAGTTTCCACACACAGGAGCATAACCTTTTGACTCTTAAGTGGACTGGCTCTCTCTCTCCCCTCTTCCAATGGCACCAACGGCTTGCGGCCGTTTTCAGTTGAAACTTCTTACTTTTGAGAGGATCTGGCTTTAGGAAAATCGTTGAAAGAGTCAAATGTTTGCTTGTCCTATATTTCGTCTTTTTGATCAAGTCATGGTTGGAATTCTCAGCTGGAGGATTAGACAGTATACCTAACTCACGAAATCATGCAAACAGTATTTTATCAGGTTCTCTTGTTGCTTGCACAAAGTATACATAAACAACCAACATTACGAACCCCAGGCATTTACAGTCTGATGTAGTAGACTTGGCATAAGATCCATTTGATTTCTGGTTTCCCAACTTGCAATTTTTGGCTTGTTTTTTGCATGGTGCAAATCTTGGAAGTCAAGGTCAAGTGAAGAGTGTCCTTCAATGGCACAAATAATATTAATAAAAAGAGAAGAAAAGAAAAAAAGGCATTACATTAAATTCTTCAATACTGGTTGGCTGTAGTCTGCATCAAGGTTCTTTTCTGCCAGTTGATGTGTGACATAGTTGTTGAGCTGTGTTTACCCCACAACTTCATTATCTTGATTTCCACGATTTAATGTGAACAAAGCAGCCATTGGTGGAATTGGTCAAGAGGTTAATGTCGAAAATTATGGAAGTAATTAAATTTACACTGCCATGAAAAGTACTTTCAAATGGGTGTGTCCATTATTAAGTTGTGTCCTTATCAATGTAATCCTCATCTTTGCTGTCTCACCTAATTGCTAAAATCACCTTTGCTTATGTATATATATATTTTTTTATTTTTTTTGTGAATATATATATATTTTTTATTAGATTGATATTTTGTGAATATATATATTTTTTTTCCCGTAAACATTTTAATTATACCGGTGGGGACCCGTACAGGTATTACCATTCGTGCATTCACGCCTACCCCTTCACACTCGATACTTAAGAACTCCAATTGTTTGGGGAAACAAAAAAAGTAAAATAAAGAAATGACCTCAATTATATATCAATATAGTTTGATTCTGCTAAATTGGTTTTTCTCTAATTTTTTAATATTTTCTCTCTCTACTAATTTCTTATTCTTATGTTAATTTTCTTTTGATTGAAATAAGGAAAAAAAGATAAATATAAGTAATAATGATAAAATTAGGAGAAATAAATTAATGCTTTCTTAATTTTTTCCCCAAAATGATGGATAAAATTTAGAAGAAAATAATATTTACCAAATGATGGATAAAAGCGAAGTCAAAGAGGAGTAAAAGTACTTCATTCAAAGAAATAAACAAATTTATTATGTATTTATTTTAGTTTCAAAGAAATTTATTTTTTAACATTAAAGTGTCATGGTATAGTTGGTTATTATATCAGTCTAACACATTAAAGTTCTTCGGTTCAAGTTTAGGCCATGCCAACTTTCTACTTTCAGTCTAACACATTAAAGGTCTCCGATTCAAGTCCAGACCATGCCTACTTTCTACTTTTTTGTGCTCCTTTCTTCTAACTTTCTATTTTTTTTGCTTTCCTTTCTTCTATATTGGTCTCTCAAATGATGGAGATTAAGTTAATGGGAAAAAATTAGTAATAACACACATTATGCTAACATTATTTATATTTTGTTAACATTATTTATATTTTGTTCTATAAATTAAATATTCTTATATTTTTTAAAGTTAAATGAACGGTATAGCTAAAATCTAAAAAGAAATAATACTACATATCAATACATAAGTTTACCAATTTATTAGTTATTTTTAAAAAAATATATATTTTATTCCTTTTCTTTCTCAACTAAAATATTTCCTTTATATTTTTGCACATTTTATATCTTTTTTGTGTTTTATAATTTATTTTAAATATGTTTACTAATTTATTACAATTATTTTTATAAAAAATAAGAAAAATATTTTATCCCTTACTTTTCTCAACTAAATATTTTCATTAGATATTTTTCATATTGATAAGTGTGACAAAAATAACAAAAAAAAAACAATAATCTTATATATCACCCTAAAAATCCATCAATTTGATGCAGCTCTCTCTTATTTTTCTCAAATGAAAATTTCCTAAATTCATTTCAATGAGTGGTGGCACAAAATGGTAAAATCTCACCTATAATTACTATTCAAAATTAAATTAGTTACTGAAAAAAAAGAAAATGATGAAATGTTACTGTAGGAAGAGAAAATAAAACTAAAAGAAAAAAACACAAAAGAAGAGAGAATCTTTATCTCTCTCTCTCTCTCCCCACCTCTCCGCCGATACACGCACAGTAAAATGCATGTCTGATACTCCACTCCACTCAGACTCACGGACACATTTTTCTCCCACCTTCAGTTGCCACATTACTCCAACACAGCTCACCAAGTTTCCACACACAGGAGCATAACCTTTTGACTCTTAAGTGGACTGGCTCTCACTCTCTCTCCCTCTCTCTCCCCTCTTCCAATGGCACCAACAGCTTGCGGTAGTTTTCGGTTGAAACTTCTTACTTTTGAGAGGATCTGGCTTTAGGAAAATCGTTGAAAGAGTCAAATGTTTGCTTGTCCTATATTTCGTCTTTTTGATCAAGTCATGGTTGGAATTCTCAGCTGGAGGATTAGACAGTATACCTAACTCACGAAATCATGCAAACAGTATTTTTTCAGGTTCTCTTGTTGCTTGCACAAAGTATACATAAACAACCAACATTACGAACCCCAGGCATTTACAGTCTGATGTAGTAGACTTGGTATAAGATCCATTTGATTTCTTGTTTCCCAACTTGCAATGTTTGGCTTGCTTTTTGCATGGTGCAAATCTTGGAAGTCAAGGTCAAGTGAAGAGTGTCCTTCAATGGCACAAATAAAATTAATAAAAAGAGAAGAAAAGAAAAAAAGGCATTACATTAAATTCTTCAACACTGGTTGGCTGTAGTCTGCATCAAGGTTCTTTTCTGCCAGTTGATGTGTGACATAGTTGTTGAGCTGTGTTTACCCCACAACTTCATTATCTTGATTTCCACGATTTAATGTGAGCAAAGCAGCCATTGGTGGAATTGGTCAAGAGGTTAATGTCGAAAATTATGGAAGTAATTAAATTTACACAGCCATGAAAAGTACTTTCAAATGGGTGTGTCCTTTATTAAGTTGTGTCCTTATCAATGTAATCCTCATCTTTGCTGTCTCACCTAATTGGTGAAATCACCTTTGCTTATGTTCAAATCATGGTTGTAACGTTCACATCAGAGCCACATTCGGTAAAGGATGAAAAGGGCTTAAGCAATGTTGAACCGGTGAGAAGAAGGGGGAGAATCATTCAAATCGGCGACCTTGTCAACACCAAGTCTCCTACATATCCTGCCTTACCTTTACATGATCGCAATTACCCTACCATTTTCCTTCCCACATGGATCTTCCTTTCAAGTACCTGAAAATGACACTCTCACTCATCTTCTATGCTACCATTTTCTTCAATTTCACTTTAAGACAGTCTGCATGTTCTGCCGCTGCTGGACTTGGAAATGAGACAGATAAAATTGCATTGCTCGAGTTTAAGAGCCAAGTAGATGATCCTCATGGAATCTTGGGCTCTTGGAATGAGTCTGTCAATCTCTGCCGGTGGGTTGGTGTCACATGTGGCCGAAAACACCAGAGAGTCACTGCATTGAACCTTCAAGAGTCAGATTTGGCTGGTCCTATTTCATCCCATATTGCAAATCTCTCCTTTTTGCAATATCTCAACCTTTCAAGTAATTCCTTTGTTGGTGGAATCCCCCCTGAAATTGGACGATTGTTCAGGCTTCGACACTTGGACTTGAGCCATAACAATTTAGGAGGGGAAATTCCAGCCAACTTGTCGCATTGCTCAAACCTTGCTAATCTTGTACTAAATTACAGCCATCTTAAAGGACAGATCCCTCCACAACTAGGTTCCTTGTCAAAGCTTGTGAATCTCTCTCTTTCCAATAATAATCTCACGGGAAGTCTCCCAGCTTCCATTGCCAACCTTTCCTCACTTGAACAGCTTAATCTGTTGTATAACAAGTTGGAGGGGGAGCCACCAGAAGCAATATCCCAAATGAGAAGTTTGAAACAATTTCTTGTGGGTATAAATAATCTTTCGGGAAAGTTCCCGGCCTCACTTTACAATCTCTCCTCCCTGGAAATCATAATTTTGACCAGTAACAGCTTTTCCGGTGACCTGAGGCCTGATATAGGCCTTGTTCTTCCAAATCTCAGGGGGCTTCTCATTTCAGATAATAATTTCACAGGGCCAATACCAAACTCACTTTCAAATGCTTCAAATTTTCAAACAATTGATCTCGCCGAAAACTTTTTCACAGGAAATATTCCCACGAGTTTTGGTCTCCTCCAAAACTTGGAGTGGCTCAATGTTTGGGGTAATTTAATTGGTGCTATGGCAGCCGATGACTTGCGTTTTGTTACTCCACTGACAAATTGCAGCAAGCTACAGTGGCTGGATTTTAGCTACAACCAACTTGGAGGAGAGCTTCCCAACTCTCTTTACAATCTTTCAACCCAATTAAACCGTCTAAGTTTAGGACAAAATTATATAGTCGGAAGAATCTCTGCAGATATTACAAATCTTATCAATCTCACAACATTGATCGTGGAGCAAAACATGTTAACTGGCAACATTCCAGCTTCTATGGGTCAGCTTTCAAATTTAAGACACCTGTCAGTGGGTGCAAACAAGTTGACAGGGGAGATTCCATCTTCTTTAGCCAATCTCAGCCAACTTTTAAGGCTGTATCTGTTCAACAACAGCTTAGAAGGAAGCATACCTTCAACTCTTGAGCACTGTACAGCCTTGCAAGATCTACGACTTTGTCATAACAAATTCAATGGAACCATTCCTGTGCAACTCCTTAGTCCTTCATCTAATCTACTTCTCGTCAATGTGTCTCATAATTCCTTAACTGGTTCATTGCCACCGGAGGTTAGCAACTTGCAGCATATTGTTGAACTAGACGTTTCTTACAACAAACTAACCGGAGAGATTCCTCAGACAATAAAAGCTTGTTTGTCTCTGGAGCAACTTTACATGCAAGGCAACTCCTTTCAGGGAACAATTCCAGATCTAAGAGATCTGAGAGGAATCCAAATTCTTGATCTCTCCAACAACAAATTGTCAGGTCCAATACCAGATTACTTGCAAGACTTCTCCATGCTGCAAAATTTGAATCTCTCGTACAACAATCTTGAAGGAGAGGTACCCATGCAAGGAATTTTCAGAAATGTGAGTGCCTTTCAAGTCTATAATAACAGCAAGCTATGTGGAGGGATCAAGGAGCTCCACTTGAGGTCATGCCCTCGACATCATTCCTCAAGAAAGCCGACTGCTCTCATGCTGATTTTGGTGATAGGTGGTGTTCTACTCTGCTTAGCTCTGATCTCATCTTTGGGTTGTCTCTGCTGGGTTAAAAAATCTAGGATTCGGACGAATGGTATTTCTGCATCTTCGTTTGGGCACTTCTACCCTAAGATTTCTTACGAAGAGCTACTCAATGCTACATGTGGCTTTTCTTCAGGAAATGTAATTGGTTCTGGTCATTTTGGTACCGTCTACCAGGGGATCCTTGGTCCAGACGAAACAGTAGTTGCAGTAAAGGTGCTCAACCTTCAGCACCGAGAAGCTTCAAAAAGTTTCTTGGCAGAATGCCAAGCCTTAAGGAATATCAGACACCGCAACCTAGTCCCCGTCTTAACTGTTTGCGCAAGTTCTGACTTCACTGGCAATGAGTTCAAAGCTCTGGTTTATAAGTTCATGCCAAATGGGAGCTTGGACACGTGGCTGCACCCAGAAGAAGGACGAGCGCATCCCATGACTCTGAACTTCATTCAAAGATTAAAAACTGCGGTGGATGTTGCTTTCGCTTTGCATTATCTTCACGATAATTGTCAGACACCTGTTATCCACTGCGATCTAAAGCCAAGTAATGTTCTTCTTGACAATGATATGACTGCTCATGTCAGTGATTTTGGTCTCGCAAAACTCCTCTCAAAATCAAGCAGAGCTGCTTTCATGCAAGAATTCAGCTCAGCTGGTGTTAAGGGCACTGTTGGATATGCTGCTCCAGGTACTAATCCAATCAAATTTCCTAATTCCACTTGTGAAGTTCGTTTTTGTCCTATGCTTTATTGCCCATTTGCCACTAGTTGTTTTATATTACTTACAAGGTTCTGCAGATGAAAAGACAATTTCTGAATCTTTGACTTCACTGCATTGTGACTTTAGCTTACCAAATTTTACTAGATTTTGTAATTAAAATTTGAGTTTCGAAAATAAGGGGTTTACATGGGATCTTAAAATACTGCAGAATATGGCATCGGAGGGCGGGCATCAACTCAGGGTGATGTATATAGTTTTGGGATCATGTTGTTGGAGTTGTTCACGGGTAAAAGACCTACTGACCAAATGTTTCAAGACGATCTGAACCTTCACAACTATGCCAAGCAGGCATTAGCAGGAAATTTACTACAGATCATCAGCGAAATTGATCAACTGAAAAATGAGGTTAAAGAAGAGAATATATGGAAAGCACAGACCGACTGTTTAATTTCAGTCCTCCAAATTGGAGTTGCATGCTCAGCAGAATTACCAATAAACAGAATGAAGATGCAAGAAGTAGTGCATGAACTGCTTTCAATCAAAGACAAGTTGCTTGGAGATAGGTCATTTGACAGACAAGGCGTGTCAGGATCAAATGATGAATTCTCTGATTAGTATTGTAATTCCTAGTCTAGCCACCAACTAGATGCCATGCCAGCATCATCTGTAACTGTAATGTACTATAGGTACGATAACAAGTAAGACGAAAAGAAACCCAAGCATTTGACTTGAAATATTTTTAACAAGTTTTCATTTACTTAAAAAAAGGAACACGTCATTGTCCAAATCAACAAAGTGTTTGCTTTTATGATTTGGGAAATGAGTTCTGAAGAATTAATTCCAACAGAAATTATGATATGTATCTCAAGTCGAAACAACAAACTTACAGTGAGACGATGCAACTCTTGGAGACAATGCTTGTATTATGTAACAACTAACACAAAATGTCTAGAAGAAAGAAGAATTAGTCCATTCCAGAGTATGACCAGGAGGGCCTCCTCCCACCATGAAATGTCTAGTGTGAGCCATAGCTACGCCTTCAAGGTGAAATCAAAAGAATAACTCAAATTCAATACAATAATTGTGCTTAATTCAAGAAGTGAACATTCACAAAAGCCCACTCCAAATCAAAGTTAAAAAAAGGAAGACAATAATGCAAGAATCTCTGTAAGATGGGGGCAGAAAGCAGAAATTGGCCAAAAATTAACTTCGTGCCCAAAAGAAGAATTTAACCATCCTCTTTGCTTAAGCTGTGTCATTAAGTGGAACCCTCAATCTCAAAACCCCATTAAAGGAAAACACAAGTAACACATCTACCACACTCAAATTTATGCATTATGCCCACAATTTTTAGCATGCTATTGGAGGTGAGTTTTGATTCCACAGATTCTGACTCCTTTTGACTCAAACGGTTGCTCGGGGAGGTGACTCAAAACTTGCAAAAGACTTCCAAAGAGTGCTCTCCAATAGGAGAGACTCCGACACTCAACTTAGAAAGAGTGGTTTTCGATGGGAATGAAACAGACTGAGAGCTAGAGATAAAGAGCTGATAACCCTGTGACTTGTGTGTTAAATTTTTGGTGTCAGAAAGCGTATTTGGGTTACGGTGTGCCGAAAGCTTATATACTTGGTTGCCATAAGAGTTGTGTTCTTTCGGGGTGTTGCAACTCTAGTTTCCTTACGATGAGGCCCGGAGATTTCAGGATTCTTCCAGTCAAATATTCTTAGGAGATTTAAGATCTTTTTCACTTAGGAAATTTGATGATACGAGGAGATTTTTTCCCTTACCGATTAGATTCCAAAGGTTTTTTTCCTTATCTAGATGATGTGTTTCGTATTAACTTAGAAAACTAAGATTGGTACAAGGCTTAGTCGAATATTTCCTTTGGTCGACGAGAGTGATCGATCTCTTAACGAACTTTCGGTCATCGGTCAAAGGAAGAAAGATATCGGTTCGGGGTTGTCGAGTGCTTCTACCAATTGATTGAGTAGCCATCCTTTGGAATTGACCAAGAGATTGGCTTACGCTTTGTTATTCGGGAGGATAAATTCCTCATCGCTACCGATATGAGAGTTTTACCATAAGCTTTCGGGTTTTCGGATACTACCCCGATTGGTCTTTGGGGCTATGTCCCATTATTTATCCCAAGCTTATGATGTTGTTTTGCGAGAAAAATGCCATGAATGATGACTTTTCATCAAGAATGGGAAAGGCGCCAAGCCTTTAATGCAATACGAGTTGTTCCAAATTATGTGAATCATCCTCTATATGTTTCGTATGGCATATAATTAAAATAGGCTGTAGGCGAACGTCTTTCTTCTTTGATTATCCCATTTTCCCAAGGATTGTCATGTATTCCACCTTTCGAACGAGTGATCCCAAAATAAATGTTTCGAGGGAAGTTGAAGGGATTTGAGTCCCCCATTTATTGCACATGAATCTCGTTGAACTTTTCCATCTATTTAGTGATTCGCAAAGATTTCCTTCTTCTCTTGTGGTTATAGATAGAGGTCGCCCGACCCCGTATTGCCTCAAAGAAAATAAGCATGTTCTTCTTGTTTTGTAAATTCTTTTCTTATAAGAGTTAACTTCTTTGAGAATTCTTTTAATAGGGGGCCTTAGGTTGTAAGGCTCAATAGTGTAAATTGTCTCTATCGATGTGAGGTCTCGTCGAAAAGGGAACCATAGACATGAGGTCTCGTCATGTCGCTCGATATTCGGATGCCAAAATGGGCTCTGTCAAGGTTCTCGTCGGGATTCTCAACTTTAGAGGGGAGTTTCGGATACGCTCCCACTCTGAGTTGAATTCATCGTCTGGCTCGTGCTTTCTCGGGTCTGACGGCTAGGGGAGTCGGTTGAGTGTACGGAGTTGTAGATGACAGAAAGTTTGAATCCTGATATATTCTCACAGTTTCTTCACAACCGTTTCGTTCCCTCATCAACCCATTTTCTACAATCTTCTTGTCCCTACTAGGCTATAGAAAGTTTTGAAATTCTTCTTTCCGTTTTCTCTTTGTACTATTTTTATACTTTCTAGTGTGGCTAAATGGCCTCTTTGTCAAAAAACAATTTTATAATTTTCTTGTGTATTTCTATCGATGTAATTGGTCCGACTAAGGGACTTGTAAACAATGCCTACTCATGTAATCCGATATGTATTTATCATATGAAAATAAAAAATAATTTTGTTTTACTTACTTGTCGATTTCTGCTTTCGATTGAAATTTTACCGATAGCGTTAGGGAGTTCGATCGAATGATGTAACTGCCAAAATGATAGTGTAATAGACTCATCGTATGATAAGATGGATAATCACTAACACAATTGAATGTTGATTGCCTTTGCTTGATCGATAAAGAGTGTTTCATTGCTGATTATGCATTGATCGATAGAAATCAGATACGAAATTCAGCTATTTGGGAGTTGCATACCCAACAATTCATTGTGTTCGTCAAAGACTAAGCGGTAGGATGGGTAGTATCTATCCAGCTCGAAGTCTCGTCCCTTTCGTTGTGTTAGATAAGAATTGATCGATAGAACGGGTCGTGCCTACCCGATTAGGAGTTGCATCCTGCATTGGCGTCACTTTACTTTGGTAGGGAACAACCACTAGAAATGGGCTATTTCTACCCATTTGAGAGTCAGATCTCTTATTGACGGCATGCTTAATTCGATAAAAGACAACCGATTAGAATGGGTCGGACCTACCCGTATGGAAGTCAGATCCCTTATTGATGGTACGCTTTGTTTGATAGAGAACAACCAATAGGAATAAGCCATACCTACCTGTCTGAGAATCAGGTATCTTATTGATGGCATGCTATGTTTGATAGGAAACAACTGATAGGAATAGGCCGTGCCTACTTGTTTGGGAGTTGGGTCCCTTATTGACAGCACGCTACGTTTAACAGGAAACAACCGATAAGAAATCAACGACAGAAAGGAAACAATAGGAACCGATCGATAGAGCAATCAAAAGAGAAAAACACTGGGGCCTTACTTGATAGGAAGTTCTCTCGACCGCGATAGGTGATATGATTCACTAGTAGTAGATGCATAGGTTTTCTACATTCCAAGTTCTAGGCATAGTCGATCCATCTAGATTGTTGAAATAATAAGTCACTGGGTAAATAACAGAACATATCTAATAGGGACCTTCCTAATTTGACACTAACTTGTCCCTAAATAGAGGTTGGTAGGTTGTTTCTACCTTCCTTAGGACTAGTTCCCCGGCCTTGAACGTTCTATTCCTGACTCTTCAATTATAATATTGAGTTATCTATTGTTGGTATGCGACCATCCAAGCTGATGTAGATTCCCGTAACTCTGGGAGTAAATTTAATTATTCTTGTAGAGCAGGCTCATTTTGTGCTGTGTCGTATTGAGCTACTTAGAGCGAATGAATTCTTATCTCCACTAGTATGATAGCCTCGCTTTCGTATGTCAAGCTGAATGACATTTCGTCAGTTGCCCTTTGGGTGTGGTATGGTATGATCGGAGGATACTGTAAAACTTCTCTGCCTATCGTCTCTTGCTTTCGTCCAGTATCGTCTTTAGTTCTTGCAAGATTGTTCTGTTAGTTATCTCAGCGAGTCCATTACTCTGTGAATGAGTGACCAATGAGAATCGGTGACAAATTTTCAATTTGCAACTGAACTCTTGGAAGCTAGCGTTATCGAACTGTTTTCCGTTGTCTATGATGAAGACGTGGAGTATGCTAAACCAGGTAATGATATGAGTTTATATGAACGATTGGGTCTTAACAGCTATTATCAGGGCTAGAGGCTCAACCTTTACCCACTTAGTGAAGTAATTGATAGTCACTATGAGGAATTTTCACTGTCTGATGGCTGGTGGAAATGGTCCAAGAATGTTCATTCCCCATTGGGCAAACGACCAAGGGTTTGCTATGGGACTAAACTCGGCCAAGTGTAGTCGGGATACCAAAGAGAAACATTGGCATTTGTCACACCTCTTGATGTAGTTATTGGAGTCGGTTTTCATAGTCAGCAAATAGTATCATTGGCGTAGAGCATTGTAAACTAAATTTTGAACCCCCAGGTGATTACCACATATTCCTTCATGGATCTCTCAGAAGACGTAATCTCATTCTTCAGGGGTCAGGTATCTCAGGTATGGGTGAGTAAAAGACTTTCAGTAAAGATTCCCATCGATTATTGCGTAATAAGCGGCCTTCTGTTTCAGTTTTGTTGCTTCCAACGACGAATCTAGCAGATAGTCGTGCTTCAGGTATGCTTCTATGAGATCTTTCTAACTGGGAGATTGGTTTACTGTGAGGACCCTTTCAAACTCTTCAATGCTACGGTAAGGTAGGCTCTTAATATAGATTATTCGGTTAGAGGCAACCGAGTTTGAACTAGCAAACTTAGACAGTGTGTCGGCTCATGCATTCTCTGATTGAAAGATCTATTAGATGTCAACTTTGTCTAGTTTGCTCATTGTTTCACGTAATTTGCTCAAGTACTTAGCCATGATCGGGTCTTTAGTCTCTTAGATCCCCTTAATTTGTTTAACGACTAGTTGACTGTTAGTAAACACTCAAATGCTTCGAGCCCTATATTCGTCGCGATTCAGAATCCCGTCTACGTAGTTTCATACTCCGCTTGATTATTTGTGGCTCTAAAGTCAAATCAAAGAGCATACTTAATCTTGAAATTATCTAGACCCATTAATATGAGCCCAGCACCACTTCCTGAGGAATTCGATGACCCGTCAACCTGTAATGTCCAGTCAGGTAGTAACCACTCATCATGGCTACCGATAGGCTCGTGTTCGATTGAACTGGGAGGATGCATTCAAGAATAAAGTCTGCTAGAGCTTGACCTTTGATCACAGGTTTCGACTAGTATTGAATGTCAAATTCATTGAACTCCACACTCCATTTGATGAGACGGCCGGAAATGTCCCTTTTATTAAGGATTTGTTTCAAAGGTTGATCGGTGAGTACCACGATGGTATGAACTTGAAATTATGGTCAAAGGCATCTGACCGAGACGACTAGAGTATAAGTTATCTTCTTGATTGGTCGATAGTTGATCTCAGACTCTTTGAGTATTTGGCTGATATAGTAAACTAATCTCTATATGGTCGACTCTTGCCTCACAAGTATAGAGCAAAGTGCTCGATTAGAAATAGAGAGGTATAATTATAAACTCTCACCGAGAATAGGACGAGATAGCAGTGGGGCGATATAAGGTATTCTTTAAACTGCTCGAAGGCCATCTAGCACTCGAGCATCCATGATAACCTCTAGGACCTCTTCAAGGCATCAAAGATAGGCTGGTACTTTTTCTCAACTTTTGACATGAATCGGCACAAAACTGATATTTTCAATGTCTGGGGTGATGACATGTCCAATATGATTTGTATCTTTTCAAGATTTGCCTCGATCCCCTGGTTGGTGATCATGAAACCTAATAACTTATCGGATGCAATTCTGAAAGTGCATTTCGCCAGATTTAACCGCATGTTGTAATATTCCAACTTTTGAAAAGTTGAAGATCGGCAACATGAGTTTCTGTGCTGGTGCTCTTTACGAGCATGTCTTCAATGTATGCTTCTACATTCCTACCGAGCTGGTCTTTGAATACTTTATTGACTAACCGCTGGAAAGTCGCTCTAACGTTCTTCAAACCAAATGACATAATCCGATAGCAGTACGTACCAAATTCTGTGATAAAACTTGTCTTTTCTTTGTCTTCCAGTACCATTTGTATTTGATTATAGACAGAATAGACATCCATGAAATTCAGGAATTGGTGCACCGAAGAGTTCTCCACCAATTTATAGATATTAAAAAGCGGGTAGCTGTTTTTTGAACACGTCTTGTTGAGATCAGTGAAATCTACACATATTCTCCATTTACCGTTAGCCTTTTTCACAAGGACCACATTAGCTAACCATTCAGGGTACTTAATTTCACGAATGAATCCGATAGTCAGTAATTTTTGAATCTCTTCTTGAATGACACATTAGCATTCCAAGGCAAATACTCTTTTATTTTGTTTGACCAATTTGTAACCAACGTTAACGGTTAACTAATGAACTATAATCGAAGGGTGAATACCTTATATGTTTTCGGGAAACCAAACGAAAACTTTCAAATATCGGCATAAACAGTCAATAATTGCTTCTTATAAAGGTGTTGGAAAATTATCCCTGAAACAAATGGTTTGGTTAGGATCATCAGTCAGAAGGATCTCAGCCACTTCTTTCACAGGCTCAGATTTGATTGTTGGCTCAATATCGTCTCTGAACTCTAGGGTGTCGACCAAACAGTTCTCTTGTCCCCCTTCCCTACAAGAAGGGCATAGGGATCAGGGTCGCTACGAGGAGTGGTGATTCCTTTTGGCGTTCTAAACTTGATTTTCATGTCTCGTATTGGGTAGTGCCTCTAGTTCATCTATACTAGGACGATCGAGAATGACGTCGTAAGAGGAGAACAATCTCACCACATAGAAGACGACTTTGACGATCACATGATTAGGAGGAATTCCCAAAATTATAATGAGATTGATGACACATTCTGGATAGATGCATTCATTAGAAAGTCCTTTGAGGTACTCAGTGGGAAGTTGAAAATGGGACGAGTTGAAACCTATTTGCTATAAGGCGTCCCAAGTGAGAAGGACACAGTCTACTCCTTGATCAATGAGAACCATCTTGACAATATAAGACTCTACTTTGATGGTGATAACCAATGGATCGTTACGATTGAGGTCAACACCAATTAGATCATCATCGTCGAATCCAATGATTGGTCTCTTTCTCTTGATAGCCGCCATGTTCAGAATAAACAAGTAAGATAGATGATACGCTTGTTTGGGATATCAGTCTATTTTTCTCATGAATGATATCAATTTGTTAGAGATGTGTTTCGTCTCTACAGATTCTGACTCTTTTTGACTCAAACGGTTGCTCCAAGAGGTGACTCAAAACATACAAAATACCTGGTCAAAGGATATTTTGACGGAAGTGGTTCCAATACTTAAGTTAGAAAGAGCGATTTTCGATGGGAATGAAACAGACTGAGAATTAAAAATAGAGAATTGATAGCTCTATGACTTGTATGTTAAGTGTTTGATCTCAGAACACGTATCTGGGTTTTGGTGTGCCGAAAATTTATATACCTAATTGTCGTAAGTGTTGTGTGCTCTCAGGATATCGCAACTCTAATTTTTTTTATAAGAAAATTAAAAAATTTCAAAATTCTTCTGATTAAATATTTTTAAGAGATTTAAAATATTTATCTATTAAAAAATTTGATGATATAAGATTTTTTTCTTTATCAATTAAATTTTTAAGATTTCTTTGCTTATCCAGACAATGTGTTTCATATTGACTTAAAATATTAAGATTAGTGTAAGCCTTAGTTGAATATTTCTTTCGGGTCAACGAGAGTGATCAATCTCTTAACAAGCTGTCAGTGATCGATGATGGGAAGATGGGAAGAAAGACATCGGTTCAAACTTGTCGAGGGCTTCTACCAATCGATTGAGTTGCCATTGTTCGAAATCAATTCGAAATCAACCAAAAAGTTGGCTTACGCTTTGTCATTCAGGAGGATAAATCCCTCATCCATGAGCTTTCTGATTTTCGGATATTACCCGATGAGCCTTTGGGGCCATGTCCCATCACGTGCCATTGCCACTAAAGAGACAGACAAGTTGATCTAATTAAGCTTAAACTTAATTTTGCCTTGACCGAGATTAGCATTAATCCATCCCCTATAACATGAAATTTATAACCCAATCTTTCCCGAACAACCAAAATTGACACAATTCAAAACCCTAAAATCAAGAAGACGGAACTGAACACCACCAGACACCTCAAATTTAATAGAAAAGACAATCCATCTCTACAAAATTCGATCCGAATTCACCACAAAACATGATCAAACAACGCCCGATCCGTCACTGAAACCCCGATATACAAGCACATAAACGAACCAAAATTCATCAAATAAAAAGAAAAGAGAAAAACACAAACACGATCAGATCGATCAATTTACCTAATCCATCATCATGATCATCGGCGACTATCGTAATCGACCACTTCAGTATCAGTGACAGATCTGGAGTGCTGAACGATGGAGCGTCCGATGGCGTTGATCCACTCCTCCTTCTCTTTCTCGGAATCGGCGATGAAGTACATGGTATCCTGCGACGTGGAGAGCTCGAAGGCGTACTGTTTGTTGAGAACATCCTCGGCACCTTTAACGGTTAAGCATTTGCTCACAGGAATGACACCGCGTGGCTTAGACACGCGAGAGATGTAGGAGTCCTTGAACCAGAAGAGTTTGCCTTGTTTGAGGACGAACCAGCGGCGACGCCAGGTTTTGATGTACTCGCCTTGCTTTGTGAGCCAACCGGTCCGCTCTGGGTTCGACCAGAACTCGATCCCCTCGTAGTCTTCCGGGTTCGGACCTGCTCCTGTCGCTGCTCGCCATAGGCTCTCCATCGATGTTTCTGCGTGGAGACGACGGAGAGAGAGAGAGAGAGAGAGAGAGATTTCTTTTTTCTTTCTCTTTTGTCCTAATGCAATATCAGGATTTTGGTTTGGTTGGATATTGGTGGGTATTTTAATTCTATTCATTTTATCGTCTTGTTACGTATGAGCTCGGGCCGAGCTCGGCCCTAAAGGCCAAGCTTGACTCATTTCAAGCCCGAGCTCATGCCCTTTTAGGCCCGTTTTAATTGTAGGGCAAGTTTGGATATCAATAGGATCGATCCGTCGTGGACTCGATTTATTTATTTTTTATTTTTAATTAAAAATAAAAATTATGATATTTAGATAATAATTGTAATATTTTAATATATTACTCTTAATATAATTTTTTAATTTTTTATAATATTATTATTATTAATTTTTATAATAGTGTGATATGGTGATATCTATTTTGTATTTTATTTTATATGATTTATATATTTTTATTTTATATTTATTATATTATAAAATGAGTTAAAAATATAAAAAATAAAATTATATAATAAAAAATAATTAAAAAATATGTTTGATTGAAGCTGATTCAAAATAGGTCAGAAGCCCTTTTAATTTTTTGAACTGAACTTGAATTTTGATTATTTGAATTTTCTAGCTCGAGTTAGGATCCATCAAAATTTAATTAGGCGGAGTTGAGGTTTTGTAAAGCCTACCCCAAAAGGGCTGATTGCCACCCGGACGTACGACATACAGCATATGCTAAACGAGTTTTCCTTGCTACAGAAAACCAAAATGATTTCCCTCGGTAAAAAATAAAAGGAAGTAACACATGAGTAACTAGCAATTGTTATTTTTCAAACCATAATATTAAAGGCCTTTTCGACTTTATAATTTTAATTTGAATCAGAATTACTAATTATAAAATTGATTTTTTTTCTTCACCCTACAACCATTTTAGTGATCAAAAAATGAAAATTTTTTCTTTTAACAAAGTACCCCAAGAATGATATGGTTAATTAAGATGTTATAGGAGGTAATTATTCTATACATACAAAAATTCCTATTACCCTTTCAAAATTTGATTGTCACCCTAACCACACGATAGGTAGGAATAAAAATCAATAGTTTATTCCATGTAATCATCTTTCCCGAAGTTGACTTCGAGCTCCAAACCTCTATTACTTTGTCTACCCTTTTTTATGCTAAAATAAAAAAAGAAAACCACAAGAAACTCCCCTACGGCACTTGCGAAGGAAATCCCAGCTCGATCTGCAGCGAGGAAGAGTGAGATTTAAAAAATATATATATATATATATATATATATATATTAATATAATATTATGTAAAAAAGATGATAATATGTCATTTGTCTTAATTAAACCAAACATAATGAGGTCAAACATATCCATAATAATAAGATTATAGAAGGGGTTTGTTCTAAACCTTTCCTATGTACCAAATGAAATTTTAAGTAGTAAATACATGGTTTTCCTTTTGTCCAACACTTCGAGAGCAGGCTAAGTGATGTGGTGGAGACACTCCTTTCCTAATCCTCAGTTTCTTGGAAATCTCAGCGAGATACCTGCCTTGATGAAAAGCTTGTTTGAGTTCCAGGTCTGTTGGTTGACGACCTCCGTCTGCTGCAAAAGTTCCGGCACCATAAGAAGAGCCACCCTTCACTTCACTCATCTCAAACATGCCCTCACCAAAGGTGTAACCAAGTGGCACAAATATCATCCCGTGATGTGCCAACTGTGTTATTGCAGTCAATCTGCAACAAAAGAGGAATTAAATGTGGAATCATATGGTCCAATGCAGAAAACTTTCCATTTCAGTCACCTAAAAATATGCCTCAACATGGAGACTCACGCGGTATTCTCCTGGCCTCCCCCATGGAAGCCGGTGCTCCAAAAGATCCCGGCAGGTTTGCTAGCAAGCGCTTGAGTTGCCCATAGCTCATGGGTGGATTCAAAAAAGGCTATGGATTGGGCTGGCATCATCCCAAATCGTGATGGAAATCCAAAAAGAAAACCATCAGCCTCAGAAAGCTGTTCAGGTCTGATCTCTGCCACATCGTCTGACTTAGGAGGAGCCTTCATCTTTTCCAGCACGCGATCTGGTAGCGTCTCAGGTATCTGCTCCACACAAAACTATTTAAGTTCTATGATTTGATCCTCTTACCACCTGACATCTGATTAGCCAATAATCTCTAATGCATAAAAACCATTTGAAAGAAGCCTATCTTGATCTAACTGGGAAAAAAGTACTCTAATAGCAAGTTAAACTTTCAAATGCAGTGGAATTCGAACTATCATCGACTCATGCCCCAAATTTTGGGGCTGTGGTCGAAGGATAAAAGATTCCAGTGCTCGAGGTAACTGGAAGGTTTGTCTGGGCACCAAGTGGATATGAGACAGATGGTATGGCTTGATTGTATGACTGATGTTTGAACCAATAATTGTAGAGACTGGAGACTTCCTCAACAACAATTTACCATGTCATACCTATCGCATGCATTAGCATAGGGTCCTAGAAAAGATGTAGTCACGACATAAGACTCTTCATTTATTGCTCGTCATCTGATCCTATGTTTAAACAGCAGTCTTTTGTTTGCCCTTTTTTCATTTTACCTTTATGATGGCAGTGCAAGATGCAAACAAATTACCTGCCAAAGGGTTGCTTCCACTCCTTGAACCGCATTAGCTCCTCGCTGTACTTCCCTCGCCATAGTCTCCACATGACCATACATTGAATAATAGCTTCAATTAAAAAAAAAAAAAAAACCAGAACCCCATTCATTAAGTCCCCAACCAAACAACTAGAGAGAGAGAGAGAGAGAGAGAGAGAGGGAGGGAGGGATGTATGTGAACATACATTATATAAACCTTGGTTGTAGCCATTGCTGATGGAGGGCTAGACTCTGGCCTTAACTTAGCAACTCTTCATCCGAGAATCAGCACCATCCCCGGTGAAGTATTTGCAGATTGCACCGACAAAATTCAGACATTAAAAAGGTGAATACAGAGGTTAAATTTGAAAATTCAAAATTAACGTTGTTATTAGTCAATTTAATCCAACAAAGGCGTGGCTACATCACAAAGATTCAAGATGTAACTCCAAGAAATTCAACATAAATTCGGACAAACCCCAGGTACAGTCAGACTCTGCAACAATTCTTTGGTTGAAACCGTGAAGGGACTTGCAAAGTCAGTAGCGACAGCCGAGAGGGAGAGCGTGCTATCCGCGCCTTATCCTTTCTCTTCTCTGTTAGGATATCTTGAACAGATATCTTTCAACGTCAAGAGACGTCTTGTCTTGGTTGAGACGTCTTGTCTGGGTTTTGAGGCTTCCGCCTAAAGCAGACAAATCGCTTGACGTGTACAAACCTATAATTTGTACAATTTAACAAGAAAAGACCCGGCCAGTGGAATCTGTAGACGAGGTGGTTGCATTTATCCAAATCATGCGACGAAAATTTAAGAAAATATCAATTAAAATTATTGACTTAATCCATCCACGCACTACTCCAAATACATTTCAATCCCAAATAAATAAAAAAAAAGTTCTCCACCGGCAAAAGGGAACAGCTGCATTCCATCTAAATTGATTTCCCCAGAAAAGCCGATTCCGCGAGATCAATGGCACGTGCAAGACCGGCAGCTTTGTTCTCGCACTCCCTCTGTTCATCATTAGGATCACTGTCAGCAACAATGCCGGCACCAGACTGAAGGTGAGCAACCCACTCTCGCCGCTTTCCAGCATCCTTATATGAGTACATAGTGTCATATCTGGATGCTGTAGGGAACACAATAGTTCTAAGTGCAAGCGCCATGTCCATGTCTCCTGTATATGATATACCCCCAAATCCTCCACTATATGGCCCACGTCGAGTAAATTCCAGTTTATCTATCAACTCCATAGCTTTCACCTATATTGCATCAAGCTAAGAAATTAAGCTCAAGAGTATGATCATGTCATCTCAAAATGTGTGGAAGCATCAAAATAAACTTATTTGAGGAACCTAAATCACAACGCCAATGCAAAACCTGCATTTGAGAGGCTAGCCAGCTTCGATAAACTGGCATTTATATTGTTGATTAGAAAGGATGTTTATGTAGGATCGGGACGACAACAATATGTATAATACAGAAGACAAGAGTCAAGCACCTTTGGAGCACCACTAACTGTTCCAACAGGCAATGCTGCACGTAAAGCATCCCAACAATTGAGATCATCAAGCAACTCACCAGTGACCTGCAAAAGCCGGTGAAATTAACGCTACGAATACATTGGCACCTGAGAAGCAGAAGATGATCAACTTATGTTACTACTCTAGCAAAAGGCAGCAACCTTTTTGTGTATGTCATGCATCTGGAACTTAAGTTTTATATAAGATACCGATTATGGGAGCCTATATTCACTTCTGAGTTGCTCATTTAAAGCCATGTCAACCACTTACCGTGGAGCTAATATGCATTACATGGGAGTATCTCTCGATGTTCATCAGCTTTTCAACCTTCACAGAACCCGGCTTTGTGACCTACACGAACAAGGAAAAACTCAAGCTAAAATACCTGACCCTGGCTGAATCGTTAACAGCCAATTGATCTCAACTTTGTTCAAGCTTTGAGCATAACAAAAGGCGTTCTTGGGTAAGTAAAATGGTGGACGATAACTCTCCTAACTTGGAGGGAGAGGCAAGTGGGGATAGGATATCAATCATGCCAAAGAACTGGAGAACTTGACAAGAAGTTATCTCCTTGGGCCATAGATGTTTGATCACCACCACCGATAATATCTGATAGAAGGAAGACAAGTATAAACCTTTCCAACATCGTTCCTTCCCAAGTCAACCAGCATAATGTGTTCAGCACATTGCTTTTCGTCATTTAAAAGCCGCTTCTCCAACATAAGATCTTCTTTTGGACTCTTTCCTCTTCTAACTGTCCCAGCAAGGGGCCGGTTTGTAATCTTCCTCTGCCAATGAGAAGAAAACAGTGCAAAAACAATGTTGCTTAATCCACACAGATTTGACCAGGTAGAAACAACGTTATTTATGAACCATCTTGCAGTTAAATGAAATCACAGAGCATACCTTCTTTACTCGAGTAAGAATTTCAGGGCTTGAAGCAACTAGAATGCACCCTCTAGCCTGATCCCAGTAAATAAATCAATGTAAGTCAACGATTTAACAATAATCAAACAAGTGAAACAAGATTCTTCAAAGGAAGAGGTTGCAAACTTGTAAATAAGTCATATATGGACTTGGATTAACAATTCTCAATGCTCTATAGACTTCAAATGGATCAACAAATGTTCGCCGTTCAAAACGCTGACTTAGGACAATCTGGAAAATATCCCCTGCCAGGATATGTTCTTTTGCCTGCAATACTGCCTTCTTATAAGCTTCACTTGTCATACTTGATGTTCCTAACTGAGGACCAAAAAGGCGAGTTTGCAATTTAATTGTACCTGGAGCCAGCCTTGGCCTAACAATGACAAGCATAACACAATTTCTATGACTGAACTCCCACGATAAATTAGAAAAGAGAATGTCATCAGATCCTAAATACAGAAACTTACGGATCATCAAGTCTAGACACCAGAGCATCCAACTTCTCCATTCCATCTCTTAGAGCCTCTTCAGTCGATGAATATTGATCTAGTCGCACCCAATGAATCACATAACCTTTCTAGAACAAACGTAAAACCAAAAAGAATAAGACCAAAATAAGAATTAAAAATTGGCCATGCAATGGGTACTTTCACTTTTTGGGCGTAGCAAATATTTGGGTTCTTTATTTCTGTCCTTCTTCCCTTTTTACCACAAATGTTCTTATAAGCACGTGGACCATTTGGGAAGGTTAAGGTTAGACTCAACTACCGTGAGGAGAAGTTTTCAATGCACAAAAAAAAGGACTCAAACCTGCAAAACCCTACATTTCTTACAAAAAAATTTTCATTTCAACTGAAAAATATTAAGTAGAATAAAACCAAATAGAGACAAGTTGAGCTTTCGAAAACAGCCCCGAAATCACAGTCAATGAATCTTCCCTTCAGGTAGAGAAGGAGAATGAGGTAAGAGATAAAGTATTCAAAGAAAAATTGATGCATTTGGTCTTCTATCTAAGTGAGGCAGAATTCACAGACAATTAAAGAAGAATAAGCCATTGCAGGTGTTCATAACTTGAGACAAATTACCTTCTCCACATGGTCAAAGACGATCACATCATCATAGAGCCCTAGATGAACATCAGGAAGGTTTCTGTCATCCTCTGGAGCACTTGAGAATGGCAGCTTCTTCTTCTCTACATACCGCACCGTGTCATATGAGAAGTAACCAACCCATCCACCTGGGCAATAAGACTGCGCATCATTGACTATGTGACTATTTATGCAACCCGGTATAACTGAAATAGATGAAAAGTAATACCAATGCATCCGGATGCAAAAGTAACATTCATTACCTAACTTTCTACGTTCTCCTACTGTCAAAGTTCTAATACCCATAAGTCAAGGTTATTGCCTCCACAGAACTCACTTTCATCTGTACGGGGGTCAAATGCTTTCAAGCTTCACAGTCTCCTCTCCTTTGATTACAATTGCAGAAGGTCATGAACCCCTTGTAAGTTACATGGTTGAAATTTCAAAAGCGCAACTAAACAAGTGATTCAACTAAATTTCAGCTTCCTCATCCAATTTTGGCAATGTTCAGAGCTCATAATATTAAGAATTTTCAGGAAAATAGATGAATTGGAATGCATTATTCACAAAATGCAGATTCCAAGAGAGTGGAAGAAGCAATTTCCGATCAATCACTATAGCTAAACTATTTCCCATATAATTCCCCAAATATATTTTTATAAAGATCAGCTCAAGTTGCAACGATTTGAAGAACTTAGAAGGGTCGCTAGTATGCAATTCATAGAAAAAATATGAATTATAGCCTTTTATTCATTCGTACCACAGAAACATTCGGGAAGTTCATCAATGAGTTGTGGCTTCCACTTCTCCATAATCCTCCTAGGAATCACCATAGGATCCTCTACTGTTTCCTCGGTCTTACGTCCATCCTCATGGTACATAACCGTAACCGTCTGATCCTTTGCGACAACTTCAACCACAGGCTGTGCTCCAATTACACTATATCTTCCCTAACACAATTTATAATAAAATTGTCAAAAAAACATTTTTTTAGTATTTTTTTATGAGGCTGAATTTTAAGAATTGAAGGACTTACAACAGAAGAGGCACCTAATAAACCGGGTTCGACAGACTCATAAAGAAAACTAGGAGCTTCACGGTCGTCTTCTTGGACCAAACACCTGTAAGCAAGCACAGGAGTCAAGTGCTCCGTGAATATACATCGGTACAGAGGTATCAGATTTCCTTTCTTTGATGCTTCTAGAAACTCCGCTGAATTTTCGACTGTTCACTCGCACCGACGAAAACATTAAACCTAGCACGAATCAAATGAACGATGGAGGTAGAGAGAGAGACAGAGAGAGAGGTACCTAATGATGAAGAAACAGAAGAGCAACGAATTGCATGGAAACGTGAATTTGGGCGGACGGCTTTGCCGCCGGTGATCGGCGAACGCAACCGACGATTCAACGGAAACACGGGGTACGAAACGACTAGGGTTTCCATTGTAAAGACCAAGAAAAGGAAAGCAAGGAACAGCACAGATTTCTATTAGCCTTAAAGGTTGCAAAAAAAAAAAAAAATGAATTCCATTCAAATCAAAACACGAGGTTTTGAACTGGACGGCCGTTGGTGCTGGACTCCAAACGAGGCCAGTCCAACTTCATCTATGGGCTTTTAAAGAATGGGCTTCGCCCATTAAATTTTCATGGACAGGAACCGAAGTTCTTGGCTAGCTATTTACCGGAGTCAACGACTTATCTGTCGCAAGGGACAACCGATCATAACCCTCATACGTAATAAAAAAAAGAGTCAATGACTTATTTTGTTTGAAAAAAGACAAGCAGACCAGAGAGAATTACCCATCTTCACAAGACTAATCCTCTGCGTAAATATTAATTTTGAATTATAATTATTATTATTATTTTAGGCGGTCACTCGAGAATGAGCGAAAATTTTATATAGTGTTATTTATAATTATCTTTTGAGAACACTCTCTTCCTAATATAACTTTGAATATTTATTTAAAAAAATTCTTATTTTCATTGCTCTTTTACTAAACAATAAAATTATCCCCCACTTCTCTTTGCAACAGAGGTATGGTACACATGTAACTGCACTGTTGGTGTAAAAGATGAATTGGGTCTTGTTTTAAAGTAGACCAGAGGGCTTTACTTTTTCTCCTTGATTTCACTTTTTTATTTTTGTTGCAATGCATGAATGGTCTTTTGGCTACCTTTATATTCAGTTGGTTTGATATATATATAAATATATATATTTATTTTTACCATAGTGCAAAGAATTTCCTTTGTGCACTGCAAGCGTGACGGATACAACAAGTTCGAATCATAAAAATTTTATCATTAAAAAAGCTTTTGAAATTCATTTTTATATTTTTTTAAAAAATTAAATTGTCAAAATTTGTGTTGGTTATGGTCGGTGATCATCATTTCTATGAATATATATTGTTAGGTATGGATGAGAGAAGAACCCGTTGTATGAACAGCAAATTGTTTTTTATTTCCCCTTTCTGATTGCCTTGGACTCATGGCCCAATCCAGATTCCTTGTGCTTTTTTTGTTGCCTATGAGTGAGTCTTGAGTGGTTGATGTGATGATAATTTAACTATAGTGATTAAGTCATGAGTGTAAATTGTCACCTTATCTTCCAGAGAACAGGGAAAAGAACATTTCTACCAATGTGAATGTTAGATATTAATGAATAAAGAGAGCGATGATGTGTCCTGCTAAATATTTATTGTAAAATACTACATATAGCTGATAGATTCTATGCCACAAGATCTTGCTTGAGCAAAGCTCTTGGCTCTATCCTTAGGCCTAATTTATAATGCATATCAAACACCTTAAGAAAAAGAATTGTGCGAGGTATGAACTCAGTAATATTAGTATTGATTTCATTGTCTGGGATTCAAAGTGCTGTTAACTATAGAAGAAATTGCAGTTAGTGCCTAGTTCCTCAAAATCATTTCTTTCGTACATCTTTATGCTGGAGTCCATGGTCAATGGTTACTGACGGGAGCTGGGATGTGTTTAAACTCTTTGATATAACATGGGAAGAACTTTCTCCACCATCCCCTTTCTCTGTAGTATTGTAATAGTTTTGCACTATGAGTTTACCTTACATTGTCATGTACTCCTTGTTCGGATTTCTCCCCATCTCTCACCATGCCATGCTATCTAATAGTTGCATGTTTGTTTATCTTGACACGCTTACATTGAACTACGGGCATGTCCTGTCAAGAAATTCATCCCTAGTGTATGCAATCCATGCAGGAGTAAATATTTGTGGCTTTGTGAGGTTGGCTAGTCCTAAGGCCTTCATGGCTGTATTGAGTGCCACAAGATAGTCACTTGAGATTTCTCCTACTACCCCTGATACATTTTTTTTCCTCCCTTTCCCCTGTGAATTTCCTTTAAGTTCCTTGATTCAGAGTGGACTATCTTCCAGGGGAAAATTGGATTTCGGCTTAGTTTAATATTCTTAGCAGTCTCTGCACTTGAAGGATGACTGAGGTTGTTACTCAAATTTCTTCTTTGCTGGTCCACCTTATACTTCAAATGGACAATTTTTAAATAGCTTGTCTTGCTCATGGTAATCAGATTTTATCAAAGTTAATGTAAGAACTTGGATATTGAGTACTAGCAGCTTTTTAGGTTAGGTAACAAAGGTTGATGACTTTTAGACAGTTTATTTGTCTTGTCCCAATGGTATATATTCTAAATTCTCAATATGCTCTTAGGTTGGAGTGCCTGCTTGGGTTGGCATTGTTGCTCCAACTGATATTGTTGTGCCACCAGGCAGCACCGGATTTTATACTTCCCAAACTAATTTCTTTCAGGTCTGCATAAGTTAAACTTATTGCATAACTTTGTGTTTCTGCTTTGAACCTCTAAAATCTGTGTATGGCAGCTGCTGAATATCCCAACAAGAATTAGCAAAGGTAGTGTTGAAATCGTCACCCCTGTGGAGCTGATCAAGAAGGGTGACAAAAAGGCATCCTCTGAGGCTTTTTCTGCTCTCCAAACTAGGGATAAGGCCATTTGCGTGTCTATGATAGTGGGTCAGTCTTCAGTCCAGAGGTACTCAATCTCACTGATTGCTGCTGGGGTCTGTACAGTTGCTTTTCTCTTGCTATCCATCAAATGCCCAACACTTGCTGCTCCACCCCTCATGTTTATCAATGCCTACAAGAATCTGCTTGCAGTTGCCGTGGAAACACAATATTCTTATCCACTTGCTCAGTTTGTGAAGGAGTATCTAAAGATTAGAAACTTATGCTGCCTCCAAAAAAAAAATCCTTATTAATCTTTGCAGGTGAATTATTAAATGATTGGATAATAATATTGAAGAATCCAAGCAAGTTTGCTGTTGCTGCAGACTCTGGTGCTGCTCCTCCACTGCAATAGCTGATGAGGAAGATATTGAGCTTTCTGATGACGACGATGAGATGTTGCACGATATATTCACCTGATTTCACAATGTCACATGATATGGGTTGGAGTTTGCTAAATACATCAACTTTTGAACACCTTGCGGTGTAATCTGAGGATTACATGTGAACTCTGCAGGAAGAAGTAGAACCCTTGCCCTTGTAGCAAGAAAGGAAGATAGAGGGAAAGATTGAATTTTCCACTTTGAAGGTTTTTGTTTAATCACTGCACTGGATTTTTATCTTGCTTATGCACAATGCCATGTGGTTATCCGTTGATCTGGTGCTTTGATGCATATAAATATTTTGCTCCAAGCTTTTCAAGTTCAGAATATTTGCAATAATTGTTGGGCTTCTATTTTGGAGTCCTGATTGATTTAAAGCCATGTTTTTTTTTTGGGTACTTGATCAACCAGTGATGTTTTTTTTTCGGATTGATCGATCAATATTTAGAGTTATGTTTAAATTAATTTAGTTTGAGTTACTATCGGACATTATACATGGGTCATGGTTTTCTAAGTTTGGTCTATTCAGCTTTAGACAGAAATGGGGCCCAATAATTGGGTGGGGCATAGACCTCAAACCTTTTTTTTTTTTTTTTGTTAATTGATATTCGGGTTTTATCTGAGTAATATGATTTAAATACTATAAAATTTATTAAAAAATTGATTCTCTCAAATTTTTTTTCTTTTTTTTTTGATATTACCATATGGTATCTGGATTTTCATCCCGACTAATTCGGATCAACCTACTATCAAACCCATTAGGGAGGAGATCTCCCAAGAATGTTTTCTCTATTCCCATAAAAGCTTAAATTCAAATACATGATTAAAGAATGAGATATTCTTCTCACCACACTTACATCACTTTCGTATCCTTTTACTCGGCTTAGACCTCAAGCCTTGTTTGACCAACTAATTGGTCTTACCGCCAAATTGGACACAGCCCAAACCTTGCTTAGCCCATTCTAACCTCCTGCTGCACATGATGGGCCATAATTAAAAATAATTATAATTTAATTCTTTTTTAAAAAAAAATTCCCCCATCCTCGGTGCCCCCTTTTCTTTTTTTGGGTGAGACGGTGCCTCAATATAGGAGTTGAGATCTCTTAAAAAAATAGAAATTTTCATTTAAAGATTACGTAAATTGAAAATTTCGCACAACGATGCTAGAAAAGAAGCGCTGTAGTAGTAATATACCAATATACCAACACCGGAGGGTGTTGTAATAATATTATATAAATAAAAATCAATGCGTAATTGATCAAAAGGATGAACACCTCTTTTTAAGAAAATTTTAAATTGGAATTTTATCAATGAAAAAAATGTTAAAAATATTTTTTCTAACTCGAATCAGATTTAGTCGGATCAACATAATTATCGAATATAAATAATACAAATAATAATTTAAACCTTTTATCATAAATTTTGAGATCGACCATATGAAAACTTAAAGGAAAAGAAAAGAAGAAAAAAGAACAAATATATATATAATTAAAAAAAAAGAAAGTTAATTTAGTTTGTACGGATTTTCTTACGCTATTAAGACCATTTGCTCAATTAATTCTATAACTATTATATTTTTATGAATACATTATATCCAAATTTTCAATGATTTATCTGTACGTTTTATTAAATCTCCTATATTTAAGTTTTCGGTTTTTCAAATAAGTGCGTCCTTAAGTTTTTGCTGTACGTGCTCAAATCATCTCAGACGGTACTTTAACATCTTATCTACAATTGAACTAATTCATAATTTATTACGTATCTCATCATTTTTAATTCTATCTTTTTTAATTTTGTCACACATTTAATTAAACATTCTCATTTCACTTACAACCATTTTTTGTTTTTGTTGTTATTTAATGGTTTAATACTCAGTACCATACCATAGTGCAGATCTTACTGCGCTTCTATAGAATTTTCTCTTTAAATATAATGGTATCGTGCGATGGCAGAGAATTCCGAATGTCTTTCTCCATTTCATCTAATCCCCTTGAATTTTATTATTTACATTCTCATCTATATTGTCATCATTCTAAATGATAGAACTAAGATTTTTAAATCATTCATTCTTTGAGAGTTCTCTTCTTTCTAACTTAATCATTTTTTCATTATTCTAATGGTTGTCACTAATCTTATATCTCATATATTCAGTTTTAAATCTACTCAATCTAAATTCTTTAAATTTTAACGTGTCCCTTAATAACTCTAATTTAATACCGATACCTTCTTTAGTTTTATCAATCAAAACTATATTATCTGCGAATAGTATACACCATGGTATTTCATTTTGAATATTTTTTATAATTTCATGTATTAATATTACAAATAGTATAAGACTCAATATCGAATCTTGATGGAATCCAATATTAATAAAGAAACTATCGCTCAACCCCCTATAAGTTCTTATGTCTCATGCTCGACTAAGGGGTCGGGGCATCGGTAGAATCCACAAAGGGTTTTTCTTTTACAATTTCTATAAAATAATCCCCTACCCATTGGCGTTGGTCCGGAGTTTTCGTGGGGTGCATATCACGTCATCACGGCTAGTTTGAGTGGCTCTCCATCGCGCCATCTCCAAGCCGATAATCAATTGAACCCTTCCACACCGCCCCGTCGATCTCGGCCCGTGAAAGACTTAATCATATACTATAGTTTTTCACCATGCACCATGTTACAAAACTCATTTCACATTTCAGTCTCATAACAATTCACAATGGAATGAAGTTTCATGATTCACATTCGTAGTTCAATTATAACATGATGCAAGCAATGTAAGAAACCAAAGGCAGAGTCATAGATTTGTCAATCTATTTAGGGGGCACACCACAATCATAAAATATTTTAAATCCAATTCAAAATTCATTTTAAAATAAATTTCACAAAATCATAGTAAAAAACATTTATCATTCATGTTCAATATAACTATCCACTCATAATGTATGGGAGGATAGTTACTCCCAGATTTTTTCACAATAAGTATCTTGCTTGATCAGCTTTGGCCAGCTCATACGGGACATCATTAAGTGACCGAATATTTAATATTTATCATCTCATGGTAACCTAAAATGTTAATACTCAAAGCCCTAACTTCTTCTCATTCACAGTGAATCAAGTTCTCCCCAAATTTAGTCTATCGAATTTTAATATAAAACTCTAAAGTCATGAATAAGAAAAATAAGCCCAAATTGAGGATAAGAAAATTACATAAATTTTTTTGCCACCACTTTTACTGCAAGTCAAGCCATCGTCAAAACTCTAGGTTTTTTCTCACTAAAATACTTCAAACCTTTCACTAAAGTTAACCTTCTAGAGATTGGGTTATAAGTTTTGAAACCTTTAGAGTTGGAGTTTTTGTGGTATTTTGATTGATCCTTGAAGGAGACAAGAAGAGAAAGAGGAAAAGTGTGAACCGAAAGGAAGAAGGAAGAAAAATGAGAAATGAAGTTTTGGTTTTCGTGAGTTCTAATGTTCCACCACTACTCTTTATTTATAAACTCATTTTCCTAAATTTACTTAATTGTCCTCCTTCACTTTCAATTTACACAAGTGCCCAATGAAAGTGCTGATCATGAGTTCCATTCAGTCAACCGAATGAGGGTGCTGTTCGGGAGTGTCGTTCGGTCAACCGAATGAGAGTGCATTTGGGAGTGCTGTTCAGTCAACCGAATGAGAGTACTGTTCGGGAATACTATTCGGGAATATTGTTCGGGAATGCTGTTCAGGAATATAGTTCGGGAATGCTGTTCGGGAGTGTTGTTCGAGACTAGTGATTTCTTATTTTATGGGGTTAAGTACTTAGTACGATTCCTAATTTCGCGAACTGATAAGAGTATTCTTCTTTTATAGGAAAATGCCTCCTAGATGAAGGGTGAGGAATGTCAATGAAATTCCTCCTCCCGAGCACGAGGATAGATCGTCCTCACATCATCTCCTCCTCTGGCTACTACTCACCCGACACCTTCAACCGGGATTCCTCTATTACCATTTGATATCCTATGGCAATGGGCTGAATGGTGGAATGCCTATGGTTCTCATCTCCAAACTCCACCTCAAGCTCCAATGCCTCCTCCACCGAACCCGGTTAATCCATCAACCCCTCCAATGACTTCGAATGTCCCTCCCACTTCAATGGCCACACCAACAACTCGTCCTACTTTTGAATTGTCCAAGCTGGTCAAAGAAGTCCGACAGCTTGGGTGTGTCACTTTCTCAGGTACTAGTGATGCAATGGTGGCAAAGATTTGGATAGATAGGGTTCGGGAGACTGTAGCTAACATGAAACTAGATGATGAGTTAAAATTATTGGTGGCCATAAAGTTATTAGACGAAGATGCCTGAGTGCACTGGGATAATTTAAAGAATAGGGCTGCAGCACCCATCTCTTGGAGTGAATTCCTTAAGGAATTCGATGAGAAATACCACACTCGATTTTATCGAGATTTGAAGAGAAAGAGTTCCTCCATCACCTCCAAGGTAATAAGTCGGTGGCGGAATATGAGATGGAGTTGAGGAGATTATCCTCATTTGTTCCAGAGTTGGTGACTTCTGAGGAGTATTTGCATTTTAAATTTGATAAGGGTTTGAATCTGTCTATTCGGGAGAATATGTCTATAACCTCAACCTACACCTACAAAGATGTTCTGAAGTTAGCATTAAGGGCTGAGAGGATGGAAGAGGAAAGGGGACGAACTAGAGAATGACAGAAAAGGAAGAGGAAGGCTGAATTTGCATTGGGTCAAATTTCCAAACCAAGTAGGAATACACGTTCCTGCAGTAGAGCCTCAGTTACTGAGTCTGTTAGCACTTTACAAGGCCAATGACCATTCCACTATGGCACACCCGTTACTAGTGCTACTTCTGGGAATAGATCAGTGGAAAACAAGAAAAAGCAGTGTAAACACTATGAAAAGTACCATTTTGGGCTCTGTCATGCACTCAAAAAATGCTATCATTGCGGAAAGGAGGGTCACTTCTATAGCTCTTGTCCAGAGTTGGGACGGGGAAGCCAACCTAGCCGGAATTGTCCTAGTGGACCTATGGGCAGCCAAGATAACACCTCCACTCATTCAGCAAATGTACTTCAAGAACAGGGACTGGGAGCAACTTGATGGTTGCTCCTCCCCAACGCTCTCAACCAAGAACTCAAACAAGAGTTTATGCCATGACGAACGAGGAAGCACAGGCCAACCCAGATATAGTCACAGGTATCTCCCTCTTGACTTTTTCTTTGGTGATTTGAAAATTTTATTATATAAGTGTATGATAGATTGTTAAGTTAATTGCTATGTGATGAGAGAGATAGGGGTAGATCGTTGGGTAGTTGATCGGTAGAATTCCCTTGAATAAGCATCACCCGATGAGTGATGTACTCGACAATAATCGAAGACCCTCTAAGTCGAAGGGTATTGGACCCTGCCGGATCACTATAGCCATTAAGCCTAAGACGGTAAATTGTAAAATCTCATGTAAGAACATCCATGTAATTTGTAGGATGGTGAAATTATGTTTAAAACTGAGGATCTTTGTTGTAGGGAAACACATGATGAATTTATGATTATATAGTGTAATGTCATGATATGAGGAGTCAATTGTAGAATACATATTTAAGGATTAATTATGAATTTCTTGATGGTTTACCTTGAATAGGCATGATGAAAATCTTTGATGTTGAGACTCGTGTACTCATCGATACGGGCTCTAATAATTCTTTTGTGAGTGTGGGATTTGCTAAGCATGACGATAGACCAATGAGCCTTCTTAATGAAGACTTATTGGTGATTACTCCATTTGGTGAGCAATTAGTAAGGGATACTGTGTATAAGGGCTGCGATGTGATGATTGGGGAGACAACTCTTGAGGCAAACTTGATCCCATTGGAAATGAGAGATTTTGATACTATATTAGGTATGGATTGGTTGCACCATCATCGAGCCTCAGTGGATTGCTTTACTAAGAATATGGAATTCCGTAGACCAGAATGTTCCCCGTTAGTGTTTGTTGGTGAACGACGGATTCTGCCGAATTATGTGATTTCAGCATTGGAAGTGAGAAGGGTAGTGCACAAGGGATATGAAGCCTATCTTGCACACATCATTGACACCATGATTGAAGGTCCCAACTTGAGGGAAGTTCCAATGGTGAGTGAGTTCCCAAATGTCTTCTCGGAAGAGCTGCCTGGTTTGCCTCCAATTTGGGAATTTGAGTTTGCTATTGACTTAATACCTGGTACTACACCAATTTCTATTCCACCCTATAGGATGGCACCCACAGAATTAAAGGAGTTAAAAGTGCAACTCCAAGAATTACTGGATAAGGGATTCATCAAACCAAGCTTTTCCCCTTGGGGCGCACCAGTCCTATTTGTAAAGAAGAAAATAGTACTCTTAGGCTATGCATTGATTACTGGCAGCTGAATAGAGCTACCATTAAGAATAAGTATACTCTTCTTAGGATAGATGATGTCTTCGACCAGCTGCAAGGGGCGAGTGTGTTCTCAAAGATTGATTTGAGGTCAGGTTACCATCAATTGAGGATTAATGAGAGTGATGTGCATAAAACTGCTTTCAGGACTCGGTATATACATTATGAGTTTTTGGTGATGCCATTCGGGTTGACAAATGCCCCTGCTGCCTTCATGGACTTGATGAATAGGATATTTCACACATACCTTGATAAATTTGTGATTGTGTTTATCGATGACATCTTGGTGTACTCAAAGAGTGATGGGGAACATTTGGGACATCTTAGAATTGTTTTGCAGACCCTTCCAAAGAATCAGTTGTATGCTAAGTTTACCAAGTGTGAATTTTGGCTTAAAGAGATTGGATTTTTAGGTCATGTAGTGTCCGGTAAAGGAATCTTTGTGGATCCAAAGAAAATTGAAACTATCTTGAAATGGGAGCAACCAAGAAATGTAAAAGAAGTGAGAAACTTCCTTGGACTAGCCGGATACTATAGGAGATTTGTTGAAGGGTTTTCAAAAGTTACAGCTCCACTAGTTAACAAGAAAGGAAATTAAATTTGTGTGGGATGATAAATGTAAAACTAGCTTTCAAGAGTTTAAGAAGAGATTGACATCTGCTCCTATTCTTACTCTCCCATCAAGTGGAGGTGGATATGTGATTTATAGTAACGCTAGTAGACAAGAATTGGGATGTGTGTTGATGCAAAATTATAAGATAATAGCCTATGCCTCTCGTCAACTATGGAAGCATGAAGAGAATTATCCTACACATGATTTGGAGTTAGCCGCAATTGTATTTGTTTTGAAGATATGGAAACATTATTTGTATAGGGCGACTTGTAGAATTTTCACCGATCATAAGAGTTTGAAGTATTTGCTAACACAAAAAGAGCTAAATTTGAGGCAAAGAACATGGATAGAGTTGATTAAAGATTATGATTTAGTGATAAATTATCATCCTAAAAAAACCAATGTAGTTGCAGATACTTTGAGGCAAAAGTCCTCATCTCATTTGGAGTCTCATCGAAATTCTTATTTTTCATGTTTGGTTGGCAACCGAGCCCTTGGAGTCAGATTAGCAAATGATGAACAAGGTGCACTACTGGCTAGTTTCGAGGTAAGACCAACTTTTGTGGGTCGTATTCGAGAGCGACAAGCTGTCGATGAGGAATTGAAATTGATAGTTGAGAAAGTGCACAATGATGAAGGAGGTGATTTTAGGATCAGAGACGATGGAACTCTTGTATTTAAGAATAGAATTTGTATTCTTAAGGATATCGATCTTCGTAGAAATATTCTTGAGGAAGCACACTCATCAACTTATGCTATACACCCGGGAAACACTAAAATGTACCAAACGATTAGAGAGACTTATTGGTGGCCGGGAATGAAAAAAGAGATTGCTGAATTTGTGTCTAAGTGTTTGGTGTGTCAGCAGGTGAAGGCCGAACACTAGAGGCCTGCCGGTACTCTCCAACCATTATCAATTTCCGAATGGAAGTGGGAATATGTTACTATAGATTTTGTAGTCGGTTTTCCCCGAATACCGAATAAGTATGATGTCATTTGGGTAATTGTAAATCATCTCATCAAATCAGCCCACTCTTACTGATCCAAAATACCTATTCCTTGGAGAAACTAGTTAAATTGTATATTGATGAAATTGTGAGGTTTCATGGGGTTTCGGTATCGATCGTGTCTGATTATGACCCCCGTTTTACCTCTCGGTTCTGGCCAAAATTCCAAGAGTCCTTCGGTACTCAATTAAAGTTTAATACTGCCTTCCACCCACAAACCGACGAACAATCTGAACGCACCATTTAAACACTAGAAGACATGCTTAGGGTTTGTGTAATGGATTTTCAGGATAGTTGGGACAGGCACCTTTCATTGATAGAATTTGTCTACAATAATAGTTATTAAGCTCGCATTGGAATGCTCCCTTATGAAGTTTTATATGGACGGAAGTGTAGGACTCCTTTTTGTACTGGGATGAAGTTGGGGAAAGAAAAATTGAAAGTGTAGAGTTGATAGAGACCACTACCGAGAATGTGAAATTGATTTGGGAAAAGATAAAGGCAGCTCTAGATCGACAAAAGAGTTATGCCGATAAGAAAAGAAAACCACTATAATTTGAGACCGGTGACTTAGTATTTCCAAAAGTATCCCCCTGGAAAGGTGTAATCAGATTTCGAAGACGAGAAAAGTTAAATTCTCGTTATATCGGTCCCTTCAAGATCATAAAAACAGTTGGACAGGTAGCTTATTGGTTAGAACTACCCCCAGAGTTGGAGAAAATTCATAATGTCTTCCATGTTTCTATATTGAAGAAATAGTTGCCAGATCCATCTCATATTCTTGAGTCTCCTCCTATTGAATTAAGAAAAGATTTAAATTTTAGAGTTCAACCAGTGGCTATCTTGGAAAAACGAGTTAAAAATTTGAGAAAAAAACAGATTCCAATTGTTAAGGTGTTATGGAAGAACAACCATATTGAGGAGATGACTTGAAAATCTGATGAGACAATGAGAAAGCAACATTCCTAACCGTTTGAGAAACAATAAGGTAATTAAATTTTGATGACAAAATTTTCTTGTAGGGGATTAAGAATTATAATACCATACAAGTTCGGATTGTACTATTAATTTTAAATGGGCTATTTAAAATTTATATATATATTATTATAATTTATTTTACGAAAGTATGAGATAAATAATCAGTTTGATAAATGTGAAATTCTACCCTTTGAATTGTTCAGGATATCTCTTACACTCTAATACCAATAAAATTGTCACGCCACAACCCCCTTAGTCGAGCATACGGGGGTCAGGGGCATGACATTTTACATTGATCACAACTCTTTCATACATAACCCTAACAAGGTTAATATATTTCAAAAATCTATTTTTTCATTAGTAACCACCACAATACGTCTTTAGAGACCCTATCATATGCTTTTTCAAGATTAATGAATAACATATATAGATCTCTCTTCTACGCTCTAAATGCCTCCATCAACTGTCTTAACAAATGAATTTTTCAGTGGTGGATCGTCCTGTCATAAATTCGAATTGGTTTTGAGACACATTTGTCTCTCGCCTTAACTTAGACTCTATCACTCTCTCTCATAAATTCATCGTATGATTCATGAGTTTAATTTCTCTATAATTGGAATAATTTTGTATATCCCTTTTATTTTTATATAATGGGATTAATGTACTCTCTCTCAATATTTGGAATATTTTCTTTGTTTGTTAAATTTTGTTGAAAAGTATTGTTAACATTGCTACGTCAAATTCATCTAAACATTTTCACACTTCAATAGAGTATCATCAAATCAGATGACTTTGTTAGTTTTCATTCTCTTTTAAGGCCTCCTTTATTTCATAGGTTTAAAATATCTATTAATTTTTTTATAGATATCTCGATATTTTTTATATTTATTATACTCTCAACATTAAATAAATTATCAAAAGAATCGAATACAAATGATATATAAAAAAATATAATATAAATAAATAAAAACCGCATCAACAGTACAAAACATTTCTGTAGAAGAACCGTTCCAACAAATATTGTTTATAAATGGCTTGGTCTTTACAAACCCCTGAAAAGGTTTCTTATCTCTGACAGAAGGAATACAACTAGAGCACTGCAACCACACTCCACTCATTATTTCTCTTCCATTTTTTGTTTTCTCTGCACTTATTTTCGTATTTTGTATATTTTATCATTTATTAAATTTGTTATCTAGAAGTTGAATGTTATCCTGTCTTTGGAGGCTCGCATATCCGCATGTAGGCATTGAAATTCCTCACAACTTGCTCCTTTCATCAACTGGTCCACCCAGGAAGCTAAGGCCTGGTCACTCAGATCTGCACTCAAAGTTGAAGAAATTACAAACAGAAACTATTGGAAACTCGAAATACAAAGAAAAACAGGAAAACCCAATAATGCTTTCTTACATTTTATATATTGCCACAAGTTAGGACTAGCCGGTTGTAGCAAGCCTAAAGAAGAAACAATGATGTCCACATGCCCATGTGCAGGGAAAATCTACTGAAGAGAATTTCGAAAGAAACGGATTCCCTATCACCAGAAGAACATTTAGTCAGCTCATTACCCTTCTTATTCATTGAGAGGTGGGATAACTTGCAAAACAAAAGCAAGATCGGGTGAAAGGAGCATAAACAGAAGTAGCAGGCATAGAATTTTTATTCACACCTGCAGGGCAAAAGAAATATCTGCTTCATCAGCTTTGAGTGTCACTCTTCTAGATTTTTCATCTTTAGATTGACCAAGCTTAAGAAGCCCCTGCATTTTGAATCATGCTGGCCTTTTACATCTTTCACATTGTAATGTGCTTGACCTAATCTTGAGAATAACCTAAAAATTTGTGTTTGCAATTACCTGGTCACTTAACACTCTGCACATGTTGGAAATTTCCAGGATGCCTACGGGTGGAACAAGTGCCATTTTGCAGAATTCTACGTAAGACTTATTCAACTGCATCACATGAAATTCCTGGATTTTAATCACAAAAATGGAGAGTATTTACTATTCAATTCTTTAATATGATGAGTCATACCTCTGCTATGGTTGTATCCTTCTTTCCCCTCCGGAAAAGCTTAACAGCAGAGCAAAGGATTATCTGCAATTCAAATTACGGTTAGCACCAACAATCTGAAAACCTTAAACAAAAAGTTATATCACATCTGCAAGTTGAAGTTCATCCAAATTTGCCTTTAGGACCGTATCATAGGCATTGCCAATGAAATGAACTAATTACTATAAACAATAATCAGAATTGCAGGCAGCAAATGAAGGGAAAAGCCTGAATTAAATGAAATAACCTGTTGATGTTGTGGAAGAGATTGTATGATGTCTACAACTGGCGATCTAAATGTCTTCGCCAAAGCAACAGCCATATGGTCAACCCTCACCTAAAGAGTGAGACAAGAGTCTTAGAAGAAAAGATAAAACCCAAAGGGAAGCAATGAATTAGGAGTTAAAAATGACTACAACTGTAGCTAATTAATCTGTTATAGTGTAGGCCCTATGAAAGTGTACAAGCAAAAAAATGTTCATCAGTTCTGCTCATTTCACATCAAACCAGCAAATATGATGCTTACATGGTGTTACTTACAATATTCATGTCTTGCTTTCTTGTTGAATCACATAATGCAGCTGCCTGCTGGTCAACACACTCCAATGGCCTCTCGGGAAATGGCATACCTAGATTGCCTGCTAATTCTCTCACCTCTAGTTCTAGCATCTCAATTGCACTTCTGTTGCAATATTTGTAAGGCTATTACCATTAGAGAGCTTCCAATATGTAAAACTCAACAATGGGAAATCATTAGTAATGGAGAATTCTCTTTTCAGTTTATTCCACATCGGTTCTATTACATGCCAGCAAATAATTTAGTGGAAGCATGTTGTATCCTCATTTCAGTTATAATGAATACTGAGATCATAACAAATATGGAATTTGATTAATACACATTATTTTTTAGGACAGAGTTCTGTATTTCACAAAAACTTTGGTATGCTCGACCAGTGAGACATCAACCTAAGTCATGATATCCCAACTGGAGATTTTGATTAGCTGTCGCATGGTAGCCTAGTTTTATTAATCAGTGTTCAGTTTTGCATGATGTGGAGCTATATTTCTATAAATCCAGCCATAAAATTTACCTGCAAACACAGAGAGCTTTCCTCATATCCCCAGTTGCAGCAGCAACTTTCTGTCATATATCCACATACAATCAGAAATTTTGCTGTTACAAAGACCCCAGAATCAACCCATATGTGGCAAAAGGAACAAGAAGGATAAAATAGAACTTACTCTGGCACAAAGCTCCAGTGCTTTTGGATGGAAGACAGTATATGGAAGACTCTATTCAGAATATTAGAGAAGTCAATTATAAACCAGAAAGAAAAATGGAAAAAGATAAAGAGGGGCAAGGGAGGAGGTGGCAGAAACAATACCTCTAGCCTCTGTTGAAGAATTGCAATGATTTGATCCTTGGAATATGCCCTAAAACTTACTACCACAGGCTTACCTATGACAAATAGAGGTGAGAAAACCAGTCAATCAGTACCAGATAAATACAAATGGCTTGGTCCAATTCCAATATATAAACAATCAAGAGAAAAACTAATGATGATCTTCAACCACATTTGTGCTTACAATTTAACGACTGAAGTCTTGGAAGAAACCGGTCTGCTAGGTCTATTGCATTTGCTATACCTGCAGAAAGAAAGTTCCACTTTAAATAAGCAAGCGCCGGTCTAGCTTTGGGTTCTATATTCAAATTTCTGAATTATAAAACCAAATGAGTATTCAATAGTACTTCGAATAAGAATCAGGATCAGGAATTGTACCTATTAGTATACAGCGGGAGAATGGCAGGGTTGTCAGCATGAAAAGATCATGAAGAACAGCCTTATCTTTGGTAATTAAATAATCCAATTCATCAGCAATGACCAGCCTGTTCAAATGCAAAGTAGTTCAGTGCACCACATGTTTTTCTACGAAATATAAAACTATGTTTCAATGTAGTGTATGCAGGATTATAAATGCAGAAAAAGCTATGCTTCTTACATCATCTTCACTTGGGTTGATTGCTGTTTATGAGAATACAAATTCTGAAGAGACTGAAGTGCTGAGGCAGAACCAGTAATTTTCTTCTGTGGTTCGCATCTTCCTAGGATCTGTCATGCCAGATTATGATTAGCATATGAGAACATTCGAGCAAATACTAAGAAATATATTCATTTGCTTTCCTACCTTGGCAAAAATGTCATTATTATGAGCAAGCGAGGTGCAATTTAGGGACAATATGTCCGGTGACTGAAAACCTGTCTGCTGGACAATACAATTGAATTCAGATAAACCTGATAAACTCAACCATCAGTCCAATGAAATAAACCCAAGTTGATTAAATCAAACAACAGATGGAAGGAATCAGAGTACCTTTTCAGCCCAATTAATCAGTGAATGTTTAACCTTTTCAATAGAAAGGGATTTTCCTGTCCCAGGGCATCCACACACATACAAACTCCCTGATCTTTCATGCTTTGTGCAATCCTTGCAGAATTCCAAAACCCTAATTTGCTCTTCTTCTCTACAAGCGATCTCAGATGGAGCTGTAGACACATGCAATGCCTCCTTGACAGCCCTCATCTGCTCATTATCTGCCAATTCAATAGCTACCCATCACACATCGAAATTTTCCACCTCTCTAAATTTATATGAACCAAATTCTATCAAGAGTTCAATGTTACCTATAGGATTCAGATTAGATTTAGCGACAAAGCTCTCGGACAATATCTTGACCGTTGAAGTGCACGATTTCAAAGGTTTAACGCCAGAATCACGATCAATTGTCTGTACAGTCACACAGATTCAGATTAAACCCTAACCCATTGTTGCTAGCAATAAAAATCAACAAAATGCAGATGAAACCCTAATCTCTCTCCCTCCCTCTCTCTCTCTCCCTACATGTTCAGAAAAGAACTCACAATTGAAGGAGTATTAATGCTTCCATTGATGGATGAACGAGGCGATTTCCTCTTCGGTGGAGAGGGCGATGCAATCGAGATGTCCAGAGACGCCGTTTCAGATCTCAATCTCCTCTTCTGCGGAGTGATCGGTTCTTGACACGATTCGCGACCAACGATGCTCGGCATCTTTTGTGATTGATTCTGATAATCTAAACCGCGATGAGATTGAAAACGAATGAGTTCAATCAGTGAATTTTTAGGGTTTGAGAGACCGATCTTGCAAATGGTGATATAAAGACGGAGGATTTACGCGCGAATCATGAGCGCGATCTCGAAATTTTCCCGCCATGCATTTCAGAATTATCCCTTATTATTTATTTATTTTTTTAATTTCTGAGATCGTCACGCTTAACACGCTACGAAAGTATGGGCTTACTGGGCCCAACAGGCAAGAAAAAGTCAACCGAAGGCCTAAAAAGGGTGGGTTTTGGCCTTTGGGCTTGACAATAAAAGTGAGAAAGAATTTGAAAACATTTGATGGGCTATGACTTGATTATGGGTCCCAGATTGAGAACTGGAGTTGGACCCTCACGAGGAGTGTTTGGGCTGGGGCTTGCCAGGCCTAAAGAAAAGTGGGGTGTAAACCTTTTTTTTTCTTTTACCATTGATATTCGAATTCATATTTCGATTAATCTGTTTTGTGACTTATAGTAGCCAATGCCAAGAGCTACCCTCTCAACATAGTCTTTTCTATTTCCAATATTCGAATCTGAAATATTGATTAAAAAATTTAGTATTATATCCCAATAAACCGACTATCCGTCGATAAATTGAGTATAACCCAGTAGAGCCTCGCCTAAAAGTTGGTTTACTCTATATATATATATATATATATTTATATGGGACATATCACCAATTCCTATGACAAAACAATTGCAAGTTTAGGTCTTGTTTCCAATTTGCCCTTTTTTTTGGGAGGGGGGAAGAGTTGAAGTTGAAAAATTAAATTTATTTTTTTGATTAATTTAATATTATGAGAGAATTTAATTTCCACCTCAAAAATTATCTTATGAGGAAAATGTTTATGTATATATATCACACTTTGAATCTTAAGTTAGTCGATTTGATATTTAATATTCTTTTATATAAATAGGTGTAGATGCAAATAGGTGTAAATGTAATTAATAAGAAATAATTTTGAGATGATCTAAATGAATTTATACAAACCATACCAAATAGCGAAAAGTTATTTATTGGAGGAAATCTAAATAGACATGTGAGAGAGAAAAATGAGGGATTTGAAACCGTGCATGGAAACTTTGGTTTCGACGGTAGGAATGAGACGGGAAGTATAATTCTAGAGTTTACAGTAGTGTTTGATTTGACACTAGTAAACACGTTCTTTAAGAAAAAAGAGTCACACATAGTTACCTGTAGGAGTGGGATAAATGTTAATTAAATAGATTTCTTTCTCACTAGAAGAAGTGATAGAACGATTTGTAAGGATTGTAAGGTCATACCGGGAGAGAGTGTAATGACTCAACACAAACTCTTAGTTTTAGACGTACGAGTGCCTAAATAACAAAAATAATGTCAACCATATTTAGAACAAAAAATTAAGTGGTGGAATCTAAAAGGGAAAAATGTGACGATTTTGAGGGAGAAAGTAATTGGAATAACAAATTAGTCTGTTAATGATAACTCAGAAACAATGTGAAATGATATGTCTAATAATATTAAGAGTATAGGTAGAGAGATTTTTGGAGTATCCAAGAGCGGGGCTCCAAGAGGCAAAGAGTTATGGTGGTGGAACGAAGAAATAGAAACCGCGATTCGAATTAAAAGAGAGTGTTATAGGAATCTTAAAAATGATAGTAGTAGCGAAATTTATGAAAAATACAAAAGGACAAAAAAAGAAATAAAAAAGACTATACATAAATAAAAGAGTAAAGTATATAATGAATTGTACAATAGACTAGAGACTCGAGACGGGGAGAGAGAGATTTATAGAATTGCCAAACTAAAGGAGAGAAAGAGATAAGACCTAAATGAGATTAGATGTATAAAGAGTGAAATAAATAATATACTTATAAGAAACGAGTATATAAAAAAAAGGTGGAGAGAATATTTTAATAACTTATCTAATGTTGAGAATACAGTAAATATAGAAAATATAGAGATATTTGGAGAAGAGATTAATAGAGATTTTAAACGTAAAATTTGTCCCCATCAGATAAAGGAGGCCATAAAGAGAATGGGAAATAACAAAACCATGAGATCTGATGGCATCCCTATCGAGGTGTGGAAATATTTTGGAGAATTTGGACGGCTCTTTTTAACAAAATTTGACAAACAAATAAAATACCCCACCATGGAGAGAGAACACAATTGTCTCACTATATAAGAATAAATGAGACATACAATATTGCTCCAATTATACAGAAATTAAACTCATTAGTCATATGATGAAGTTATGGGAGAGAGTAATAGACATAGATTGAAACGGGAGATAAGTATATCTCAGAATCAATTTGAATTTATGTCAAGACGATCTACCACTGAAACTATTCACTTGTTAAGACAGTTGATGGAGATATTTAGAACGCAAAAAAGAGATCTACATATGGTATTCATTGGCCTTAAGAAAACATATGATAGGGTCCCCAGAGACGTGTTGTGGTGGGCGCTCATGAGGAAATGGATCTTTTTGAAATATATTAACCTTATTAGGGATATGTATGAAAGACTTGTGACCAATATAAGGACTTGTGGGGGGCTGAGTGATACCTTTCTTATTAACATTGGGCTCTATCAAAGTTCGGCATTAAGTCCCTTACTATTTGCAATAGTGATAGTTGAAATTATAAAAAATATTCAAGATGAAATACCATGGTGTTTGCTCTTCGCAGATGATATAGTTTTGGTTGATGAAATTAGAGAGGGTCTCAATACTAAATTAGAGTTATGGAGGGATGCGTTAGAATCTAAACGATTTAGATTGAGTAGAGTCAAAACTGAGTATATGGGGTGTAAATTTAGTGGCAACCATTAGGATACTGAAAAAACGATTATATTAGAAAGAAAAGAAATCTCAAAAAGCAAACGGTTTAGATATTTTGGTTCCATCATCCAAAATGATGACAATATAGATGGGAATGTCAATAATATAATTCAAGCGGGTTGGATAAAATGGAGAAAAATATCCAGAGTGCTCTGTGATCAAACGATACCATTACATTTAAAGGAAAAATTCTATAGGACCGCAGTAAAATCTGCTCTATTATATGACACTGAATGTTGGGCCATTAAACAGCAACAAGAACAAAAAATGGCTGTAACTGAAATGAAAATGTTTAGGTGGATGTGTGATAAAACTAAAAATGATAGAATTAGAAATAATGAAAAATAAACTAGGAGTCAGTTCAATTGTGGATAAGATGCGAGAATACCGTCTGAGATGGTTTAGACATGTGCAGCGAAGGTCTAAAAACGTAACTGTTAGAAAAGTAGAGAACTTAAATATAAGAGATTTAATAAAACGTAGAAGTGGGCCATTAAAAATTTAGATTCAATGTATTCATAAAAGATATGATAGTGATGGAGTTAGTTGAGAAAATGAGTTTAGATAGAAATGAGTGACGTAAGAGAATTCATACAAATTAAATTTTTCTTTCTTTTTTTTTTTTGATTTCATTATTTGTTTTTATATAGTCAATCTCAAATTTTAGAATAGAATATTTAGATTGTTGTTATTATTGTATATAAATATTGAGCCAGACTTTAATACGAACCTGACGAAACGAAATTCGATTTTAATGTGAGATTGGCTATAATACTATTTATTATTATAAGAAAACTTGATTTCGATTTTAAAATTAATTTTTAAAATGTGAGATTAGCTCAGCCTCAGTTTCGTGGAAGAGAATCACCGGAAGCCATGATCACTGTGGACACCCTTCTTGTCAACAAAGTCACCGAAAGCGACCCTTTCCATGTGTGACACAGACACCCCCCTTACAAATATTTTCTCTCGTCTTCACATTACCAAATTGTGTTCGGGTATTGTTATATAAATCAAAGAAATACATCAAATTCTATATTAATACGAAATTATTTGGTAGCAGGGCTTATATAAGTCTTTTCTCATTTTTCTTCAATAATATTGTAGTATTTTATAATTCTATCTATATTACTGAGTATTTTAAATTGACTTTAATATTAAAATAAAAATTAAACAAAATCAATCACAATTGACAAAATAACGTAAATTAATATTTGAAAAACTTTAAAAGTTCTTTCTTGTGGTTTCTGATTTATTTTCGTCTAAACCATATTAGAGTTTATCAATTGAATCCTTGACCTTGACTCTCAATAGCATTATACAATAATTCACCTTTTTTCTTTATATTTAAGTAACGCCACAAAGACCAGATTAGTTGAGAAATAAATTAATCAAATCTTTATATCGGTAAAAGGTAAGGAATTTGCAATTTTAAGTAATTTTAAATTGATGAAAATATTTCTAAATTAAGTAAAAATATTTAAAATATATTGAGATGGAGTGTTACCCTACTTTTTTGCATTTGACTCATTAGATCTTTTTAACATTATTTATATATTTTTCCATACAATATGGTACAATTGAACGAATTGAAAAAATAACTTAATACAATAAACATACTAAATATCGTATTAAATCATCAGAATTATAAATTGAATAAACTGGAATTAAAAACTTAAATTGGATCAGAAATATACCTGATTCCATAGTCAAAAATTGAAATCTTGATGCGATATTCATCTGGGCAGAATCCGGATACGACCTTCCAGATCAAAAATATTCTCACAGAATCTCTCTATATGATGAGATATTAGGGAGAAGAGTGATACTTTGATCTGGGGACCATAACTCTATTTATAGCTGTAGGGATGACTTTTACTTCCAAATTCATAACATAACTTACCTATTTAATTTATTCCAATTATCTTACTGAATTCACATGAATTTAGGTAACTTTCATGTTATCCTCAAGTTACCCTTCAACATTCCCTATTTAACCCATCACAAATAGCAAATGTTTATAGGTATCTACACATTAATTTTTTTACGTATCCTTTAAGATATTTAAATCTAAATTATTGAATTTTTTAAATTTACCAGATCACTTTTATATGGGTTTAATTAATGGGTTTGACAGTATATAATTACATAATTATTTGAACATATAAATCCAGTATTTGATTAATGATCCAAAACTTCTTTGTTGATGGCTAATCTGAATAGAAGAAGAGATATGATATAGGTACAAAATCGATGGAAATGCAACTGTAGATGGTGGTGATATACTTAGGATGGTGATTGATGAACGTAGGAGAGTGAGTGAGCGAGCGGGTAACAGAGAGAGAAGTATCAGAATCGGATTCTTCAATATTGGGTGGGAGAGGAAGAAAGAAGAATAGAGGAAAAGATAAGGAGATTGGCGTTGCATTTGTGTCTGCATGTCACTGTCCGCTACTGAGCCCATGTGAAGGACCCTCTCTCGCTAGTCGCAACTCTCTCTCTCTCTCTCTCTCTCTCTTCTTTATTGTTGTGTTGGCTATTCCCTGCATGAAAACAATCGAGTCCAGACGAACACAAGAGAGGAAAAGAGAATCATTCTTTCTATGTTTTGTTCCCTTTGAGAATTGCTCTGTAGATTTTTGACTCGGTTTGCTATTTGGTACACCCTTTCCATTCAGAAGTGTCTCATACGTATGACGTCGCTACTCAAAAAGCCGAAATTTCCGTAACAAAAAATCCACTGCCATTTCCATGCCAGAGAAATTCATTTGTTCTCACCCTTTGAGTCTTCTGCATCAAGATTTTTCTCTTCTGATCACTGATGCCACTTTCAAACTCCTCTTGCCGCCATGAACACAAAGAGGATATAGTGCTTAAACTTTTAAGATATTCGTTAAGTTTCCCATATAACAAATATGACCGAATCCATAATAGTTCTGGATATACCAGAGCCATTTGATAAACAAAAAGAACCCTTGATATGTCAGCCACATCTGAAATTATACTATTTCGTTGGAATAAAGAAGAGAATTTGGAAATTGCATTCCCACAAAAAACAAGGGATATATATATAAAGTTGAAATCAAACATAGCTGCGACTGAGTATGAATTGTAATATTTAAAATCATAAATGATAATAATTTTAACTAGTTTTATAGAATTATTTATTTTTTATTTGTAAAAATTCATATTTTTTATTAAAAATCTTTGTTAATTAAGAATAATAAATAAAATAAGAGAAAGTAAAACTAAATTAATTGAGATTCCGAAACATGCACTTGAAAATGCATAAATGAACTCACTCGTTTTAGAAATGGAATTAAGATCGAACAACTAGAGTCACTATCTTTTTCTTTAAGAAGGCATACCTCACACTAGACACGTACTGCAAGATAAGACTTAGACACATGCAACAACGTGACGCTCGTTGTATCACTGGTCAATGTTCAACATTATCTTATCCGAGGTTGGTTTGGTCTTTCATGTAATGGACAACATTAATTCTCTAAATCATTTGGTCCCCTGGCCAATATTCGGAGGGAGACTTTGGAGCATCCAATGTGTGACTTCACAGGAATGTGCAGGCGACTGCCATACTATGGAAACTTTGGAGTGTAATCCTAGCATTGTAACGTTGCTTCACATTCCTTCCTATTTTATCTACCACCAACCGCTTTATGGATGATTGCTCCTCGAGCGGTGGTTCTGGTTCCGAGGACGGCGACGGAAATGCATTTTAATGGAAAAACTTTTATTCCTTTTTTTTTTTCCTTCGAATACTCTCTCTCTTTTCTCTTTCTAAAAAATACATAATTTTTTATGAAAAATTGGTGAAATATGAAAATTTTTTTCTAAATGTACCGTACAAAAAGAAAGAATTATTTTTATTATATGAGTAAATTTCATGATAGTAAGTTTCATTCTCATATTTTTGTGAGAGTAATTCAACAGCATACACCCTTGTAATTTGTTTATTTATTTTGTAATTTTATTGTGTCGCCATAACATATTACATTCCACGTGAGAGCGAGAGCTTCATAGGTGGGAACCAAAACTGATACATCTGCCCCATAAGATATTTTTGCTTTTCAACGGAAGGTGTGCGATGAATAATTTATTTTCGTCACTGTGTTCATCCTCATTTACTTGGCCGTAACTCTTTAATAATTGAATCAAATCATCCTCTGGGTGAGTAGGAGACACACTAATTGGCCTTTCCTTCAGGGCTTCTTGTCCTTTTTGACTTTGCTTCTCTCTTTCATTTGGGGTGAAATGGTTGACACTTTCTCTATTGCAAGGCTGTGTTTTCTGGCCTTGAGCTTTTGTTTACACACAAATGAATTGCCCCGGACCCTTCTTTCACCTTTTTGGGGGGCATGGAGTCATTTTGTGCTGTTGCGTGAAACAAAAAAAGAAAAAAGGCCATCATATATAACAACTCTTGTCACGTCTCATGGCTGTAAAGCCATACACTAAACATGAGACTCCCTGACGCTTTCACATTGACTGCTCACCAAGTGGTTGTCTTTCTATTATTAATCTCAATTCAATGCTGAAACTTCTGGCTCTTAACCCCAATATACGTGCAATGTAAAAATATCTAATTTTTATAATAACCCTGAATTATTTGAAACAAAATTTAGGGTTTACCATCAAAAAATTAATATTGGCTACAAAATTGGCCATTCAATTTTGAAATTATTTTCAATGAGTTATACTCATTTCTCTTAGGAGGTCTCAAGTTCGAATCTTTCCTCTATATATATATATATATATATATATATATATATAAATGAAATTATTAATTGTCTCCACCTTATGCAAGAGTCTTTGTATTGAAATTGTCCCTAAGAATACTTGTCTAGGTTCACTACAAAATAATCATTCAATTATTTGAAACAAATATAGATTGTAAAACGACCATGAAGTTACTTTCAATTTTGACTAGCAAATACGACTAAAGTTTAATAGCTGAAACCAACCCGATTCTTAATTAAACAAACCAAAGTTGTAACCCCTTTTAAATCTCTTTCTCGAGAAAAATGTTATAATCTTTTATGCTTTTGTAAAGAATTACACAAGCTTGACTCGAATTCTAAAAAATGTTGTGGGCAAAATCACATCACTTTGGGAAATTTGATGAAAATTTTCTCTTAGTGGTACGTGCATTTGGATTGATTTGTGTGAAAGGAGCACATCCCAAGTGGGTCTTGAAGAAAAAAAAGAAAGAGAGGATGGGAGAAATAATTGTGTTGGCAAAAGAGAGGAACGAAGGAAGGTCACCAAATATCTTTTTATGATAACCCAAAATAATATCAACCCTTAGATTTGTGCTGATTCTACGGTGTAAAATTGATATTAATATTAAACACTTACATTAATATCGATTGATTTCTTCTCAATTCATATTATTATTATTTTTTTATGTATATAGAGATTTGAATTCGTGTCTGGGGGAAGGATAAAAATATCATTTGATCTTAGAAGAAATGCTATCCCCAGGTATTATAGGTATTTGGGTACTTATTTTAGGCGGAGGCCTAAACCTAGCCAGGTTGAAGAAAACCTTGTCAAATTTAGAGGCGGATTTGAGTTGTGCTTATTAAAGAACCTTAGGTGTAACTCGGTTTTGTTTTGGCCCAAGCCCCCGCTATTGCGTTCTTAGCCGGTCGTGCTTGGATTGACAGTACCCGAAACATGTCAATTATACAGCATTGTACTGGTTGGGTTTTGAACTTTGAAAACAGCCTTTTCCTCTTTTGTCCTTTCTTTCTCGTCTATTCTCTATTATTTCAATATTTTATTTTATTCCCTTTATAATATTAAATTATAGAGTCATTTGGTTCGATACCAATTACGTTTCCATTTTTTCTACCAAATCCTATTTGAATTAAATTTAATAGGGATTAACCAAATTTTGAGGATTTTGATATATGGAACTAAGATTATTTGAATAACAACATTAAAACATGATCTGTATTATTTAAATATATATAAAAATATAATGCAAAATAAAATAGAATAGTATAAAAATATTCAGATTTTCAATTTCAATTAATGGGATAAAAGTATTATTCTTATCATCGTATAAAAAAAATAATGATAGGTAAACATAAGATATGAAATATAGAGTATAATGACGTAAAAAGATTATATAATCAACCTTATTTAATAGGATAAAAATTTAGTTATTGTTATTATTGGTATATAAAACTAAAAGTGATCTACTCTACCGACTAACTATAGAGTTAAAAAAAAAAAAAAAAAAAAAAAAAAAAAACTCACGTCTAATTAAAGTTATTTTAAACTTAAAAGTCCTATTAGGTATTAACTTTTAGATTTTTTTATTATAAAATTAATTTGACAATAATTTTTTTGACTTCTTAAAATTAATTAGCCAGTTAAAATCAGCTTCACCTGTCACGTGAGGAATTATTTTAAAAAAAAATGCAAGCTGGACCCCAAATGGTAACCTTTCATTACGACCCAACCCAGTGTCTCATGGTAGGATTTGGCTCTTGAAAGTGAGTGACCGTGATTTAATTGACAAAAAAGAAAAAAAGAAAAAAATGTAATGAAAACGAACGAATATACGGATATGTGCACATATGTAGAACTAATCTGAACCGTCAGAAAGATCTCGAATAAGACAATTGACACCGTCCGATCGACTGAGAGGGCCATATTTTGGTGCGTCAACCCCGCCCTTTCGTCTGCGAAATCCGCCCAGGGGGCACTGGCAGGCAGCTTGTGAGCTTTAATTCTGGACCGTCGATTCCTCACCTATTTCTAGATATTTTATTTTATTTACTCATTTTTCTGCTGCAACTTCTGTCCTCTTTCGGATTGTTTACAAGTGGGTGAGTTTGAAATTTGCAAATTAATATTTTAATAAAGTATTAAGAGGGAGAGATCATGTTCTTGTTTGAAATTTTAAGATTGAATTTAATTAACATTAAAAATTAATTCATTAGATTATAAATTCTTTTGAAAAATTTAAGAGCAGATTCAATTAAAATTTGATAAAATTTTGATAAGAATGTTCCAATTACCATATTTTGGTGTTATTTAAAAAAAATTAAAATTGAATTTAACTGAAATTAGATGAAATTTTTAATAAACCAGAATTAGAAATGGACCACTTTTCTGGATTGAAGCCATATTGGAGAAATTGGAGATTAATAAGTTTATATTAGATGAAGTTTTTAATATAATTTTTTACATTTATATATTTATATTTTAATTAAAAATACGATTTTTGTTTGCAATATTTTATTTACATTTTACTATATAGTGTGAAAACGTTGAAAAGTTGAGAACACTAAAATGGTACCTCTGGTGAGAGCATGTCACTTGATAATAATTATAATCTAAATTAATAACTCGACCTGAATTAATTAATATAAAATTTTGTTAAATTTATAACAAAAATTTATAAATGTAAAATGAGAATTAAAATTTATTCATAAAGTATATTTTAATTAAACTATTTTTATATTTTTCAAAATGTATTACAAGTAAAATATCAAAACAGGGGTAAATAAAAAAATTATTTATTTTAGATTCAACCAAAAAAAAAAAAAACTTACATAGTAATAACCACACGATCATTTTACACACTTAAAATATTATAATTAAAAAAACAATTGGGAATAATAAATAATATTATAAAGCAAAATGACAAAAGCGGTTGATTTGGATAAAAAAAAAATTTGTAATCCACAACGAAGATATTATATTAAAATTACGATGCGGAAAGGGACGGCCGCCCGCCATACCTAAATGCTTCACATTTAATAATTACACAAATTGATGCGAGTCTTTGAAAAATCAAAACCGCACATGTCGTAATATGCATCAAATTACATCAATACCCTTCGAGTCGACTTTAGTGCATTTCTCTCACAATTGTCACGTGTGACTCGTGATCGGAAGCGAACTTACTAGGAATCGGACAACTGGCGCTTGAAAATCCCCTTCTACCTAGAAAGAGAAGTGTCATGATCGATATAAGAAGTGAAAAATTATATATTTTTTGTACCAATTCCTCTGTCTAACTTAGAAAACTTTTTTTTTTTTTTTAACCTTTACGTTTCTCAAAATGAATATAAATTTCTGCTTAGCCAATCTAATAATCGACAATTTTACTATTTTAACTCTAATAATGAAAACTATTCAACTTAATTTAAAAAAAATTATAAAAGAGAATAATTTGCATAAACATACCAAACAAAAACAAAGAACAATGTCACGGTCGACGTAAGGATGAAAAATTTATAAATTTGGTAACAAAAAAGTACTTCTTCTATTGTACTTTTTAAATGACAATTATTTTTTATACTTTATCTCGAACACCATTCGATATCTGAGATTTTATCCCGACTAATCTTAATCGATTATTGAAATAACTCCTTTCAGAAGGTAGGTCTTCGAATAGAGAACTCTCCATACACATGAGAGCGTCAGGCCCTCATGTGTATGGAGAGTTCCCCTTTGGGAGATCCGTCCTTCAAAAAGAGTCATTATAATGATCGGTCTGGATTAGTCGGGGTAAAACCCTGAATACCGGGAGATATCCAAAACAAGGTACCAAAAAAAATCATAAAAAATTAATTTTTTACTCAGAAAATAACAAATAAAGAATCTTACTATTTTAACTTCAAAATAAATGAAACAACTTAGTTTCACAACAATTATTGGAGAAAATGACTTCTAACAAAATAAAGTTAAAAGTAACAAATATTTCTAAATATTTTTGTAGGTGAATTGAAAAAGATAAATTCTTTCCAAAAATATGAAAAATGAAATGCCATGACATGTGAACATAGCTATTTGGTTAAAAGAAAGAATGAAAGAAAGGAAAAAAAGAAAAAGAAAAAGAAATAGAGAAGTTCAAAGTTGATTTTATTAATATGAACGTGATCACAATTTATAGTAAAATGCAGTTTTGCTTACTCATATTAACATCCCAAACAAAAATAAAGAATTGAGTCATAATCTACATCTTCAAGGAAAAATTTTATAATTTCTTTAACTAATAAGAACTTCTGTTTCACATTAAATAATATGCTATTTTACTTACTATTATTTGTCCTAAATAATATCAATTTTTTGCTTAATCAGTGCAATAATAATAAACACAACTCAGGGTATATTTAGTCTGCTTAATTTTTACTCTAAGACTTATAAGTAATTTCTAATTTTGAAGTTAATTTAAAAATAAATAATTTAAATGCCACAAAAAATGATTAAAAAGTAACTAAGTATCTAGTTAAAAGTGTTAAAAAATAATTTATCTGTTAAATAGAGTATCAGTTTGTTTGTCAAGAGCATGTGATTATTTTTATGGTAAAAGTAAAAATATATGAGTACGGTTTTTTGGGCTTTGTAATTGATGGGACGGCTGTCCCAGAATTACATTCAATGGGTCAGTCCTAAGAAGGCCCATATAAGAGGCCCATGAAGGACGATTACCAGTTAAAGTTTGAATGTAACAATCAGCCGAAGAGTCTCAGTCATCCTGATCAATCTATTGAAAGGTTTTAGTCGTTCGGACCTCCCGAACGATAGGATCTTAGTCACCCGGGTCCACCGAACGATACTCACCGAGCAAAGGCAGTTACCTTGATCGAACAAATAAATAGCAGTATACCAATCGGACGAGTCCCGATTGACTCTTTATCAGTCGAGCGACCAAATAATAGGCAGCACCCCCTAACAATTCTAAAGGAAAATCAGAACTTCCTTAACTTCAATCTCCTATTTCATAATGACATATTTAAAATTTTTTAAGTAAAGAAAGCACCCCTCTTTAAAATGATAGTTTCACCGATAAATGAGGATCGTAAGCAACTCACAGTATTAAATCCTGAGATTCCCGAATCAGTTCGATAAGGAAGGTAGGGTTAAAGTCCCCCAACGGCGCCCGTTTCTCAGAGGTATAAATCATCCCTAAAGGTTTCAGAATCAGATACGCGCTCTGGACCTGACACTCTTGGCACACTAATCATAGGGAACAAACTTCCCTCAATTCTCAATCTATGTCTTTCAATCGAAAACCGCTTTTTACTGACTTGAGCATCGGAACCTCCCCGTCAGAGCACCCTCCGACGGTTTTTGCAGGTGTATCCACACATTGACAGCTACTGTTCGAGTTAAGAAGAAGTCAATATCTGTGAAGCCATAATCCACTTCCAACAGATTGGCGCCATTTGTGAGAAACAGACTAGAGTAGCTTCTGTTGTTTCAACAATCATGTTTCTGAGAACTAAAGCGTCCTCAAAAGTCGTCCCTCTTGCTGAAGGGCGAACTGCTACACTTTTCAAATCCGCTCCTCTTGCGGCCCCTGATCATGCCACTCGCGATCAAGCAGTTCCCATAGGACCACCTCGTCAAAAGCAGGCCTTACAGCTTGCAATCCCCGTCCAATCCATTGCCGACTCTATTCCAGAGCGAGTTAATCGCCTCCAGATGGAGAGACTGGAGTCCAAACTCCAGGATATGAGTAGACAATTGGAGAACCTCTACCGTGCCCTCAGGCCCGAAGTCTAATCCTCTATTCGGGAATCTAGACGTCCTCAGCGATGACCATCACCCCCGTGTGGTGAAGTATCTAAAAACTCCAGACCAGTCTCTAACGATCTTCGAAAGCAGGTCGAGCAACTGGTAGCCGAGAAACTAAAACGGGTCAACCCTCAGGGAAACCAAATCCCTTCTTATTCTCACGTTTCACCATTTGACCCTAAAATCTCTTTAGAACCTATGTCTCGCAACGTGCTCCTACCCCCCATAGAGAGATACAGTGGGACCACAAGCCCCCGGGACCACGTAGCCCAATTCGTAACCGTAATGATTTTTAGAAACATGTATGATGCGGCCATGTGCAAGCACTTTTCCACCATTCTCTCGGGAAATGCACTTGCATGATTCAATTCTCTCCTACCATTGAGTGTAAAGACTTTCCATCAACTACTCGAGTAGTTCGAGTCACACTTCGTAATAAGCAGGGGAGACAAGAGGAAATCCACAGCCTTATTGTCGTTGCATCAGAAGAAAGAGGAATCTCTAAAGGATTTCTTGGAAAGGTTCAAAGCGGAGATGATGAGGGTCCCTTCTTTGAATCATTTGATTACACTGGTCACATTATTAATAGGCCTACGACTTTTCGGTATGAAGGTGTCAATTACAAAGAAACCCCCTGCCACCATCTAGGAGTTTTATGCCCGAACTGAAAAGTATATTGCTGTCGAGGATATTGAAACGTCCAATGGCAGAAAAGACCATTATGTTCGAAAAGAATGGAACCAGTCATCCCGGAGGTCTCCGCCCTGACGAAATCAGGCAAAACCCCCTCATCCAAGGAGGTACAATAACTACACCCCGCTAAATGAGACCCCTGGATGGGTCTTAGTTTTCATTAGAGACAAGCCGTATGTCTGATGGCCCCCACAATCAACTGAAGACGACTCCAACAAAGACAAAACAAAGTACTGCCATTTTTATCGTGACTATGGTCACACGGTAGACGACTGCAAGAAGTTAAAAGACAAGCTAGAGTTCCTAGTATGTGAAGGAAGGCTATAGGAGTTCATCACCGGGAGGGAAAGAGTTCCCCCCGTTGACTATCGGCTCGAACCGCCACAACAGGACCGGATAGAAGAGTGCCAAGACGCTCGACCCCCGACCGATAGAAGGGATGGGGTGATACTCCAGGTCCACAACAGACTGACAGAGGATGAAGCCAGGCGCCTGATCACACCAATTTTCTATCGTCCGAAGGCAATTCTCCTCACACCACAAGAAGTCTTAGCAGTAAGCGCCAATAAACGACAAGGTGAAAAGAGACCTGTCATAGGTTTTACCGACGAAGATCTAGTCGGGGTTGACTCAAATCGGCATGATCCCCTTGTGATAACTGCTAAGATTGGACAATTTGAGGTCCGAAAAATCTTTGTCGATCAAGGAGCCGACTGTAATCTCCTATATCAGGATGCTTTTGGACTAATAGGGCTTATTTCTGTTGATTTCCAACCCCATGCAGGCCCAGTTAAAGGACTATCGGGTGAATGAATATACCCTAACGGTATCATTTCACTCCCGGTCACCCTCGGAGCACTCCCAAATCATGCGACGGCTCCTGTCGTATTCAATGTGGTGGATCTTCTCTCGCTCTACAATGTCATCTTGGGCAGACCGGATTTGAAAGCCTTAGAGGCTTTGCCCAATACCAAACTTATGAAGATCAAATTTAGAACATCGTTGGGGATCGGGACTATATCATATGAACAAGAGTCTTCTACTTCCGTTCCCAAGTAGCCATCAGTTTCTATTGCTGGTGTTCTTCTAAACTGCAAGGGTGTTTCTTAAGTTCTTGACAACACTTGTTTTTACAACCCCACGCTCAGCTCCTTTCGTTCGTACGCGTCGTCAATAGGGGATGTAACTTTCCAGACGGGTGAACACGGCCCACAACTTAAGAATTTCCTATCGTTCGGGGAGTCTCAGTCGGCCAGCTCCAATCGTTCATATGCGAATTCAATAGGGGATGTAACTCCCCGGACGGGTGGATACGACCTCCAACTTAAGAATTTCTTATCGTTCGGAGGGTCTCATTCGTCGAATTCTGATCGTTCGTACGCGTCGTCAATAGGGGATGTAACTCTCTTGATGGGTGGACGCGATCCATAACTTAAGAATTTCCTATCGTTTGGAGGGTCTCAGTCGCCTGCTCCGATTGTTCGTACGTGTTGTCAATAGGGGATGTAACTTCCCGGACGGGTGGACGCGACCCATAACTTAAAAATTTCCTATCGTTCAGAGGGTCTCAGTCCCCCAGCTCCAATCGTTTGTACGCATCTTCAATAGGGGATATAACTCCCTAGATGGGTGGACGCGGCCCACAACTTAAGAATTTACTATCGTTTGGAGGGTCTCAGTCGCCCAACTCTAATCATTCGTACGCGTAGTCATAGGGGATGTAACTTCTTGGACGGATGGACGCAGCCCACAACTTAAGAATTTCCTATCGTTCGGAGGGTCTCAATCGCCCAACTTTGATAGTTTATACGCGTCGTCAATAAGATATGTAACTCCCCGAACTGGTAGACGCAGCCCACAACTTAAGAATTTCCTATCGTTCGGAGGGTTTCAGTCGCCCAGCTCCTACCGTTTGTATACATGTCAATAAGGGATGTAACTCCCCGGACGAGTAGACGTAACTCACAACTTAAGAATTTCCTATCGTTCGGAGGTTCTCAGTCGCCTAACCGCTATCTTATTATGTAAAACTTATATTTTATTCCATAATTTGAAAATGTTCAACTTTAGCTTACTTCCTGTGAGCTTACATTCTCATTTCAAATCTTTTATTTATCGACCGCCGAACATATTTTATCATCCGAACAGAATTATGAGCACTTAAAGTTAGTGTGTTGACTTTCCTAACAACTCTAGTGACCATATTGGGTATTCGTGCAAATGGAAAGTAAATGAGGGTTATTAGGCAAATATTAAAAATATGTTATAAATGAAAAGCAGTGGTGGGACATTAGAACCCACGAAGGCGAAACTCTAATTTTTCTTCTTCTTCCTTTTCTCTCTCGGTTCACATATTCTCTCTCTCTTTCTTCCTGTTTCTCCAAAGATCAATCAAAATACCTCTTGATCCATACTCTAAAAGTTTCAAAACTCATGACCCAACCTCTAACAAGTTAAAGCTAGTGAGAGAGTTGAGATTTTTAGTGAGAGAAAGTTTAGGGTTTGATCGTGACTCGGCCTGAAGTGAAATCGAAGATGGAAATCTAGGTAATATTTATTCTCAAATTTGGGTTTATTTTTTCTCTTTCATGACTTTGGAGTTTATGCTGAAGTTTGATGAAATAAATTTGGTGGGTTTTAAGTCACCATATATGAGAGAAAGATTGGATATTCAATGTTAGACTTTTGGGTTTTCTTGAAAGAATTGATATTGATGATGACGGATACTGGTTATGTCCCTTAGGAGTTACCGAAAGCTGAACAAGGTAAGACATTCACTGCAGAGACATCCGGGAGTGACTATCATTTCTAGTACCGTGAGTGGAACTTTGATGTTATGTTTTCGATTGAACAAATTCATGTTTTATGGTTTTTCAAATGACATGTTTATGACATGAGTGAAAGTATATGATTTTGACTATATTTTATAAATGATGGCTTTTGTGATTTATTGGAGTGTCCAAAAAAATTGATTTAATTCAAATGATTATGCATCCATATTTTGAAATGATATGATATTGTGTCATACGCCATACTTCGAAATCTTGATATGATTTATCATGCTACCATTGCATAAACAAACTGATTTGAGATGTTTTGATGAAATATATTGGCACATGGTTTTGATATGATTGGATGATATGATGAGATGATAGTGTTCCTTGATGGATTCCGTAACTATGAAGGACATTTGTAGAGACGCCCCATGTGCGTCCGGATACGCTTCGACCAGAGGTATCTGCAAAAGTCGTGATTGTGATATGTATAGTTGCGCTTGGATGAACCAAAATTTGGGAAGGACGTGTTACGCCACAGTGTAGCTCCGAGTAAGTTACTATACTTGATTGTGGGATATACGAATAGACACGGACTAGCCAGTTGAACCAAATATGTAGAGGACAGGTGTTACGTCACTATCTAGCACTTAGTGAGGCTTGTAGTCAACATTGTGGTAGAGAGCTAATTTTATATATTTGCATATGAAAACCCCCAATACGCCCGTCATTGGTCGAGGTAGATCACTGCTGGGGTTATTTTCTTGGCAAGCTCTAAATGATTTCAGAAATGTAAATGAATGCATACTTTTACTATGATATGTGATGTGAGATCACCTGATTTTGGAAATGACATGCTTAGTTTTGATATCATTACGGATTTGGAAATGTATTTTGACATTCCATATTTACACTTATTATTGAGAACATATTGTCGATCCCTTCACTCACTGAATATTTCTACATAATACTCACTCCTCACTTTCTTTAATTTCAGAGATAGATTGATAGGAAGATGTATTGAGAAAATTCGACATACTTGATTGGTATTGGAGAGCTTAGACTTGGGTATGATATCGACCATTCTTCCGCAGTTATGTATTTGATGATGTTGGATGATATACATGTACATGTGAGGTCTATAGAATGATCATTGTATACATTTATTGGGATGACTGTAATTATGTTGTGTAATGTAATTGAAACTCTCAGATATGTTGTATACTTATGCATTGAAACAAATGTCTTGCATTTTACATTCTTTACTTGGGAAATAATGTTTTTGAGGGAAAACATATTTTAAATAGTTCTAAACAGGTGATTGTTTTAACCTTCATTGCCTTGGTATGTGTGTCATGTGATGAGCAGCGTACGGGATAACGGGCGGCTGTTCAAGGTCTCGGATCGAGAATCGGGGCGTGACAAACTTTGACCGAAGTTGCCTCAATTCTTTCTCCTTTTGGTTAAGCGATGCCCCCAATGTGCCCTCAATCACCACGGCCTTTTTCTCTCGAGTGAGAATCTTCTCCCGTGATTGGACTGGATGGGTTAACTCAGACAGACACCCCACCAAGTGGTGTATCACTTGTTTCCCTTGTCGTTCCTGAAATTCGGCAAGGGCCATGGTCTGAAAGAAAAGAAGTAAGTCCTAAAAACAGGAACGAGAAAGAACCTGACAAGTGTAGAGAAGACAGTACCATCAAATTTAAGAACTTGAGAGCCTCGCTGACTTGCTCATAGGACATTCTATGGAAGTCAAGCTCACAACGATGGAAGTCGAACTGGTTGGCAATGCGGTCCGCCTCCGCCAAGTCTATGTAACTATATTGCATATCCCCAGTACAAACGATAACAATTCCACATTCCTTTGAGCCATTCCTACCATCGAAGGATCGGACGAGAATAACAGGCGGAGACGCCGCTCTTTCAAAAATCTTGCATTTCTCCTTACGCACAGGCCAAACCGAAACATCAGAGAAGGGCCCCACTGTAACACATACACTACGGTGTTCGAATATTCTTTTCGTTTTTGAATTTAATAAATTGATCATCAATTTATATATATATATAGAAAATAATTATTTTTATTGATTTCGGTTTTGAGGTTTTTAAATTTAATTTTTGGTATATTTTAAATACCGTTTTTGAGAATTGTAAAATAAAGTTCGTACACGTATATATATGTAAATAATTAATTAATTATTAATTAATTTATTTATTTACTCAATTAGTTCTTTATAAAAACTCTCTTTATTTTAATATATATATAAACAATAATAATAATAAGAATAATAATAATAATAATAATAATAATAATAATAATAATAATAATAATAAAAAGGAAAGGAATTAGGGTATGAAACCCTAATTCCTCTCTCTCTCCCTCTCTCTCTTTCTCCCGCCGCCGCTCCCTCTCCCTCCGCCTCCCTCTTCTGCTCCGCCGTCTTCCACCGCAATCGCCGGCAACCACCGCCGCAGCTACCGCTCATCCTCTCCACCTCTTCCTTCGGCTTCTCTCTCACTCTCTGCGATCTCTCTCACCGTGACTCTCTCTCACTCCCTCGCGAATCCCTCGCGGTTTCTCCGCCGCTCACCGCCCTTTTTCTCCGCCACCCCACGGTGGTTCAACCACCGACACCCATCTCACTCTCTACCTCCCTCTGTCTCTCGGGCCCATCTCTCTTACGCGCGGTCGCGCGCAGTGCCCTGCCCGCGCGCCGCGCGCGGCCGCTTGCTCCCGGCCGCGCGCCCGCGCGTCCGCCCGCCCCCGCGCGCGCGGCCGCAGCACGCCATAGCCCCGCACGCCCGACAGCCAGCGCTGGCCCCACGCGCGGCCGCCGGCGTTGCCCCTTGCTCGCTTGCGTGCTTGCGCGCACTTCTCTTCTTTTGCTGCGAGCAGGCCCTACCACCTACAGAAGCCCCAGCTGAGAGCCCACGCGACCCCTTCACTGCATAGGTAAGATCAAACCCTAACCCTAATTCTAGGGTTTCAAACTTTCTTAGGAAATTTGGTTTAGATTACTAAAATTTCCTTAAATTGGAAGTTTTGCAGGTCTTGGACAGAGTTGTAGGCGCACAGACGATAGGGTTGTGGACTGCGGAAAACCCTAGGTGAGGGATTTCTACCTGATTTAGTTAATTGAATGTATTTAGGGTAAATTAGGATAAAAAGTGTTGTATATGTGTAGGATGTATGTTAGATTCGATTTTATAATGCTTTGGGTGAAATTATATGTGATTATTAAGGCTAAGTATAGAATTTTAAATAAATTGAGTTGTTCTAGATGATAGAATCGTATTGACTTGATTTGAATGACTGCTCTTAGAGTTTAATTTGACGAATGCACGAAAATAGTCGAATTTGGGATTTAAGTTTAAGAATTTATGCAGTCTTTTTAATTATAAGTTGTCCTACATATAGGAAATCAAAATACTATTTCCGTATGATGAAAATAGGCTTCAATACCTTTAAAATGACATATGGTTTGAAGAAATCGGATGAGAATCGAAAAGTGTATGAATTTTCAAAGATTTTTCTAATTTATAGGGAATTTATGTATTTAGACGTGTTTTCGATTTTGAACGATTTTAGGTTTGAATTTAGCTTGATTTCGATTTGGTTATTTACTTATAATGGAATGAAAATTGATGACATTGGAGTTCATTCATAAATTGGAGAATTAAGGTTTGTACAAACTTAGGGAAAATGATAAACCCTAAGATTAATTGAAAATTTGATGATTTATGTGATACTTTGATTAGGTTGATCTTGTTGGAGACTCGAGGAGTCGAATTGGTTTGATTTTGGAAATAGGGAGTGACTACCCTCCCTAGAAAGTGAGTGGGACCCTAATCTCTTGCATGAAATAATGAAACTTGATTTTGTTAGCATGATTTTAATAAAACATGCTTTTGGTATGCATGATCTCGACGTGTGAAATTGAAATTCAAATCTGTTTTGTGATTATTGGAGTGTCGTACTTATGTTTTCTACGATTATGCATCCATGTTTGAAATGAAATGAAAGTGTGCCATGATTTGAGAAATTGAATGGTTTTCTATTCTACCATTGCATCGGTTGTTGATTTGAAATGATTTTGATGAAATGTATTTGGCACACGGATTTGAAATGTTTTGAGATCTGTGATGGTTATTATCTGCGGGACGTTGTGCCCTTGTGATACTGTGATGATGACATTGATGATTCCGTAGCTACGAAGGGACTTTGTAGAGGCACGAGTTGCCCGGATACGCTTCTGCAGGAGGTATCCGCAAATGTCCAGTTGATATTTATTCATAGGCACGAACGGTTGAACCCACATCGGGGGAGGACGTGTGTGACGCCACCGTCTAGCACCGGGCGGTGACCTATTTGACGGGTAAGAAGGAGCTAAGCCCACGGCCAACGTCGGGGTAGAGAGCTACTTTTGAAACACTTTGCATAATAACACCCCCGATGCGCCTGCCCTTGGTCATGGTAGACCTTTGCCAGGATCCTTTCGGCCAGCTCTATGATCTATTTGTTTTTTTTTTTTAAAATGGATGCATATATGTATGATATCGTGTGACTGCATAAATGAGATCATTTTATTGAATATATCATGATTTATTGTGAAACTTGAGTTATTGTTTACGAATGATATTATTTGACACTCCAATATTCACCTACACTATTAGTACTTGAGATTAATCCCCTCACTCACTGAGTATTCTTCCCCGAATACTCACCCCTCCTCTTTCCCTCCCCAGACAGGATTATTGTTGCGCCGGAGCGACGCTTCAAATTTTGGAGATTTTGGTGGATTTGGGTGATTCAGAAAGGTGAGACCTTAAGTTTAAATTGAAAGATGGATTATGTATTATATTTCGACCCTGCGAGGTCTTGTTGAGGTCCGTAGTTGGCCGTGTACTTATTTTGGGATGACTGTATAAGTTATGTACGTTTATTTGCGAAACTCTCGTATTTCATTTGCATTGAGGCGATTGTATGTATTTGAATGTTACTTGGGAAATTTTGTTATACATTTGTATAAACTTAGGTCCGCTCGGTGTGGCGGCTGCTCATGCTCTAGTTGAGCATGACAGTAGAGGTCTGTGGCTAGGGTTGTTGATAGATTTTTTATAGCCTTGCGTTGTTCTGGATGTCGGTTTTGGGAGTCGTTGGTTTTGGAGAGGCCGGGATGGCCATTTGTTTTATTTTCTGGATTGTTTTGAATGTATACAGGTTTATACAGGTTATTTGTACATTGGGAGACCTCCGATTTATAGGGAGGTTCTGCCCGTTTTTTTGTAGAAATACAGCCGGCATCCAGGGCAACGGGCGGCTGTTCACGATTCCCGGTTCGGGGCGTGACACCCACCATCTTACCCCTTGCAGCGCTGGGAACATTCTTTCCCATTGTGGCACCAGACGAAGGACCACCTCTTGATTCTTTCGGTTTGTTTACATCAACGCTCGGTTCATCCAGCATAATGCCCTCGTCTAAGACAACAGTCTCCCTTGGCACGCCTCCTGTTGGAGCCGAATGGTTAGGCAGAACCATTAACACAGACGAATGAGAAGAAGTTGCCCTCTTCTTCATTGAAGAAGATAGTGACTTTGGAAGGGTCTCAGATGTCCCGGCAGAAGATCCTTGAATGGCCTTAGACGCCCCAATGCTCTCCTGAAAGAACCTTTTCACACCTGACCGAACCGACTTATCAACCGTGACATTCTCTAACATGACGTCATCGGAAGAATCCAAGGAGTCGACCAATTCGGTTTTCACCCTCTCCAGCAAAAAGGATCTATCAATTTTTCTCTTTTCCCCGATCAGCAAACTAACCAGGGACAACATTTGGTCATCGAGTAAGGACTCGACCCATACGCTTCGACCGGTAGATTTGCAGTAGCCACTAATTAACTGAATGAAGCGGTCATGTCTCGATGTAGATGGGGGTTTCAGCCCCACTGAAGGCACTCCGTCGGCCTTGGGTATCGGGGGCAAACAGTCCTTATCCAAGAATTCTATGTAAAAGAATTTCTGCATCCAGTTTTTATCGATGGACTCCTTATAGTGGAATCTCCAGCCAAATTCAGGGCGAGTCTGCAATTTGTACCAACCTTTAGTCGAACCACTGCTACTACACCTCATCAAAATGAAAAGAAATGACAAAATGTCAAAATCGAAGCAAAGACGACAAAATCTTAAAAGGGAAACCACTGCAACCACCAAACGCTAGGCACTTGGGATCAGAAGAGTCGGGAATATGTTCCAATGATGCAACACCTCTGCAAAAGGGCCCGTGTATGGGATTTTCAGCGCATACCTAACTGATTATAGGTACATCAGAATACAACCTTTTGGCGCTGTATCAACTCTATCGGTTTTCGTGACAGACACTAAAACGTAGTTATCCCCATCAGCATCTCGGTTTGTGCCTCCTGGAGTTCCTCCCGAGACATAACACTCATGATGTCACCAATGTCTGGAAAAACCTGAGAAACGGGTGTCTTTGCCATTGTTTTTGAGATGGTGTCGTTGGTGGGTCTTAAAAGGAAGAAATCAGAAAAACAAAAAGAAAAAAGGCCGAAGTACGGTACTCTCTAAAGAACGCTAACCCCTATAAAGCTTACAGAAGACGATTCGCGGAAGTCGAAACGATCGTAATCGCATTTAAAAGTCCCGTCATAACTCATGACATCTCCTTGGCAAGAAAGCCATGAGTTAGAGGCAAATGATGGGACGATTGTCCAAAAACTACATTCGATGGGTCAGCCCTAAGAAGGCCCACGCAGGAGGCCCATGAAGGATGATTATCGGTCGAGGTTTGAATGTAACCATCAGTCGAAGGGTCTCAGTCATTCGGATCAATCTATCGAAGGGTTTTAGTCGTCTGGAGCTCCTGAACGATAGAGTCTCAGTCGTCTGGATCCACCAACGATACTCACTGAGCGAAGGCAGTCGTCTTGATCGGGCAAACAAATAGCAGCATACCAATTGAACGAATCTCGATTGACCCTTTATCGATCGAGCGACCAAACGATAGACAGCACCCCTAAAGATTTTAAAGGAAGATCAGAACTTCCTTAACTTCAATCTCCTATTTAATAACGACATATCTCGAATCTTTCAAGTAAGGAAAACACTCATCTTTAAAATAGTAGTTCCGCTGATAAATGGAGATCGTAATCAACTCACAGTATTAACTCCCGAAATTCCCGGATCAGTTCGATAAGGAAGGTAGGATTGAAGTCCCCCAGCGACGCCCGTCTCTCAGATGTATAAATCATCCCTAAAGATTTCAAAACCAGGTACATGTTTTGGGCCTGACACTCTTGGCACATTGATTACAGAGAACAAACTTCCATCAACTTTCAGTTTGTTTCTTTCAATCGAAAACCGTTTTTTACTGACTTGAGCGTCGGAGTTTCTCCGCCAGAGTACCTTCTAACGGTTTTTGCAGGTGTATCCACCAATTGACGGCTCCTGTTCGAATCAAGAAGGAGCCGGTATCTGTGGAGTCATAACCTACCTCCAACAGTGATAATTATTTTTGGTTTATAATTGTTAAATGTTGATTTTTTTGAGAATAATATATTATTAGGATTTGTGCTGTATAAATTAGAATGATATAGGGTAATAAATTAAAAATCAGAAATAAAAAGAAATTTCACATCTTTCTTATTTTATCTTATTTCATGTTATTTAATTTATTTATAATCAAATGCGAATCAAAGAATTTTGATTTTTTTACTATAAAAGATCACACTTGGAAAATAAGAATGAAAAATGCAGATGCCACGTGAACATGGGCAATTTGGTAAAAAGGTGAAGGAGAAGTCCACTGTTGGGTTTCAGTATGAATGTGATCGCCGTTTAGGGTAAAGTGCAGTTTACGGGAAATTCCCGTAGACATACGTACACGCGTCCGTTAACAAAGGGCAAAGGTCGGTGGTAATCTCGGCATTGTGCATTTATCACCATTAAATTGAGGTCGTTGTGGGAAGACCTCGTGACCACGTGCACATTTTCACATGATCAAAAGCCCACAGATCGGATCAAAACTTGCCCCCCCGTGAAAATTGCCGCGTCCGACTCACTCAAATATCCCGCCTTTAAACCTTACATGTTGGCTACTGACTCGGAGCTCTTTCAAGAAAACCCTAATTTCTTACGGGCTACCGGCTTAGCCCGCGAAAAAAGTACAGTATGGGACGGTGATTCTGTGTACTTCTACAAATTCTTTTTTTTTTTTTTTTTTTTATTTTAGGAGAGAGAAAATAAGCTGTTGTTTGTGAGTTTTTATATATACATATATATATATAAAGCCCGAGAGTGAGTCCTCGTTCTTCGATTTGCCAAGTAAGAGTGAAGCTACGGCCCTTCGTCTTGCCATCGGAAAATTCCTCTGATATTCAGCGGAATATTTCGCCTCTATTAATGATTTTGATCTTCCATGTAAGTCGTCTTTTTCTCGTTTCGATTTTTACCCGGTGAAATTCTGTGTCTTTTAGAAGTGTTCTTGGTTTGCGTTCCCCTGATCCGATTTTCGTGGAAGTTCAAACTTTCATTTGGGAAAATTCATGAGAAAAATAAAAAATGTCAGTGGTTAGTGACTAATTTGTTTTATTTTTGTTTTCCAGGTCGGAGAAGTTGAATAATCAGAAAGTTTGGGATTTTTTTCCCTAAATCTTCTTGACTGGGAAAAGGGGAAAAGGTTCTTCCTCTTTTATAAACCACACAACCTTTCCGCGTCTTTGACTCTACTTTCTTTATTCTTTTTAAAACAAGAAATCAAAAAATCGCTGTTTGGTTCAATCAAATTTCATCAATTTGACCTTTTCCGCTTTGTTTGATCTCATAATTTCATCAAAATGGGAGGAGTGAAGGTTGCGACGAGCTGTTTACATTGGTCACAACCTTTGGTTCCTCATCACACTTCTCCTTCTTCTTCCCGAACCCTAGCCTCTGCAATTTCCTCTCCTTCTTCCAAGAAACAACGGCACGAACGTCTCGTTTGCCGATTCCTTCACACCAAGCTTTACCGTTCTAAGTCCTGCGAGCTTTTGACAAAATCCAGAGTTCAAACCGTCAGACGAGCTTGCAGTGCCAGCCTGGACGCCTTCTCCGACGAAGACTTCTCCAAGAAAATCCAAGAATTGGCTCTCAGGTTTCAGTTATCCGCGGAGAATGAAGCCGAAGTTGAATCCGAAGACAACAACCACCATAACCGTCAAGAAGCGGAAGTTGGTTACAACAGTTTCAGCAGCAGAGAAGCGGAAGAGATTGAGAATTCATACGAGGCGTCGACGTCGGATTTTCCGGCGATCATCGAAAGGAAGGCGAACAGCGTCGATCTTCCCGTGTCTTTAAGGATGATAAAAAGGAAGAAGCAGAAATGGCAAGAAGGACTTCGAGAGGCGGGAGAGAGTGCTTATTGTTCCATAAAGAAAGCATTTTCTTCAATGGTTTTCATAATTCGAGAGCTTCACAGCTATTCTCTTCAAATGAGAGAAGTTCTCTTCTACGAAGATCTCCAAGGCATACTGACACGTGTCCAGAGAGAAATGCACGCCTCTTTCGTTTGGCTCTTCCAACAAGTCTTCTCTCACACCCCAACTCTCATGGTCTATGTCATGATTCTCCTCGCCAACTTCACTGTCCATTCAATGGCTACCAATCCCGCAATCGCAGCCTCCGCCTGTGTCCCCAAAACAGAGTCAGTTTCTATGTCGGAATCTCAGAATCATCAGAATCAGAAATTTGATTCCTCTGCGATTAAGTCGTTTTCCGTCTCGAATTCCGCCGGAAAATCGACCTCGATTGGAGGGAACAATGGGGGTGGCGGAAAAATTAGACCGCCGGCAGTAAGCGGAACGGATGGGGAAGGAAGATTTGACAGGTCATCCTCAGCGTCAGCATCGTCGACTGTTCCTGGGGTTTCTTCGGTTGGGACGTCGTGGGCGGAATCGGTGTCGGGACAAGTGACTGGGGAGCAAGAGTTGAGTCCGTGGAATAAGATTGTGGAGGAAGCAAACAGAATGCAAGGTGCATTGAGAGACGAGTCTCTTGATTCGGAGACTTTGAGGAAGTTTGTCTCGCCGGTAAATGCGAAAATTGAAGCCGATGACTATACGGACTACTTCATAACAGAGCTTCAATATCAGACTGGTTTGGCTCAGGATCCTAATAATTCTCTGTTGCTAGCCAATTACGCTCAGTTCCTCTCCCTTGTTGTTCGCGATTACGACAGGTATTACCTAATTTCATTTCTTCTTTTCTTACAATTTCTATAAAATTTCAATTAGAATTTTTATTCCGCATTCGTGCTTCATAAATTCTTAAATCAGTGATTTAAGATTTCTGCCGTTGTTAAAATAATAAATGAATGTCTCCCCAGATATGTTTTCAAATTCAATGGGTGGTTTGATGCATGAATCGAATGACCCTGTTGCTGATATTGCTAAGTTGACTTATAAGACCTGTAGTTTTAAATTCACCAAGTTGAATGGTTACGGGTCAAACTAGGATGTGGAGGGGAACTGAGAGTTAATCTAGTGATTAAATGTGTGATTTTGCCTGGTGTTCATCTATTTCTGAAAAAAAAAGGGTACTTTCCTAAGTTCCAAGATATCTTTAGTGGGTGTTGCATAAAATTATATATTTTAGATATATTTACAAAAATATTGACATTTTGAATTTTGTTTGGAAAAATCAGAGCGGAGGAATACTTCAAGAGAGCGATAGGGGTGGAGCCAGGAGATGCAGAGGCATATAGCAAGTACGCGAGCTTTCTATGGTTGGTAAAGAAGGACTTAATGGCCGCCGAAGAGACATATTTGGAAGCAATATCTGCTGATCCTACGAACACGCATTTTGCTGCTAACTATGCTCATTTTCTATGGAGCACTGGCGGCGAAGACACTTGTTTCCCTCTATCCTCCCCTGATTCAGACGTTACCACCCCCACCAATGATTTCTAAAAAAAGAAAAAAATACAAAGACCTACGGGTCAATTCCAGGCCCTTTTTTGTTCAATTTTAATAAAAAGAATATATTCCTTGCCACGGAAACGTGCAAAACTTGGAGAATATCCCTCTTGATATTTTGTTGGGCTTCTCTTACTTTTCAATATCCTTTTCTTTTCCTCAAAATATATAGTGTAAAAAGGAAAATTAAGATTCTTCATTTTTGTGAGGTGGGGGTTTGCTTGCGGAGATCGGGGATCTCATTGTGTTTGGAAATAAGGATTCACATAAACTATTTAGGTTTTATCGACTGTACTTTGACGCATGCAAGTTGGCGATAATTGCAGTCTGGTTCGGGTACAAGTGTCTACAACCGCTGGACAAATGTCGACTCCTCCAAAACTCGATGAGTATTGAGTGAAGCTCAGCAACTCTACACAAGTTTTTATGCGAATGATTTTACAACCACGTGGCTGCCTAATGTAATTAAATTTTTGTCGATATGTGACATTTTTTAATTTTTACTGCCTGAGGAGTAAGAATTGTATGGTTAGTTTTGTCCTGTGTGGGTTAAAATTTTCGAGGAAAAAGAAAAACAAGCCCATGCTTTGGTTTCCTTTGCTTGGCATGATAAGTGGAATGTCTCTGGTTATGGATTGTTCCTTGGGATTCGTTCGGATTTCTCGATGTCTGTATCATATTTCTAATCCTAAATTCTAGGAAACTTCCTTACATTTATTAAGGTTTCCCTGGGGGATAGCCCATTAAAGGCTGGGATGTACATTACGTCAATTTTAGAAAATTTTGTAGGTTAAAATTTCGGTGGTTTTCACCTGAATCGGAGAGATTCTGCCACAACGAGGTTAGGTCTAAGAATGATTTTGAGGTAATTTGACATGGGGAATGGGTAAAGAAAGCAACCGCGTGTAACCAATTGAAGCCTGAGGGACCAAATTGTAGTTCTGAGGGTGAGAGTATGTTGGGTAGGTATGAATTGCACTCGAAATTTTGGTAGAGATCGAAGTTCATGGTCACATTCACAGGTGATGAAACCCACAATAACTAAATTAGTTGCTTGCTCGCAACACTTAAAAACACCCCAACCTCCCCCACCCAAAGAAAATCGAGGAGGAAATATGGTAACTCATCTGCTTGGTGCTATAGCTGTGTCAAGTAGAAATGAGCAAGGAAGGACCTTCCCTGTAGTGTTTAACGGTGCAATCTCCTCTTGTCCACAAAAATAAAGCTACCATCTTTTACCAAAATTTTAAAAAAAAAAAGAAAATTAAATGTTGCATGTTGATTGGCCGTTTATTAATTATGTCATAACATTTTTGAAAGAGAAAATATGGTTTTTATTTTTATTTTTTTGCAAAATCATTTTATTATTAGAATGTCTATGTCCAAAAATACTTATATGCTATAAATAAAAATTTTATAAATCATCTACCGTTTCTAGATCTCATTTAATTTGAGCAATGACAATTTTTTTTTTCTTTGGGTCTAAAATAAATGAAATTTCTTTTAAGTTGAATCGATTGGATCTGGACGGAAGGTTCAGGGGAAGACGCAGGATTGGAGGTGGGGAAGGATGGAACAAACACTTTTGTGAAACACATGGGAGGTAAAGTTAGGGGTCCTTCCCCCCTCGAGATGGCGTTAAGGCCAAGCAGAAAGTGATGGGCCACAACACGTGAAGACATGGTGTGATATTTTAAGCCTTCTTCGTGTCCCCATCTCCCATCCCTCTCTCTCTCTCTCTCTCTCTCTCTCACAACACAACTACCTGTGGAAGTTGCTACCTTAAATTACAAGATACGCCAAATATGGATTAATTTTTTTCGTCTTTGGTTAAATTTATTTGTATCGCATTTTAGTAATTCTTTGTCCTCCCATAAACTGCATGGTTATTCATTTAACTACCTTCTGTGGCTGATGGGAGCTAAGCTAACATTAGCATGAAGCGCGCAAGGCTGTTACTTCCTGCTTCGGATCCTTGGAACGATAGCCTTGATCAAAATGGTGTCGTTTTCACGAAGTACCGGAGCAAAAACGACATCCCCCCCCCCCGGGAAAAAAAAAACATTACTTCTATTAACAATAGTGAAAGTTTGCCTTTTTTTAAAGTAGTATTGTCAATTAGAATAAAGTTGTGTATATATAATGATAATTTTAATTATTTTTATGCAGAATCTTGAATTTTATTTACAAAATTCGATATTTTTTATTTATTTTACTTTAACTAAAATATAATATAAATGTCCCCAAGAAGACAACCCAGTAACAACAGCCCCTCTCTCTCGACTCCGTAATCCGAAATTCGATTCATGTTATAACTAAAAAGAATAATATAAATAAAATAAAAATAAAATAAATTAAAGCAGATTGAGATTTCTGTTAACCTGTAAATTAGTTAAACGTTAACCATCAATTCTGCTAAAATGCTAGTAATAACTATTATTTTTTTTTTTTACAATAAGGTTAGATATGTTCCCCTTCTCTAGGAGGTGGGAGCCCTCTCCCCAATTCGCTCCTATAAAAAACATATTGGTGATCTAAATTTTAATTCAACTAATAAAAAATGATATCTTTTTATAAATAAGATCTAAATTTTGATATCTAAAAATTACATTTGAGTCCAAACGCAAATGTCTTTTTCTGATATAAGTTTTGCAAAATAGGTTTTCTGAATTTACTTAAGAAAACAATAATTCAGAGTTGTAAATAAGATATTTTTTATTTATCTTTTATTTATTTTTTAAGTGTTATGCTTTAATTTTATGTTTTTTTCCCTTTATTTTATATTTGTCTTTCAAATGATTAAGTTAAAAAAAAAAACATATGTTGGTTTTAAAGTAATGGTCTTTTGAAAATTGCCTTTGTAATTCTTTCTGGGACAAGAAGTTTTCTAATGTAATGGCATGGACTTATAAGCTTTATTTCCCATGTTTGATCTATAATGGTGGTGATATTTTAATTATATTATGAGTTATTTATTTTTTTTTAATATTTTATAATGTGACTTAATTTATAATTTTATTTATATTACGAGTCTTTATTTTGTATTTTTTTTAACTGAGCTAACTTCATCATGACAACTAGTGTGACCTTTTAATGATGGGGTGCAAAAGATGTTGGTTGCTCTTTTTAAAGTTAAAAAAAGGAAAAAGAAAATTTGAAAAAGAAAAATTAAAAAGGATTAAGGTTGAGTGCATGAAATCCAGCAATAATGAATGTAATCTGGATTTAGTAACAAGCGTACTAAATTCTCCTTTTTAGCTCAAGTTTAAAAAAAAAAATTAAATATTTAAAAAATTAACTCTAAATTAAACTCTACATACTCAAAATGGATTAATAAAATAACCTAGATTTCGGCCGGTATTAAAAAAAAATATATATCCGATAGACAATCAAGAGTGTCTCTCGAAGAACCACCAGGCAACAAATTTAGGACTTTGTAAGAGTGGACTGGCCCAAAAGACGCAAGGTCTTCCGTAGCTTTGTCGAGGGTCCGGCCCAATATGAAAAATCCGGATGTTTTTTTTTTTTTTACATCAAGATTTAAACTCATAATCAACGGATTGAAAGAAGAGACTGTGACCATTAGCTGTCACTTGGGGACGTGTCGTTTCAAATTCACAAAAGAAAAGAGGAAAATAATTTGGGTACATGAAATGGCACACTTGGTTGATAAAAATTTTCTATTACAATCATGCTAGTTTAGCGAATGTGTTCTCCTAATCCCAAAATATAAATATTATGCCAATTTTTTTTTGAAATTTAATTTTCTGAATTGCGCTCTCTAACATTTTATTTAGTCAAATTAGTTTTAATCATCACTTATTATATACGACAGGTGTTAAATAATTGTTGCATAAAAAGAATTTATCTAAAAAACCCACTAATTAACACATGGGCCAATTAAAATTTTTATAAAAAAGTTTATATATTATAATCATGGTGAATTTGATAACAATAAGCATTTCTCTCTTATTTGAGTATTGGGAGAGAGAGAAATGTTTTAATGGCTTATGGGGATTGGATAGAATTTTACCTCATTGAATTATTTACCGGCACAAAATTGGCAAGTTTATTATGGCATTTAATATTAATTGAGACAATAGCTTAAATTTCTCACTTTATTTCCTCCCCCCGCCCCCCCAAAAAATAAGAATTATTTCAATCATTTAATCAGTTGGGCACCCAACATTCATTTCGAGCACACTTCATGCTGTGCTTCTGACGCCGCAATGAATTACCACAATTACCCTAAACTGGGGAGAGTTTATGTATTGTTTCAGGGTTACAATGGTCATTTCATAAGCGACTAGTCACCCATTGCCTGGAGTGCTGAAATCATTTAGACGAAATCTCCATTGAGGACAATAATAATAATAATAATAAAATCTGCAACCAAGTTTGTAGTGTTTATATTAAAGTCAGAACCGGCTGCGTCACAGACAGGCATCAACACTGGATTTTCGTGACAAGACTGATCGAACGATTAAAGAATGACTTTGTGTCACAGCCGGGTGGTCGGAATAAGGTAATTACCAAAAATAATTAAAATTAATGCGAAGGGGATTAAATAACGAACCCACTAATCTCTCCACCACCCTTTCTACTTTTGTCGAAGAGGAAGCTCAGGAGTTACAACCCATTTTCGTTTCTCAGCCCTCAGATGAAAAACTTGATCAACGGCTCTCAATTGTATTAGCTCATGGAAAGGCTATGTATACGCTCTCTCTTAATGGGTTTTTTCTCTCTATACAGGTAGCTAACAAAAACACAAGACCGCCCTAGATCAAGCCAAATTTCCATAGAAAATTCTCTCTCTCTCTCTCTCTCTCTCTCTCTAAAGCTTTGATCTTTCATGGAAGGTGGAGTGAGAAACATAGAGAAAAACCCATGTGTATATAGAGGAGGAGGACCACCATTAACAGCCATAGATAGGTTTTTATGGGGCCAAAACCACCAAACTCATTTCACAAACCAAAGCACTAGTTTGAAGAATCAAGAGAAGATTGTTTTGAGCAATGGGTTGTGTGATTTTTCAACAACATCAAGTGTTTGTATTGGTCCTAGCGGTGGTGCAATTAGTAATAACTACTCATCCAGTGGTGGGTTTGTTTGGCCTCCTCCCCCTCCTCCTCCTCCTCCTCCTCCTCCTCCTCCTAGTTTACAATACATGGCCTATATTCATGATGTTGGGTGTTTTTTAGATGGAGCAACAACAAAACAAGAGCTGGAATTTTTGGACAAGAGTAGTCGAAATACAAGAAAGAGAGTGAGAGGTTCCTGTTCGACTACTCTGATCAAAGGCCAATGGACTGAAGAGGAAGATAGGTCTGCATATTCTCTCTCTCTCTCTCTTTTATTTTTTGTATGTTTGTGTTACTTATGATTATATCAGTACAAACTTGGGTGATGTAAGTTCATGAAAAAAAATGAATTGTGTTTTTTTGGGGTGATATGCAGGGCGTTGATAAAGTTGGTGAATCAATATGGAGTGAGAAAATGGGCTCAGATTGCAGAAAAATTGGCTGGTAGAGCCGGAAAACAATGTCGAGAACGATGGCATAATCATCTTCGCCCTGATATTAAGGTTTTTTCTATTTATATTCTTTCTTTTTTTTTTAGATAAAAAATTTTTAAGAGAATTTTCTTATGTACAAATCTAAGGAAAATCCGATAGAAATCTAAGGACGTTGGATTAAAATTTTGTGCAAAAGATATAAAAGATATATCATGAATTAAAAAGAAAGAAAATAAATAAAGAAAATTTCAAACTTCCGATCTAGACACTTGAGGATTTTGAAGGATTTAGGTTTTATGAGGATCGGGTTTTATTTTTTTATTTTTTTATTTATTTTTTTATTTTTTTTTTTACAATCGGGTTTTAATTTCTTTACTTATTTTAAAGTAGTGCTAAAATCCAAGTGTAGGGTGTCGTGTAATATGCTTTTTCAATGAAAACAATTAATGATTAAACCTTAAAAGGTACCAACCAGGGTCTGTTTTTCTTGAGATGGGTAACTTTGGACATGCAAACCTCAAGGGTCAGTTCAGACATATCGTGCATTTACAACCCTATCTCCTTGATCACATTCCTTATAATTCCATTTTGAGTTCGAATGTTCATTTTCATGTGATTTAGGAAACTTTTCCTACAAAAACACCATGCTGGTGATCAAAAGGGTTATGCTTTTTTAATCTTTGTTAAGACTAAGAGAGAGTTTTTTTTATTATTTCTTTGTTCCTTAATATAGATTGATTTTATTATTAATATATTTTTATTATTTTGTTGCAGAAAGATACATGGAGTGAAGAAGAAGAGAGAATGTTAATTGAAGCTCATGAGAAAGTTGGAAATAGATGGGCGGAGATTGCTAAGAGAATTCCCGGAAGAACCGAAAATTCAATAAAGAATCATTGGAATGCAACAAAAAGAAGGCAAAATTCAAAGAGGAAGAACAACAAGAAGACATCAAGTGCTAACCAAAATGGAAAGTCTGCTCAACCCACTCTTTTACAAGACTACATTAGAAGGAAAACCTTAAACAATAATGATCCTCATTCCAATCCTGACTCTACAATCACCAGCACCAATTTATCCACCCCAACTGGATCAACGGTCACCGATGATCCATCATCAACCCATTTGAATGCTTTCCAGCTCTCCGAACCATCTGAATCCGTGGGCTCTCCATCGTTCATTACTAGTACATGTGATGATGAATTGCTCTTCATGCAAGACTTCTTCTCAAAAAGCTCAAAATCATCATATACCTTGTACGATGATCTTAGCATAAAGGTACCTGATTCACCGGACACTGAAGCATTTTATGGTGACCATCAAAATCATAATGCTGGATCTGCACCTTCAACATCAAACCATTGTTTGTCCGACCATTACATTGCCTCTCTACTAAATGGTACAACTTCTTCCTCTCATGGTATGGATTGTGGCGCCTATGATGGCATGAACGTGGATATTGCCAAGGAGCAAACTTGCATAGAGATGGACTTGATGGAGATGCTTTCTAAGACCACCAACAATTGTGGCTGCATGTGGTGATGATCAATTGTTGTTTTTCTCGGTGTGGGTACAAAAATGTGGTCTTAGGTTTTCCTTTTAGTTAATTTTGTCAGTTGTTTGGAGAGATTCTACTGATTTTGAATGTGAGAGGGAGAGGGTTTGGTTTGGTGTTTAGTTATGTGTAGGACTGAAAAAATAAAAAAGAAACTGTTAATCATTTTATGTAATTTTTATGTTGTTATCTGGTGTGAGCGTTTTGCTCAACTCTAATGCTTTCACATGCAGACTAGGTCCAGATCCAACATATGTTATAATCACTTTACTACGTTGGTTTCCTTACGTTGTCTTTGTGAGGATTCTGTCAACTGAGTAAATTTATTTCTATTTAATAATAATAAAAAAAATTCTTATACATTGTCATGCATAACATTGTAAAAAACTAATATCCTACAATACAATAAGTTATACTTCTTATAATAAAAAAGAAGAAAAGAGCCATCAGAATCCAATTTATCTGTTTTTATAAAAACCTTTTACAACCAAATTGATAAATATATATATATATATATATATATATATATATATATATATATATATTGTAATGCATAGCTTTATGCATGTTGACAATATCAAATGATTAATTGGTAACTTCGTCATATAATATTTTCTTTTGTATAACCAATTGATATTCAAAATTATATTTTAACTAACCTGATTCGGATAATATCAAATCCAATTCAGGAGAGCTCTCCTAACCATTGGGATCGGTTAATATTTTCATCCTTATCTTTGTCAACCCGAAATCTTAATTGATAATTTTCCTTTTCTATTTTCTTACCGTAATGATTTAATGAGGAGCACTAATACCATTTCAAAAGATAAAAAAAAAAGGCTTAAATTTGAGTGGTAATTTATCAGTTACTTTTCATTTGCGATGTGATTTTATCCAAATTAGCACCCTTTTTTATGATGGCCATAGTAATATGAAGCTGGTCCAGTTGGTGACATATTTTATATTAAATACTTTCTATGTTTTTTGTGTTGACCACTGACGTGACAATAGTTTCATGCATCTCCAATTCAAAATTTGAATTCATATTAAATTCATAATTTTGCATGTGATATAAATATTAGAAACAATTCTCAACTATATATGTATATTAAAAAAAAAAAATCAGCCCACTGGGGAGTCTCCCTGAATAATTCCCTCCTGCCCAACTGGTCAAGACTTCAAATCTAGGATGATCCCCCCACACGGGTCGCCTCGGGAAGTGATAATAAATAAGAAAAGAAGATTCTTACTCCCAGCGCCATCGTATTCTTTAGATATATATAAATATATATATATATATATATATATATATATATTTTTACGGTAGGAAACCAATTCTGGATTATAAAATCGGGAGAGAGGAATTGTTATTATTAAATTGTTATCTTCAAAACATTGTATTCTTTGGATAAGAATATTATCACTCATAAATTATATATGCTCCCTAAAACAGATAACCCATTTGGCTATCTAGTTTATAAAAAATAACTGACCCTCTTGCCCACTTGGAAGCCTCATCCTGGACTGCAGGAATTTGACTAAAAAGGATTGAGAGTGCCATATATAAAAATATTTTTGGAGAAGGATTCAAGCTATGTTAATTTTGAATCAAACCGGGTGTTGTCACAACTTTCACCTTGGTTAACCAATGAATTATGGCTCTCTCTCTTTAAACGTCTTTTAACTCGAACTTCTCAGTATACCAAAAAAAGAAAACTTCCACCTCAGTTTAGGTCCTTTCCTCGTGTCAGATTTGGTAGGTCCCTTCAGTAGATTCTTTTTTTTGGTGGGGGGGGAGGCACCCATGACAATTGTTTGTTTAGCATCGTATCCGAAAAGGTTGTGACCGTTAATGAACTTGGGATTTGACGGTATGGGTTAGGCTCATAGTATGCAACGTCAAGACATAAACTGTTGTGCCAGTTGCCAATATATAACTCAGCTGACAACCTTTTTAACAGTTATGAATGAATCGTCCGATGTCACAGTTACTTTGCCAAAAATCTCACATAAATATAAACAATAAGATTGATTTACAAAGAGGCTTGGTAAATTCAATTACAAAACCAAATGCTGCTTTGCTATAATTTTCGCAACATTAACTTTGGTTTACTCTCAAAAATTCAGAATTCTTTTGAAAAGGGAAAGGGTTGCTGCTAATACCACAGCATTTCAATGTATCAAGCAAAATTATGACATCTTAGCCCACGCAAAGAAAACTCCGGCAAACAAACCTGAAACAAAACCTTGTTATCAGTACAAGAATTGATACATTTGATCCAGGATCTGTACGTTAACGGTATATGACAAATTGAATTACCAAATAGTATGCTGAAGAAATTTGGCAGGCTCAGTGGCACCTTGAACAACACTATACCAGCAATGGAGATGGGAATCTTGTTTAAAGATCCCACCAGACTGCAAAAAGGGAAATGTGTCACCATAGGACAGCTTATTTGATGTTTGATAATAGGATCCTATGCTTCAGTTTTACCTATAAGTTGTTGGTCCAGTTTGATGTAAAAACCACATGGAAGTGAAGCTAATGGCAAGTCCAAGCAATCCGCTGGCTGTAGAGACAACCCAAAACATTGGCAATCTAATCACCTCTCTGCAAATGGAAACTAAAAACTCATGAGGCAGCCAAGTTAATTGAAGTCAGAAATGATACAGCTACAGAATTTTCTTACGCATTGATCACATAGTTCCACTCATCAAAGAGAAGAATCAAGATGATCGCAAACGGCAAAGATAATATGTTATTCAGCAGCACCATTGAAACTTCATTAAGAGATCCAGAGCTGGTAAAATTTTTAGCTTTATCCATCACTCGCCGCAGGGTAAGCTATCAAACAGGACAAATTCAGCATAAATTGAAGAATGAGAAATGACAGGTTTCGAATAGCCACTATGACAATCATGATTTCCTGATGCATGGTTCAAATTATGCATCAAGTAGTCATAAGGTAAAAGGGTATAGTTAAGAATGAGAATTTAGTGCCAAGAAAACTCATACCGAGTAGCTTGCTGTCAGCACACAATTCAAAATCTGCCACGCATAACCTGCTGCATCAAAAGACAGGTCTGTGATACCACCACTTAGAGCTGAAATGATCTGAAATTCCATAAAATACAAATCCCACGAATTAAAATAAGCAGGCTCGGATAAATGGTGGTGTCAGATCAAAAGACATGCTATAACTCTTTTTCTTAATGATGATGTAGGGGAAAGGAATGCATAGTTTTACAACTTGTAGAATAAGCTATATCAACATCTGTTTCAAACCTAACAGGGCACATATTGTACAAGAGCTTTAAGCATCTGCAACTCCATCACTAAAATTAGCACACTCTTGTGCCTGTGATTCAATTGATCCCTATGACCCAGTGAACAGGTCTATCTACTTGTTATCATCACAAGAAGCACATATGAAGTGCATCAATCAAGAGTGTTTGATTACCAAAGTTCATGGGAAGCAGGAAGTAAAGGAGTACCATCAGAAGCATGGCTGACCAGACTTTGTGATTTTGATGCCTTCGAAAGATGTATACTTCTCCAATTGCTGTTAAAATATTGGTCATGTTCTTTAGAATTGTCACCATTGCAATATTTATGTACTTCAAGCTGAAAAAGATTCAAGAAATAACAGCAAATGCGTACAAGTTATTAATAAGAAAGGTGAAACTTGATCAGAAAAGAAAGAACAAATGTCAAGGTTACATGATTTCAACCATCTTATCAAATGCTTTACATCTTATGTTTTTGTTTCTTTTAAAAGCAGGATAGCATAACCGCCCAGAATAGCAAGGCAGCTATCAGTGTACCTGAACATGCCGGTGGCAAGCATGCCAACAAAGATAAGATTGACAGGAACCCAAATCCTTATGAGCTTCCAATTCAACCTTTCCAATGAAACTGCTCCAGTGAACCCCAGGATAAGGACAACAACAGTGCAAATTAAATTCTGCAAAGTTTCAACTTGTATAATTACACATCACAAAATTCTGTTTGGTGCCAAGCAACAGAACTATCAGCCTGACATTAATTAAAAAAGAAAATTGTGTGGGATATGTAAAGCAGCATAAATTGTATTAGGAAACAGAATATACCTGATAAAACATCAGAGATATTCCAGCATTGAAATTGTAACTTGATAAAACAACTTTGTTTAACAACATCATACTGCAAGAAGAAATGCAATAAGCCGCTCCAGACAACAAGGGCCCAGATAGTCTTCTCGATCTATCTTCTTCTTTGGCAGGTCCGTGAATGATATGGTTTATAGTGTGTCTTAATCTGGAAAACCTGCATCCACATCATACATTGCACTACTTCAAACTCTGCATATTAAAGTAACAAACATACAGCAGACAACCTCTGCATACCAGGGTAGTTTATGTGCTTTGGATAACTGACATTTTAAAGGTGTAACTAAGGGCTACAGGAAAGTAAATTCTGATGGCGAGTCTGATTAAGTTGACAACTTTGCACAATAGTGAGTCTGATCAAGTTATCAGAACCACATACTAATAGACAATGAAATAGAGAAGACAAATAGTAATAATTCTGCTACAAGGTGAATGAACAATCTTAGTTTATGTGCGTGGAGGCTACTCACAAAGATTGCTGCAAGCCAAAATCTTTACCTATCATTTGTGTTTTTACGTTCTGGGTTTGACGTGAAACTGCTGATTAACCTAATTCCTTGTTTATGAAAGGTATTCGCAGCCTTGTTTAACCAATTCTTCTCCTCCTCACTCGAAGAGATCGATAGAGGTCCATCATAATCATGCGCCATAAATGCATCTAACTTGAAATCAGAAGACATGGCATTAATCTGCGTGGAAGGACAGAAATTATAATGAGGAAACCATATTGCATATCAAAGGACCACCTTGACTTGCCCACGTCTTATAGGCACTTGAGTAAGGAGTAAGGAAAACAACTGATGAATAATTTAAAAAACCAATCAGCAAAAAAAAAAAAAAAAAAAAAGAAGGAATTGGATCTTTCAACGCTGCACTCACAAGCTCACAGCTGTTTTATTTCTCCAAAATTAATTCTATGAAATACTCATTGACACAGAGTTTTCAAGAAAGGCATGAAGCCATCAGGAAAAAGAGGGGAACTTGAAAGGGAGTTCCGAAATGAGACAAAATAGCAGAGAATTGGGACATGATAGCACGCAGTCATATTGGGGAAACAAAATTATATATTAAAAAAAAGTTACAATATTATTAATTATAAAATATTATATTTGGATTTGAGAGTATGGGGTATCAAATTCTCCCTTTTAATCAAGCAAAGAAAAGGGGAAAAAAATCATTTTTCATGGGTAACAAATTGTTTTTCCCTCTTATGTGGCAGAAAAGGGCCAAAATTTTAAATTCGAAAATTTTCTTTTTATAATAAGTTTTTCCTATTTTCTAACTTTTGAAAATAGAAAAAGAGAGAAGAGAGACAAAATGGAAAAAGAAAATCAAAAATTATTATTATTATTATTATTTGTTAGGCCTAATAAATAATAAGCAACAATTCACCAAGTCACATCATTTAAAGGTCTTACCCAATTAAACCCTAAAACTATCGAATTCTCGAGCCAAAACTGGACCCTGCACAACAAATTTGAAGCGATTGATTCGAAGCAATAACAATGGAACAAAAGAAATCGAAAAAGAAAGTAGGGAGTCCGTGACAGAAAACATCAAGAAAAAGTGTAGCTTTACCAAAAAAATTAGGGTTTGAGAATAAGACGGCATGTCGTGGAAATCATTCAAAGAAAGAGCGAGGAGCTGGGGAGAACAGAAAATGGGGAAAGCCCTAATTGCAGTTGTATTGGTGTTGGCTTCGTGAGCTGCGAAAGCAATGTGGTTATAAAGAGAGCAGAGCAAATGCAACAGCGAGAATAGAGGCATAAGAGAACCTGCCGCGAATCCCGAGACTTTACTGGTCAAATGCTTCACTTCCATTTTCATTCACTTCAACAACAAGAGACGTAAAGTATTGAGAGAGGGGGGGCGGGAGAGAGAGAGAGTTAGGGTTTCTTGGAAATTGATTAATTCGACTCCGGAGATGGAGGAGATTCCGGTGCTATCGTGGTGCGAATGAAGCTTGGAAAGATAGATTTCCGCGCGAAAACCGTGGGGCGGTGCTGCTGGTCAAGCTGCGGATCCAAGTTTGGGTTCCAGATCTTCGGTTGGGCCGGGCAGGACACCTTTGATAAATTATTTTATAACAATTTTTTTTTAATGAGATTTTTTTTTTTTTTAATGGGCATAGAGGAGTAAACCTTTACTGCAATTATATAATAAAATAAAATCATTAAAATTTGAATATATATTTTTAAAAAAGTTAATTTAATACATATCTTTTTTTTTTTTTTTACGACGGAACAAGTAAACTAGCTTCTAAAACAAGCTAACCTTCAAATATCATTATGCAACACAAGATATACCTCACTAGAATGTTTGCACAAGTATTACTCTCTTGTGGGACAAATAAAATTGTACAACCATAGCTTTATTCATAAAAAGATTACACTCCCGAATCATATGATAGACATGGTGATGTGAGACTATTCCTCCTGATAACGCCAAAACTAACTTCATGGAGTCTAACTCAATAACTGTCAAAGATAGTCCATCAAGAAAGAGTAGACGTAAACCCTCTTGAATACCCTACAGTTCTGCCGTGAATGGGTTAGAGACTCCCAAATTCTCAGTAAATTCCCGGATTATATTGAAAATGACGATAAAACATTTTGAGAGATGTACAAGTAGATGCCTCTCTAATACAAAGCCCTAATCCACCAAAGACTTGGATAACAAAGGTACATCAATTCTCCGTCAAGAGTCTAAGGAAAGGAAGGGAAGGAAAGGTCCAAAATGAAACAAACCATCGCCCAAGAAAACTGCCCAAAATAGGCAGAAAGATAGGCAGATTTCTGGATAAAAAATGTCCAAAAATCTGCCCAGAAATTTGGCCCAAAATTAGGCCCATTCACAGCCCACCATCAGCCCACTCAAAGGAGACTTCAAGTCCATTAAATGAAGCTCCAATCAAGACCCTAAGTGACTATATAGCAGGTCCAAAAGAAGCTCAAAAGCCGGGCCCAAGATGTTGTCCAAAAATATTCTTTGCTCAAGGCCCATTTCAAATCAAGTTCAAGTCCAATTTTCAAGTAGCTTTTGGTTCGATTCTTAAGGAATTTTTATCCCATAAAATAGACATATTAAAGCCTTGAAAGGAAACCCGAAAATGGCCCTTAAAAGAGCTCAAATGGCTAGTTCAAATGAACTAGCCGTTGGATTGTATAATAACAAAAAATATGGCGTTATACAGTCCATTAGGGACAGGAATCCATCTTCCTGTCCCTCGCAATGGCTCTTTGAGCCTTTGTGGACTTTTTTTTCTCTTTCTCATATGTAATACTCTCCATAAATAGAGAGCAAAGTGATGGAAGAAAAACACCTTGGAGCAAAGCCTCCTTGAACATTTTTTAGAGCAAAATAGTCTCTCCAAATTGTCTTTATTTTTTGAGCATTGTCTCTATAATATTCTTGTATATTTGATACTTCATCAAAAAAAATAAAATTGTGTTCATTCACATACATCAAGTTCTCTTTTCTTTGTTGTTTTTCAATTTCTTCAAACAACCTTTAAGTCTCCTTCAAACTTCCAAACTATTGCTCACCAAAACCTTATTCAACCACTAAGCTTCTGTAACCAAATTGAATTCAATCTCATCCCAAATTTTAACATGGTATCAGAGCGGGTTTCCTTTCCTCTCCTCAATTTTGAAAATTACCCACAATGGGCACAAATTGTTCAAAAGCTCTTAATTATTTTCGATTCCTTAAATCACATTTTAGAAGAACCTCTTGAACCTACCAACTCCAAATTCGAGCAATGGAATAAGGAGAATGATGACATCATTCTAAGGCTCCTCACATTAATGGACAAGACACATTAACGCATGGTGAGGGGCTGTCCAAATGCTAAAACTGTATGAGACACCTTGAAGGGGCTGTACGGCAATAAGCATATCTTAGGGAGGGTTTTTGAGCTTAAACATCAAATTTTCAACCTTCAAAAAGGTGAAAAAACTCTTTCCCAAACTCTTGGCGACTTCAACAAATTATGGAGTGAGTTTGAGAACTTGAGACCACCAACAATGGACATGAAGATTCTTCTTCAAAGAAGAAATGAAGATAAGGTGTTTGCCTTCCTTATGACCCTCGAAGATGCTTTTAAAGAAGTACACCAAGAGATTCTAAGAAAAGAGACTTTACCATCCTATGAAGAGGTAGTGTCCATAGTCCAAAGAGCTGAAACCTCTATGAGATTTGAGGAAGAAAGATGCCCACAAATGGAAGTATACGGTTTCAAAGCAACAATGAAGAAGCAACGCGTTGAGATCGTGTGCTCACATTGCAAAAGAAAAGACTACACCAAAGAAAGGTGTTGGGACTTGCATTCAAACCTCAAGCCAAACGGAGTTAGGCCGGACCAAAGATGGAGCAAGCTGCCTACTAAGGGTATAAACTCCATCCCTAACTCAAATGCATTTAAATTTGTGCATTGCCATATTAGAAAAATCTCATGCATATCTAGAGAAGGATACAAGTATATTATATCATTTATTGATCACCACTCTAGATATATATGGGTATGTATACTTAAAGACATGACACAAGTACAAAATGCATTTAGAAAATACTATCATCTAGTCACTAAGGTATATAATGTATCCATACATACTCTTAGGACGGATGATAGACATAATATATGCCCTAGCTTTTAAAGCTTCTTAAAACAAAAGTGTATTGAACTGGAAATCATGAGTCAAGAAAATCTCATAATAAATGAGGAAGATATAAATGACCTAGCACATTCATTATTGACAAGTGCACATATGATTCATGATTATTGGTGTGATGCTATTAACATCGCACATACCTATACAATTGCATTCCACAAAATGAACTACATGAAAAGTCTCCTTTAAAGATCATTAGAAAAAGCAAACCAAACCTTTTACATCTTAGAACATTCTGGTGCATTTGCTACATAAATGGAATGCGATACATATTCTTAGGATATGATCCATGAAAAAATGGATATATTTGCTATGATCCTAAGACTAACACGACATATATATCGAAAGATATAAAATTTACCAAAAATGAGTTTTATTTTGCAAAATTTGGTGATAAAGCACCACTGAGTCTACCTATGGATGCTCCAATTAAAGAGTAAGGGGGAGCTGAAGTAAGTCACGTCCATATTGCTTGTCAAGCCCAAGTCATTGAAGGGGAGCCAAAAGTAAAGGCCAAGAAGAAAACAAAGAACAAGAGAAAAAAGGCCAAGGAAGCTCAAGAAACTCAACCTTCCATCACTATCTCTCTGTGTCACGACACTATGGAGTTCCATTCATCGGACTTAAGGGGTAGTGTTGAAGATGACGATAAAGTATTCCAAGAGATTGCGAATGGATGCCTCCCGAATACATAGTCCTAACCACCAAATACTTGGATAGCAAAGGTACATCAATTCTCTATCAAGAGTCCAAGGAAAGGAAGGGGAAAAAATGCCCAAAATGAAGCAAACCACGGCCCAAGAAGGCTGCCCAAAGGCAAATTTATGGATAAAAAATATCAAGAAATCTGCCCAGAAACTTGGCCCAAAATTAGGCCCATTCACAGCCCACCATTGGCCCACTCAAAGGAGACTTCAAGTCCATTAAATGAAGCTCCAATCAAGACCCTAAATGACTATATAGCAGGTCCAAAAGAAGCCCAAAAGTCGGGCCCAAGATGCTCTCCAGAAATGTTTTTTGCTCAAGGCCTATTTCAAGCCTAGTTCAAGTCCAATTTTCAAGTTGCTTTTGGTTCGATTCTTAAGAGATTTTTAGCCCATAAAATGGGCATATTAAAGCACTGAAAGGAAGCCCAAAAAGGGCTCTTAAAAGAGTTCAAACGGCTAGTTCAAATGAGCTAACCGTTGGATTGTATAATAGCCAAAAATATGACTTTTATTCAATCCATTGGGATAGGAATTTGTCTTCCTGTCCCCCCAATGGCTCTTTGAGTCTTTGTGGACTTTTTTCTTTTTTCTCACATGTAATACTTTCTATAAATAGGGAGTAAAGTGATGGAAGAAGAACAACTTGGAGCAAAGTCTCCTTAAACACTTTTTTGAGCAAAATAATCTCTCCAAATTGTCTTTATTTTTTGAGCATAGTCTCTATAATATTCTTGTATATTTGATACTTCATCAAAGAAATAAAATTGTGTTCATTCACATATATCAAGTTCTCTTTTCTTTCTTGTTCTTCAAAATCTTCAAAGAACCTTCAAGTCTCTTTCAAACTTTCAAACTATTACTCACCAAAATCTTACTTAATCACCAAGCTTCCGCAACAAATTGAGTTCAATCTCATCCCAAATTTCAACAGATTCTTAATCCACATTCATCTTGGACTAGTCATCCACATCCCGCAAGTCTTGTGTTTCGATTCACTGACCCATATGTATTAAGTTTGAATTGACTAATGGGGGAAGGAAACCATGAAATCCACCTACCCATATGATGATGGTGGAGACAATTTTTCAAGATAGCACACCATCCTTCTCTTGCATACCTGTAAGCCAACCTCGCCACTCCCCCAAGGGGGAAATTGTTCCCTTCAAAAACTGTTCTATATCGTTCATTCCAAATAGTCCAAATAGTGTACAAGAATAGCATGAACTAGGATTTATCCCTATACATAGCATGAGATCTACATATTTATTAGATTTTGCTTTTATGCTAAGGGGAAAATAAACCTATATAAGTATAGAAGAAGATAACATTAAAAAGATCAAATATATGATAATTCATATTAATATATCTTGAATTTTTTTTACTAAATTAAAAATATATATTTTTGATTAATTTTTATAAAAATAATATATATTATTATGCAATAGAATCTAATTTATTTAATTTTTAATTTTGTTGGATGTTTCTCGTATATGGGCCTCGTATTATGAAAAAGAAATTGTTGGATAGATTCCTTTTTTGAGAATTGCTTCACTAAAATTTAATATCATGCCATTTAATTATCTTTAAATCACAATAATAAATTTTTTTAATTATTCTATTTATTCATATGGTCCAGAAGTCTACAAAATAAAAATACCAAAGAAAAAAAGTTGCCCGAGAGCAGATCCTACGTTCACGACGTGGCGGTTTGATATCGCACCACGTTGCGGAGGCCGAACGGTGCCCACATGACGTGGCAAAACGGTGAGGGGGAAGGGAACGATCTATCGAGAGTGACGGAGGTGCCAATGTTTTAATAGAATTAGAATTCAGGTTACGAAACGACAAGCGCCTCTTCCATCTCCGATCCAAACCCTAAAATGGATTCAGATTCATCCAGGGTTTTGCTTCTGGAATCCGAGTCACGTTTCTCCGGTGAGGTTCACATCCCCCCCCCTCCCCAAAAAAAATATATGGAAACCATAACACACACGATTTCATTATCAATGTTTTAATTGTTGCATTATCTGTCACGAGAGAGAGAGAGAGAGAGAGGAGAATATAATGTTAGAGGGATCCAATGAATAAAATCAGGTGTAGTTCACATATATTGATTGATTTTTACCAATTTAAACAAATATTCGATTTGTAATTAATCAAAATATGCCGGTCAATTCACCTCCCATAGAAAAGGAATATCTCAGTCTTTTCTGTTTGAAAATATTATCAAATTTGGTAAGAATTGAAATCTCTGCGCCTAGTGAGAATTGCTTATGATTGATGCCAAATGCATTGTAGGCATTCTTTTCTTGTAGCAGCCTGAGTAGATGACAAACCCCCCCCCCCCAAAAAAAAAATTGAAGCATAATTCCGTAGCCTAATTTTTCGTGAATTTCATTTAATTCCTCTCATTTTGAAGATTTCGATAAGGGTCTAGTTTAATCCATGACAAGGTTGGATCCTAGGGATTGTCATTAACCAACCACATCTCACATTAGCAAATGCATTCACCTTTTCCTGTAGATAAGATACTGTTAATCTCTTTGGATTATCTTAGTGCTTGACAATTTGAGCATGGCTTACTCACCTGCTTCCATAGACTCTCTCTCCCCTGTCAAGACTCGTATATGCTCTATCATTAGTCAACCATGCTCAACGAAAACCAATTTATTTGGTCTTTCCCCGCCCCCCCATCTATGCATGCATCTCTCTGACCCTGTGCCTTGAAATTTATGTCGTGGGTAATTTTTTTTTTTTAACCTTGGCATTTCTTTTTATTTGCTCAGTCACAATTTCCATAAAGACAGACTTATGTTGAATTGGGTAGAAGAGACCCATGTTGCTAAGGTTGACTGATGATGTTAGTAGGAGATCCATTTTTCTGAATGATCCCAAGATGTCTTCCTTATGTTGGTTTTCATGGTTTGTCCTTTTTTTTGCAGGGAAATCTTTCCTTTTGATAGGTATCAATTTTTCTTTCAAGGCATATTATTGGACTTATATTAGATAGTGAGACGCATTCCTATTTTTAAGTTACAAGGCCACTGGGTATAGGATGAGTGAAAGTGTTGCAAACACAGAATTTCCAGCTCTGAATTCTCTCTGAGGCCCTGAATGTGGAGGATCCATGGACATTGTGAATTAAGGATAGCAAGTGAACGACGGTGACCCATAAACATAATTATGATAAGCTGGCCATAGTACACGATTGTGCAAAATTGGTAACAAAGGATAGAAGCACATGAATGCACATCAAAAAAACCTCAGCTTTACTGAGGTTTATATTCATCGATTCTTATTTCTCTTCTGGCTGCTCTGTTTATGCCCATGTTTGTTGTTTACGTTGTACAATAGAGTCAGTTTTCTCAGTAGATAAAAACATTTAATATTGTCTATCTCATTGGCATGATACTAAAACATGTGACCACAAATTGAAGGACATCACTCCCACCCATTTGAAGTTACTTTTCCACTGGGCTGAAGATGTCTCTTTTGCACCAGTTATCAACATTTTCGTATCTGGTGTGTTTTATACATTAGAAGCCAGCTGGGAAGTGCTTTGCCTTTCCGCTGCATCCTCCATAGACTTGAGCTGTGCTTCTATATTATTATGCAGCACATTTGTGCTAACGTCTTGATTTTAACTTGGGAATAAATATTTCCTTTGCTTTCTTAAATAAATGGAAAGAAAATTATGAAGTCAAGTGGCGAAGTGTAGTAGCTCATGCATTTACACAAATGGTGGAGAATAGCTGGTGGCTAAAGATTTTTCTGATCATTTGTATGTTGGTACTCTTATCAGACACCATTTCGAGAAACCCTGATGTGAAGGACTGCTCAGTATGTTTTCTTTCAGCTCGATTTCGAGTTTGGATCAAGAAGCTGAACGATTTCTGAGAAGCTGTGCATTTTGAAAGAAAGAGAACACATTTTTTGCGGACTCTTAGACGCGTGTTCAAGATCCAGAGGTTCTAGGCTCATTTCAGGATCATGTGAGATACATGGAAAAGAATTTAGAGTGAAGTACCACTTTCTATTAGAAGGCGAGGTATGATATGAATTTGAAATTGTAATTTCAGGAAGGGGGAGAGTTCTAAATTTTAAAATCATATTATATATATTTTCTCTTAAAATTTTGGGGGTTTTCCTTGTCGACCCCTACCTTTGCCCCCTGGCCAGAATTGTGGGATATCTCTTAACTGGCTTTAGGTTAGTATGTGAGTATACATACTCATTTGTTCTTGACTTGGTTTGGATTTACTTTTGATTTCCTGGAAATGCTCTAATTTTGATTTTTTTTTTCTCCTTCCTTTTTCATTAATCATGTCCCAATCTGTTAACCAGAAGAATGAAAATGATTTCAGTTGTTTACTCGTGTTTGTGCTTCCCTTCACCAAGAATGCTTGTCAACCCAACTCATACTTGATTTACTAATGTTAATTCAAACCTTTCAACAGAGTCAAGTCCGACCCAAATCAGAAAGACAAAGATTCAGGTGAAAACGATCACAATCACACTCACACACTGTACATGATCACAAAACAAGGAAGCACAGCCCTGGGATTAAAAACCAACAGCTCGTCTTCATCCACCTTACTCATCTGGATCCCACTACTTCTTCCGGCCAGCGAGTCAAACCCCCCATCCTCCTTGTCAACGTCCACGGAGTCGTAAGCGATCCGACCCGCCACTACCCGACAAACCAGCATCGCTCTCTTCGCATTCATGAACGCGAACTCCTCTTCAATCTCATCCGGGATTACCACGTGTGCTCTCCAGCTTGTCGATGGCGTAGAAATTCCATCCAGCTTGGGTGAGAACCCACTTCTTATGATCCCACAAACACTGCAATACTGGTTGTTACAAATGCTGGAATTCCCATTGTGTCCCAAGTTGCACAAAAACGTCGAACAGTGAAACCTTAGAAGCTCATTGCCGTCCACTACACACCTTTCGTCCCTTTTCATAACACCGTTGCGAGAGGCTTTTGATTTTACAGTCTCTCTGTACTCCTCAAACCTCGACAAGATTCTCGGACTGTTGTGAATTTTAAGAATCCGATGAATTCTTGGGGTCTTCCTGGTGTTTTTCCAGCCCGTGTTGAATATAATCCGGATGATATTATTACCGGAATCGCCATCTATGAGCTCTGAAACGGCATGTTTGATGGACTGATGTTGTTCGAGAAGTTGAGATTTTGGGAAGATCTCTCCACAAGCCGTGCATGGAAAGATGTCATTTCGTAGAGGAAGGAATGCGCTTTCCGCCGATATCTCCGATTCGGCGGCACGAGACTCTGTTAATCTTTTACGTTGTTGAGTCGAGAAGACTTGTACTTCGGATGGTACGAGGGTGACGAGAGAGTGTTGGGATGATCTGGCGGAGGTTGGTGTTGGTGGTTGGGTGTCATTGATGGTTTTGCAGGTTTTGGAAGAGAACATGCGTTTGAGGTAAGACCAAGAGGAGGAGAGAGCTTTGTGGGGTTTGAAATGGGAGGACGAGGAGTGAGAGAGAAGGGAATGCTTGCGTTTTTTTGTTGTTGGGAGTTGATGGTGATGATCGTGGTGGTTGTTGAAGACGAAGCAACCGAGATGAATGAGGAGGAGGAGGAGGAGAGATACGAAGGTGTTGAAAACAGATTTTATGGTTGCCATTGTTGTGCAGGATGTCTACCTCGTCTGTTCTCAGCCCATGGAAGATAGACCTCTCATGAGAGAGAGAGACAGAGAGGAGGTGGGTAGAATGATGAGAGAAGAAAGGTGGGGTGGGGGTGGAGGGAAGAGGGCACACAGGAAAGGAAGAATGTAAAGGCGAGAGTGGTAGGGACATAGAAGAATAAAGCTAAAGGGTTGGTGGAACGACAATTCACTGGCATCTTCCAATTTCTCAATCTCAATCTCCCCTGATTTCTCCCCCACAATCTAATTATATGTATCTTCCTCAGTTAATCCAACTATTAACAGTTAAACATCAATATAAACTAGAACCTGAAAGTCACACAACAAACAATTAATTTCTGTAAGTGCATGGGTGTGGTCTTCTTAACTTTACCCTTTCTCGTTTGCAACCAGACACTGCCTTATTCATTCATGAGATGTGACATTCTACCACGTCATGTGTCTTGATACCCAGGGGATAATGCATTTTCCGGTGATTCACTATTTTTAATGAAATGAAAAAGTAAAATGATTCATCACTTTTAAATGACGATTTAAGTATAATAAATTTAATATTATTATTTATGAGATGTGATATGTAAGGGTTAAAAGGTTTTTGAGTTAATTAGATATCAAGTTCTGGAATTTTATCTTAAATTCATAAATCAATCTCTAAATTTCAAAACGCTACGATTTAGTCCCCGAACTTCAAAAAACGGCACTTGTTAGTCTCTCTGTTAGTGACGGCACCTACCTGGACGTTAAGTGCTTACGTGCATCCAAGTGACTGACTACGTGGAGTAAATGTGGTATCAAATACTGACATGTCTAATGACACGTCAGAAATCCGCAAACGTGGCTACAGTATTGATAACATGGCAAGCCACGTCAGCTACCCTTGAAGTTATAACGATGGGATGAGTAAAAAAAAAAAAAATGAAGGAGTGAAGAGAGAAAGCGAAGGGTAGTTGTCCTTTTTTAGAGAGAAAGTGAAGATCTACAATGGCGTACCAAATCTGAAGGTTATGGATTTATTTACTGTATTCGAGGGGAAAGCGATAGTTAAAAGTGGGTCTCGACAAAGTTTTTGGTTTCCTTAAAAAAATTTGACTTGTAGTCCCAGATTGTTAGTTCGCGATCGTCGTATTCTTCACAGTGGGTTCTTATAAGGTATGTAAATCTAAATTTTGTTTTACTATTTCAGTAATTTCAATGTTTACTGAACTTAGTTTAAAATCAGGGTGTTGAAAAAATTAGGGTTTTTTAAAAATTAGGGTTTTGAAAAAATTAGAGTTTCAAAAAAAAAATTTGCTTCTTTAAATTCGTAAATAAAATGTGATTGATTCTGTATTGTTATAACATCTGAAAAATTAAAGTTCGTTTAAAATTACGGGTTCAAATTAAGGTTTTAAAAATTAGGGTTTCTTTAAAATTATCAATAAAATGTTTTTAAATATGCAATTTTTGTTAATTGAATCTGTATTGTATTATACTGTGTTAATATCGATTGAAGATATGTAAAATTTGGGTTCGTTCAAAATTAGGGTTTGGGAAAAAAATTAGGGTTTTAATTAAGGGTTAAAATTATGGTTTCTGTAAAATTATCAATTCGGTGTTATAGATTTATATTATCTTATGTTAATTATTGCTATAATTTGTATTGCTATAATTTGATCTACGTCCTGTTTCTTTAATTTCAATATTGGTGTTTAAGTATGTTCACTGTGTTATGTTGTGATTGTTTAAACGCTATGTGTACAATGTCTTAGCATTTTTTAAATTTTTCCCTCATTCAGATATGGATTCTTCCAAATTCACTGCTATATTCCATCATGAGGTAAATTTCTAGAAACAAATAGTTACGAATGTGGTGAATTGACATAATTTGATAATTGTGATAGGGATAGAATGTCAGTATTTGAATTAGGGCACATGACAGCAGAGTTAGGTTATAAAAACTATGTAAGGTCGTTGATACCTTTGCCTGGAAATGGTTTCAGCCCAATAGTGATTGATTCTGCATTGTTATGTTATTTGGATGAAAGAAAGAAAGATAAGGAAGTGCATTTTTATATAGAACATGGTGTTGATGATGCATATGTGTTAGAGAATGAGGCTGATTTATTCATCGAAAGTGATGAAGACATTGAGGAAAATGAGGGCTTCAGTACTGAGATTTTGGTAAGTAATGATAGTGATTCTGAACTGTATGATAATGAGAGTTCAAGAGAAGAAAGGGGGGGTCAATGTCTACTAATAATCCTATAGAGGGTAAAGAGGCCAATACAGGTGATGAAGAGATCATTCTAGAATCAGAAGAAGAGCAAAACTTCAGAAATGTTAATTTCTTTGATTGGAATGAGGTAGATGAGGAGGAGGAGGAGGAGTTAGAATACACAATGAGAGAGGGTAACAATGATGATGAAGACATTGTTAGAAAAAGATGTAGATATGATGAGTTCAAGACAGATTACAACCCAAAATTTATTGTATTTAAGCAGGGCCAAATTTATGAAATTCTGAAATTTTTTAAAGATGTTGTGAAGGATTATACGGTCTACAGTGGAAGGAATATCAGATTTGTTAAAAATGACAAGGAGAGAGTGAGAGTTAAATGTATTGAGGGTTGTGATTGGTTGTTATATGCAAAAAGAATTCAAGGTCACAAAAAGATAGCAATGGTAGTGACATATAACCCTGAACACAGCTGTCTTAGAAGTTGGAATAACAAGCATGCATCAACTAAGTAATTTGCGGGGAAATGGGTGAAGAGTGTCCAAAGTGATCCTAACATAAAAGTGCGTACTCTTCAGCAAAAGGCAAAAGAGAAATTTATGGTTAGTTGTGGAAGAATAAAGGCTTGGAGGGCTAGACTTTTGACTAAAGAACTTGCGGAAGGCAAGAATAAATAGCAATTCTTCATGCTGAGACCATATTTTAAAGAAATTTTGAGAACAAACAAGGGAAGTACCTGTAAAATAGAGAGTTATCTACCATGCATTGAAGAGCATCCCTTATCCATCTAGTACCCTCTAACTCCAATTTTCAAAAGATTGTACATTTGCCTGGATGCTTGTAAGAGAGGATTTTTGGCAGGTTGTAGGCCATTTATTAGATTGGATGGATGTTTTCTGAAATCAAGGTTTGGAGTGCAGAGAAGTATGTGGCTAATTGTTATAGTCCAACCTGTTATGCGGAGTGCTATGCACCGATTGTGTATTCCTATAATGAACCAAATATTTGGGATAAATATCAACTCCCAAACTTGTTACCTCCCAACTACAAAACAGAAAGACCAACAAAAAAAAGGAAAAAGGATCCAACTGATATCCCACTAAAAAATCCCCATTCAATGTCTAGGGTTGGAACCATTATCAAGTGCACTCTTTACAAGCAATCAGGACACAACAAGAGATCCTGCGACCCCTATGTAGATAAGGTTAGTGATTGAATTTGGATCTATATTATGTTTGTAGTACTATTTGGCTGATGGAAAACTAATCCATGCAATTACTTGCAAGGCCAAGGTTCACAGGGTGCATCCCAAAGTTCCCAGCTACCTTCATCTCAACAATGATTTGGATTCAATCAGACCTTTATTTTATGAATTTGTAATTTGAACAATGATGTCTTGTAAACAAAACTTATGTTTATGATTTGGTCTTTTGTATAAACCTGTATTGTGAACAAGACCAAATGTGATGTATTATGCTACCCAAAACCTATGATTATGATTTGGTTTTTTATATAAATCTGTGTTGTGAACAAGACCAAAGGTGAGAGCCTTTGTTTTGAACTTGTAGTACGTTTGAATCTCAGACCTGAATTCAATCAGCCTTTGTTTATGTGATGTATTATGCTACCCCATTCAATGTCTTATAAACATGTGTTTTGAAGTTGTAGTACCTTTGAATCTCAGAATGTGTAACTTGAATGTGATTTATTCAGAATGTAGAATACAATATTTGAACTTATGCTCAAATTTGAGAGCCTTTCAATGTAGAATGGTTACGGCCTTTGAAAGCAATATCATGCTTGAATGTGATGATTTATGCCAATGCAAAATGCTTACAGCCTTTGAATACAGAATGCTTACAGTTTTTGTTTGAATGTGCAGAAAATCTTTTCATACTATCAATTAGCTGTTTGAAAGCAATATTATACTCTTCACATCTAGGTTTCTTAAATTCTTAACATCCACATTTCATACATCCAGATTTCATTACACTCTTACCTCTAATTAGTGAGGCAATTTGAATTCCTCTTACAGCCTTTGAATGCAGAGTGTTTGTTTTTAAAACAGCCAGTCTTTCATTGCTTAAAAAGAATGATATTACATATAGGATTCTTAATATTACATAGTGTTTCTCCCATAAAAAACTATAAACCCTTATCTTATCCAAAAAAATAGTGAAAAAAACATAACTGCAACATTCTTATTAAACCCTTATCCTACCCAATTTTATACAAAAGTCTCAAAATCAGAACTCCAAATGACAATATGATGGTGACATGCATGAAATCTTTGCAAAAGGGTTTAACTTTCTTCTCCTTCATCTCCTGCAGCCGCGAAATTTCTTGTTTCATTGACAAATTCATGTCCTCCAATTCTTGAACACAACGCAACAAACGATTGTTCTCTTCCTTCAACCTCGCGATCGTGTTTCTTGCATCCTGCATTCTCAAACTCCAATAAGTTACAACAGTGTTGCGCATAATTTTTAGCTCATCCACTTTTCTTTTTAGTCCATGAATGACTTCACCTGCTCTTGGACAGAATGGTGGATCATGCCATTCAAAAAAAGTACAAGCATTTCCTTCCTGCAAAAGCATTAAGATTCGACATATTTATGGCAACCATACCTAAAAAATTCAATTCGTGAATATGAATCGACATACCCAAAATTTAGGGCAACCATAGAACCTGCGGCTTGGATTTCGTTCTGACCATGAAGTCACCAAAATAGCATCGAGGTTGCATCTACACTTCAGTGAACCTTCTACCTTGCTTGATAACATTCTACGATCGTTGCTTTGCAGACAGAAAGATGAGACCGACACAGCCCAAATCCTAACTCTCCTTTTTTTTCATAGTGCATGAATGTTGGCCCAAAACCCAAACCCTAACCGATACCTTTGAATCTTAGCCAAACCCTAACCCTCTTTGCCTTTGATCTTGCACGAATGCTCTCCGTCTCTCTCAAAAATCAAATTTTCACCTACTCCCTCGTTCTAAATTATGTTTTTTTTTTTTCTTTCCTAAAAAACTAACACCTTTATGGAGGGAATAATGGCACCAAAAAAAGGAAAAAGTCTTCAAGTGTGGTTGACGTGACTTGCTATGTCAACAACACTGTAGCCACGTCAGCAGATTTCTGACGTGTCATTAGACATGTCAGCATTTGGTATCACATTCATTCTACGTAGTCAGCCACTTGGATACACGTAAGCACTTAATGTTCAGGTAGGCGTCGTCACTAACTGAGAGACTAACAAGTGCCGTTTTTTTAAAATTTAAAGATTAAATCGTAGCATTTTAAAATTGAAAGACTAATTTATGAATTTAAGATAAAGTTCAAGTATTTGATACTTAATTATCTCAAATGTTTTTTCACCATTTGGTACGTGGCTCACGTCCCATCCCACCAATGTTTTCGTACTTCGATGATGATGGGGTTTTTGAATTGCTTAGTTAAATATTTAATCTGGTGAAGGCGGAGGGGATTGCTCTTTCATTTTTCCATTTATCGGAGAATCTCAAGGGTGAACTTCTGCTCATTGGCATATTTTGTTTTATAGCTTAGAGCATTTGAGCAGCAAGAAGATAAACACCCCATCTTGTCTACTTGTTCCCTCGAAGTTCCAACCATTTATAACTAATCTGTGCGTGTGGGGACTTCGTACCATATGTAAGTACAAGACAATTTCATCCATCATATGGCTACAACGAAATCAAAATGAAAATTTTAGAAGGTTAGAGAGGGTAAACCCTACTCGGGCTGCGTGCGGAAGTATTTTTTCATCAACAATGCGACCTCTATTTGTTTCATCACTCTATTATTGGCTCCCTGTATCTGTTTCGTCCTTTTATAATTGGCATTGGTTTTCTAGGATTTTTCTGGGGTGCCTGTAGCTATTGATGCCTATGGTATCCAAGGAATAGAAAAGGTACTCAAACGGTATTGGGAACCAGTTTTAGACTCTTAGATGCCATAGGTATCAATAACCAAAAGTTCATTTGCAAATAATAAGTTTTTCAAACTTTTTTAGTAGTCTCATCCAGGCTCGTTCCTAGGCGAGTTCGGCCTGGAATCAAATCAGGGTCACCCTTTTGGTTTAAAACAAATCGGAATTGTAGTTCCATTATGGTTGTAAATTGGAACCAAATCATGAAGAAATCGTAGTTTAGAGTTCAATTTCTTTATGGTAATAAAAAAAAATTCAATTTTCTACTTTTATCAAAAGATTCTGATTTCTTAAGGTTAATAACTTTTTGGGATGAGAAGTATTTGTTCCGATTGTAATTCTAATTCCAATTCCAAACCTCCAACATTTCTAGTCTTAGCTTTGCGACTGATTTTAGAACTTGAATATAGGCTTGTAGATCTATTTTGGGCACACTTGTTTTTGTTGAACATGTTTGATCGTAGTTATGTAAGTTTTTGTCACAACAACATAATAGGGGTTCAGATGTTCAATTTTAATTTCCTTAGCGAAAAACTCAAATTTATTTTACAGTATCCACCAATTAAACTTCTGAGGTAAAAACGATGGCGAAGAGGCATTCTATTTAGGATCTCTGCTCTGCCCATCTATACTACAGTACATCTTAAATGGCCTTGCATTCATGTGCTTTTTACAAGGCAAGGATAAGGCTAAAATCCTTCATTAGTCTCACATGGTTTTAGTTAACCAACAAGAAGTACTTGTTGAAAACTGGGGCAATGGGACCATTGGCCGGAGTTCACCTTCCCAAATGGCACATCCCATGAAATTAATCCTAGGGTACTGATAATTGTACAATTTACCTTAGTTGATCTTACTTTCATGCATCATCGCGTGATATATTAAACTATGATATTCGATACGGCATGGTGGGTCTTGTCGTCCGGCAAGAGAATGGCATCATTTCTTTTCCGGTGGGCCACTGCGATCCTCTCTTTTGTCCATGAAAATTTTCTTGAATCCCCATGTCCCCTTTTTTATTAAAGTACCTTCCTTTGTCTTTAACAAAATAAGGGTTTCGACTCAAATGATTAATTGAATTATTTATAATTTCTGTTTATAATATAGGTTTTAGATTTGAGTTCTGTAGCTTTTTTTTTTTTTTTATCGAAAGGAATAAAAAAAGCAAATAAAAATCTAAACTCACCCTATTAATGTTGATTAAGTCCCTAAATGAATATGCTCATTGGTGTAATCATCTGTTTGGACTAGATGAGCTAGGGTGTAGATAAAGCATTTGCTTTGGTACGAATAACACAAGAATGGAAGTCCCTTTCGGTTGCAGGCTTTGGTTTGCTTCCCCACAAAAAAAGAAACAATAACCAATTAAAACTTATATTATATATTTTTTAATATGATAAATTATTTTATTATGATTAATTATGTTAATTTTGAGAGAAAATCAAAATATGGCCATTCTATGAAGTCTTGGTCTTTTGGTTTTGAGAAGGAAAGTGAAAGAAGTCAATTAGTGTTTTTACGACTTTGACTTTGTTGACTTGTCCCTCCAAGAGCAATTCATTGGTTGCTTTGCCTGTGACCGTGAGGTATCTTTTGTTCTTCTCTTTCATTATTTACTGCTACGGCTTAAGCAGAAAGCTGCCGACACAATTGGGGTTCGATCCCATTTTCCCATTGTGAGTGGGGTGTTCATGGCCCATTTTTGAAGACAGGAGGCCTGATATGTTGCATAGGAATGAACTGGGTTCACACCTTTTTTCGTAGAAGAAATGATGAGTCCCAATTATTTTGGAGATTTTATCCTCTGCCCTTTGTGAGTTGTGATCACTTTATTAGCAAAAATAAAAATTAATATAGTGACACCTGTTCTTGATTTAAAATTAAAAGATTTAGTTCAACTTGAACTCATTAGTGAGTGGAAAAAAATTATTAATAATAATAATAAAATAAAAAATTTAACCAAATTTGATCAAGAGAAAACATGAAAGTGTGACATTGTGGTTGAAAATAATAGACAATGTGTAATAACAAAGTAGAATGAGATTTTTTTTTTTTTTTTTAATTGTCCGATTCTAATGAACACGCAGTTGGGGAAGCTTGTGGTATTTAAAATTCTTTGCTGGGGTTGTGCCCTATGATTGAAGTGGTGGGGTTTAGGTATAATTAAGGTTGGGATGATAAGGGTATTCCCCTGCTGTTAAGCTATGATGTGACATAAATAAAGAGTTCTCGGGGAAAGGCATTTCACAAAGTGTGTGTGATGATGGTTTCAATTTTAATTTTCTTCTACTTTTCTATGGTCTAATCTTTTGTTAGAAACAACTCGCAACCTTAAAAGTACTCTCTCTCTCTCTCTCTCTGAGGTTATTAGGCACGGCCATTCTCCATGGGGGAGCAAAGGGTGCCCGTGCCACTTACTGTAGGGACACAAAGTTTTTATGAGTTTGAAATTAAGGCCGGTGATCTTGGAGATAATAATTGCAGGAGAAAATACAGATATGTGGCCCGTGCTCATTGAGGTAGAATTAGGCTACTTTTGATTTGATCGTGGTTGGAGTTGGACAAGAAAGGTTCTGCTACTACTAACTTGTTGACGATCATTTTCTTATTACTTTGTTTAGACAAGGAGTAAAAATAGCGGACTGTTGCCCTAGCCTACGGTCGCGCCCCCCAACACAGAGGAACGCACCAGCAAGTTGGAGCCGGGCTTTCTTCCGAGATACATGGGCCTAACAAGGCCCCAATATTGGAGCTCAAACCTGTCCTTTTCTTCTCTATGGTCATTTCAGATTGAGGTTCTATTGGCCCAATTCACAGAAGGAGCTGGAGATCAACAACTCTATCCGCAGGACAAAGGGCCCAATTGCGCAAATGAATATTTATTAAGTAATTTTTTTTTAACCGATCCATATTTGAAGTTCTGATGAGATCGAAATCCGATTTGAGTATTATCAACTCGAGAAGCTATTTTAATATCGTTTTTTTTTTTATTTTTAAGTTTTGAATTTAAAATTTGATTAAGCGACGCAATATTTTTATCTACCAGACCGACTATTGTTAAGAGATATTTATGACAAGCTTATGTAACGGTGACATGGAAGATTTCTTTTTTCTCTTAATGCACAATTTTCTCATAGTCTAAATTCGTTTGTAAATTGTGGGATATTTGTAATACATCTACTTTTCCTCTTATATCTTCAAATTTACTTGGCAAGGAAAAAACGAAATCAATTCTGATTGTATTAAAAAATTCCTAATAGTAGGGTAGAGTTGTAGTAATGAACTAACATATTTAGGGCAATAGAATAGTATTCCCATCTGGGTGACTGAAGTAGACATCGTATATAGTTTATAACGTTATAGGTTTGGGTCCAAAGTATGGAAAACATTTATGAAAATCCAATTAGCATGTTTCGAGTTATGGAGGGTTTTATGGCTTCTTGGTATCTTGATGGTGGTGTGGTGATGCGTTTGTCGAAAGACCTGAGAAAGTAATGACTCAAACCAAACCTTCTTAGTGTAGATTTTGCAACTCTTTAGTATATTGATGTGACTATGGTAACTCGTTGAAACATCCATGGTTATTGCTCAAACCAGATATCTTATTATGATTGGAATGGAAGTATTATTTTTGTAAAGACAAGAGGTATTTTCAAAAATAAAATAAAGATAAATAAAGTATTTAACCACTCTAAATTTTCAATTTTTTAAATATATTATATTTAGAAAAAACTAAACAGAAAAAATTTCTTCGAGGGTCGTTAATCTAAAGGGCCAAAAACGAGTTCTATCTAGATTTTATAGTTTATTAATATTTTAATAAATTATGATAACGAATTTGTCAAAAAGATATTAATTATGATTAAAATAAAATGTTTCATAATAAACGAAAAATTACAACAATATCCATTCAACCAAATTACTTTTGAGAAAAATAAAAAAAAATGAAATATTTATTTTGAGAATATTGTTAAGAGTTTTTAACCTTTTATCGATTTGATAATTAATTTTATTAGTTTTGATTATTTTGATTAGATTTAATTATTAAATTTATTAAGATTTTTTTTTTTTATTTCTAAGATTAAAAATTTTAATTTTAATTAAAAGAATCGGGTGATTTAAATTTTGGCACTTGGATGGGTTTTTCACGGGTCAACAAAAAATCTCCCGATATTTGGGATCCTTTTGGGTCGATGACATGTTCCACCGTTACAAGCTTTCCTGATTTTATTGACCTCCCACCATCCACTCCTTTTCTCACGACTGACACGTGTTGAAACCATATCCAATCCCGATAAAAAATAAATCAGTCATCTCCATTCCTACTCCTCTCCCACACAGGACTCCATGAAAATCCTCTCTCACAAATCACTGCTTTCTTTTAATAGAATAATAAAAAAGAAAATTAAATAAAAGAAAATAGAAAAAGAGAATTCTTCTCCTCAGCTGTGTTTAAGTAACACCATGAACGCGGGAAGGATTCTTATCTCCTACGCTCCCGAATTCTACTCTCTCCAAAGCCCCAACCTTATTAATCCGAAATTCCAAGCTGCCTTTTCATTTCCCAGAAAGCTCTCCAAATTCCAATCTCGCCTCTCCTTTCTCTCTCCGGACCGCACTTTTATTCTTAGGATTTCACCAGGTGGTAGCTGTCGGAGAGATGTCGGAAAAGTTTGGGCGGATGTGAAGTCGGAGCCTTACAAGATTGCCGACTCTGCTCCCGCTCTGTCTCCGGCTCCTGAGTCGGTTAAGTTTCAGGAGGCCTTGAATGACGTCGTTTTGGTGAAGGATGACCCGGACAGTTCACTTCCTTGGTGGGAACAGTTTCCTAAGCGTTGGGTCATTGTGGTTCTCTGCTTCTCCGCTTTTCTTCTTTGCAACATGGATAGAGTAAGTTCTTTTTTTTTTGACTTTATTTGTTTTAATTTAATATTTAATTATTGGGTTTCTGGCTTAGTTGTAATTGGTCATCATTTGTTTTCTAGCATATGATTTTTTTTTTTTATTACTCAATTGGGTTTATTGTGGGGACTATGTTGTCAAGTTACATTAAGGAATCTTGATTTATTTAATAAAAAGTAGGAAATTTTTTGGCGGGTATTGATGCATTAGCCAAGTTTGCTTGTTTGATTTTTGGCAACTTTAAACAGAATTTGCTTGGCAGGTAAATATGAGCATTGCAATACTTCCCATGTCCGCAGAATACAATTGGAATCCCACTACTGTTGGTTTGATACAATCATCTTTCTTCTGGGGTTATCTCCTCACCCAGGTACTTAGGGAGGAAGCTTATCAAGATGTTGGCCATTCTATGTTATTTGCAGTAGATGGGGTAGTGGTTTTTCCATTTAAATTTTCATTTTTTGAGCTACAGATTGCAGGAGGCATATGGGCTGACACAGTAGGTGGAAAACTGGTTTTGGGGTTTGGGGTGATCTGGTGGTCTGTAGCGACAGCTCTCACACCAATTGCTGCAAAAATTGGATTGCCTTTCTTGCTTGTGGTTCGTGCATTTATGGGCATCGGTGAGGTTGTTCCTTGTTGATCTCTATGCAAATTGCATTATTTGTAATTCCTATGGTCTATTTCCCATCTTACCTGCTGGGACAAGCTATGAATGGAGATGCTCTATCTAGTTGGAAACTTACTACTTCGGTTTTCCAGGGTGTTGCCATGCCCGCCATGAACAACATTCTTTCAAAATGGGTGCCTGTAGCAGAGAGAAGTAGATCGTTGGCATTGGTTTATAGTGGGATGTACCTTGGATCAGTTACAGGCTTGGCCTTCTCACCATTGTTGATACATAAATTTGGTTGGCCGTCTGTCTTTTACTCCTTTGGTTCACTTGGAACTGTTTGGTTTGCAGTATGGCTAAGTCAGGTATTTCTAATGTTTAGTATTAGGAGTCCTTCTATAGCTTAGGATGTTTCGGCTTGTCTACATTAATTAGGAAATTTTGGTGGCTAATAATCTTGTTTTGTCTCTACAGGCATATAGTTCACCTCTTGAAGATCCTCAATTGCGGCCTGAAGAGAAAGATTTGATCATCAGTAGCAATCCTACCAAAGAACATGTCAAAGTTATTCCATGGAGGTTAATTTTGTCAAAACCTCCTGTGTGGGCCTTGATAGTTTCTCACTTTTGTCATAATTGGGGAACATTTATTCTACTCACTTGGATGCCAACATACTACAATCAGGTCAACTTTTTCACGAAGTACCATGCACTGCCTAGTGTACATGGTTAATATCTCAAGTTATGTTATTTTCTTCCGTATAGTTAAGTCCTTTCTTTTGTGACAACAAACTGAAGAAATAATGTTCTGCAGGTCTTGAAGTTCAATCTTACAGAATCAGGGCTTTTCTGTGTTTTGCCGTGGCTTACAATGGCATTTTCTGCAAATCTTGGAGGGTGGATTGCAGACACACTAGTCAGCAGGGGGTTATCTGTCACCACAGTTCGCAAGGTACTAGTCATTTCTTGATACACACTTAACTCAGTAGGGCTGGATCACTAGAAGTTACTGGGTTGCTAAATGCTGTTTCAATATACAAGCATGGGTTTATTCACCTTAATTGTTGTCAATTTGTCTAGCATACAATCTTTACACATCTTGACATTGCTTTTCAACATATGGTGCAGATCATGCAGTCAATTGGTTTTCTTGGCCCTGCATTCTTTCTCACTCAATTGAGCTATGTTAATTCTCCTGCAATGGCAATATTATGCATGACATGCAGTCAGGTTTGGCTTGCAAATTTAGAGTTGATGATTGATACTGTTCTCGAACTATTGTGTAGCTAGTTAACTAAAATTTATTTATCAGTATATGGCTTAGAATAATGATATATCAATTAAAGTTCATAAAACTAGTGGCATATAGTTTAGAATAATGATATATCAACTAGAGTCGGTAAAAACTGTCAAGATGTCATTGAAGTATTGGGGAGAACTTTTGATGTGAATCTAATTGTTCCAAGACATGAGTCAGATTTCTAAATCTTTGTAGGAGGTCTTCAATGGTGACGCAAGCTAACCATTGACTTCCATTTTATGAACTAGGGAACGGATGCATTTTCGCAGTCAGGATTATATTCAAATCATCAGGATATTGGGCCACGATATGCTGTGAGTATTGCTTACTGACAATTTCATATCTTCAAAAGAATGTCCTCCATTGGATATACATCTGGAGAGCAATTCCACGATATGTTATTCTCACAATTCATCGCGAAGTTTTTCACTTCTGAAATATACTTTCAGGGTGTGTTGCTGGGATTGTCAAATACTGCCGGAGTTATGGCAGGAGTATTGGGAACAGCTGCAACCGGCTACATCCTGCAACATGGTTTGACCTCGTCCTATCCTTCTTCTTCTTCTTTTTTGAAGACATTTACTAGAAGTGTATTGATCTTCTTAAAACGCTTGCACTAAGCATAGGATGGTCAATCAATTGACAGAAGCCAACTTCAAGCATGAAATGATTACATTATAATGCTCCTCACTCGTATAATGTACATCCCATCTCTGTCTTTCTACTCAGGTTCCTGGGACGATGTCTTCAAGGTCTCAGTTGGTCTCTATCTAATTGGAACTGTGGTCTGGAATCTTTTTTCAACCGGTGAGAAAATTTTGGATTAGTTCTGAGCTACGTTGATTCCAATACAAAAGTCTCTTAAGCTCCAGATATCTGAGCTGTAACTTGAAAGAGTACTGTTTAAAGGTCCGGAAAAAGAAAGGTTCATTTGAGGATCAACAAAAATCTTATGTACACCACGCAAAAAGCTCAACCTAAATGATTGAAGATTATTCAAGCACTTAAATTATCATTAAGCGGCTGCTAATTTCATGGATTCTCGTTGCAGGAAAGATGATTGTATGGAATTAGCCTTTAGCATAACATGTGTAGCTTGTAATTTATTACTAACACATCAGTCTTTCTATTTTTCTTATTCTATAATAGATATACATTTTTTTCACTAGATCATTTTGTCGTGAATCTGTTCCATTCTGTTGCAGAATTTGGTGTCCTTGTTTAGATTCTGATGCCATTAAATGGGTGAGATCGTCATGCCTAGACCGCGTTTCAGTGTGGGTGATCATCCTCCTTCTGTTTTTTTGTTTTTTTGTTTTTTTTTTTTTTGGGGGGGTGGGGTTGCTTCATTCGGGACCCTTCGATTGTGGTTAAGACATCAATGAGGCACTCGATCCCTGCCCACATTGGCTGGCTATAGATCCATACAAACTGGTTTTTGTGTTGGTTCGCAGTGGGCTGATTTGCAGCCGTCCGTCAAAATAGTGATCGGCTACTTTCAAGGCAAGCATAGGCAGTGTTGGATCCTTTGCTTAAACAAATCAACTCAAGTTTTTATCTTCTAAGCTGGTTAGGATAGACTAACTTATGAACCTGTTTTGTGTTTTTTTTTACACATTTTTTTTTAATGGGAACAGAAAAGAGAAAAGATGTGACCGCGGAATCATTATGCGTTAGTGTTGTCGCTTTGTTGCTTCATTGTTGAAATGTGATGATCCGTCGGAGTGAGAGAAGATGGGATTGCTTGATAAAAGAGAAACAAATACGTAATCGTTCCTCATGCCGATTCCGTATGATAATATATGCTTCTATACACCAAGAGTTTTGCTCGGAATCATTATTTTAATAATTTTGTGATAATTAATATTTTATGTTCACATTCGAGTATAAGTTGAATTGGGTTCGTATTGAATTTATAAGAAATATTTTTTTTAAAAAAAAAAGTTAAGCCAAATCCGGTTTGAAAATAGAGCCTAAGAATTAGCTCTATATCCAAATCTAACAAAGAAGTCAAATTAAATCAAACTCAAACTTTCTAACTATTTTTTTGGTTGGCTTTTCTAAAAAGGATTTATAAAAAATGTCAAAAATGTAATTCAGTTTAATGTTGAGTTGAATTCATTGAATGCACATGTTGGGGGTGGATTTCAGTTCTACAAATATTGACTCCTTTTGACTCGAATGAGTGCTTTGAGAGATGAAATAAAACTTGTAAAAAATCGTTGAAGGGTGTTCTGGCGGGAAAGATTCGATACTCAAATTAGAAAGAACGACTTTTGATAGGAATGAAATAGATTGAGCAAGAGAGAGTTGATCATGAGAGCTATGTGATTTGTGTGTAGAGTGTATTGTATCAAGAGAGCATACCTGGAATACGATTATAGGTTGGTAGTTTGTGAGTCGTGTGTATCCGATGTATTATAACCCTAGTTTCCTTTTGAAGTTGTCCTGAAATTTCGGGACTCTTTTAGTCAAATATTCTCAAAATATTTGAAATCTTTATCACTTCGAAGGTCCATCGTATTGAGGAGATCCATTCCTTATCGATTAGATTTCAGAAGTTTCATTCAGATGTATCTTATAATCGAATAAAAAACAAATGCTAATATGCATGTGAATTGAATATTACCTTTAGTTACAGAGGGTAAACGATCAGCTCCCTACCAAATCTGTCGATCACCAACTAAAGAGAAAAATATCGTCTTGAGTTTACCGAATGCCCTTGTAGGCCATGAACCGATTAGGCCGCTACCAATAGAGATTAATCAAGGTGTTAATACACGTTTTACCATTTGCGGAGGTAAATCTCTTATTGCTGACACGTCTAAGCATGTAATGTGGGTCATGGGCTTTCAAGAATTCGAGTTCTGCCCAAACGGGCCTTTGGGTTATATCTTATCATTTGTCTCCGAGTCATGGTGTCGTTTCGTAAGAAATGTGCCATGAGTTATGATATCATGGCGTATGAATCAAAAAGGTACAAGGCTTTTAATACAACACGTGTCGCTTCGAATCCTGCGAATTGTCTCCAGTACGCTATATAATACGTGACATTGGAATAGACCACAGATTGTTGCATTTTTCTCTCAACTGTTTCATCTTCCGAGAGTGTTAATGCGTTCAACCCTTGAATGAGTGATCCCGAAATAAATGGTTCATACGAAGTTGGAGGGATTAAACCCCTTCATTCATTGCGCATATTTCTCATCGAACCATTTCATCTGCCTAAGGCTATGAAAATCACGTATCTTCGGCTATAAATAGATATTGCATGATTCAGTACTATCTTAGAGAAACTTCGTGTGTTTTTGCTTCTGTGAGTTCTTTTTGCAAAGAGTTTACTTATCTGAGAGATTTTTCGATGATGGGTTTTTGGACCACAAGACTCGATAGTATAGAATGCTTCTTCTGATGTTAGGCTCCGTCAAGAATGGGACTGCTGATGTAAGGTTCCGTCATGCCATTCGGTATTTGAATATCGTGATGGGCTCTATCATGCTTCCCATTGGAGTTTCAACCTTAGGGGGGATTTTACGATAAGTCTCTATTCTGGGTTGAGTTCATCATTTGACTTGTATTTTCTCGGGTCAGGCGATTAGAGGAGTCGGGAGGTGGTGAGAGACTATACATGGCAGAGGGTTTGAAACCTGATACATTCTCACATTTTCCATGCAACCATCTCGTATCCTCCTCAACCTCTTTTTGCAGTCTTCTTGTCCCAATTTGGTTACGGAGATTTTTGAAATTCTTTCTTCCATTTTCTCATTTTATTGTTTTGTACTCTTTAATTTTGTCGATTAACCGCAACCTGTTAGCCTTTTTGTCTAGGGACAATGTTATAGATTTTCTATATATTTCTTTTAGTCCAACTCAGGGATTTGTAAATCATGTCTGTCCATGTAATCTGATGTGTATTCATTATGTGGAAATAAAAGAAGAGTTTTGTTTTACTTACTTGTCGATCTTTGTCTTTTCCTAAACTTCCACTGATAGAAGCTAAATGCCTAAATGAATGATGTAATCAATAAGACGATCATTTGATAGATTTGTCGGATAATGCATTGTTTTACGAGAGCTGTTCACGAGCAAAGATATTTTTTAGTGCCTTAGTAGAGGTATCAATTAACCAAAGAGATAAATCTTCTAATATTGTTCATATATTAAAGTGAATCATGCTCGTTCGCCAAAGGAAATACTCTCTTATTTGTTTGTTTATCTGATAGGATGGATTGTACCAAACTAAGAGATACATCCCTTATTGCCAACAAGCTGTAATCGGTAAAATATTCGATAAAGAGTTCAATCGATAGACTGGAACGTACCCTTTTGGCTGGGAGATGTATCCCTTATCACGTTCGTTAAAGATCAGCTGATAGGATGGATCATGTCTACTCATCTAGGAGTTACTTCCCTTTTTAATGACACGCTTCGTTCGTTAGGAATCAACTATAGGATGAACCATGCTTACCTATCTAGGAGTTACTTCTTTTTTTGACGACACGTTTGGTTCATTAGGAATCAACTGATAGGATGGGCTGTGCCTACCCGTTTGGGAGTTACTTCCCTTTTTGATGACACACTTCGCTCGTTAGGAATTAACCGATTGGATTGGTCGTGCTATCCATCTCAGAGTTACTTCATTTTTTTACGATTAATATGGCATAAATTTATGTAATAATTATAGTTTATTTTGTTCTATTTTTTAATAAATATTACACTAATTATTTTGTTTTATGGTCATTGATATAATAGGAATAATGAAAGAGATTTTTGAAAAAAAAAGAAGAAGGAAAAGAAGTCAAAATTGAAAGTTTTGAACATTTTCAAAATCATTGATTTATTCATAATATTTAGAGATAAATTTTAGAAGTTTAAATTTCAAAGACTTTTATTTTTTAGGAAAATTTTTTTCTTGAAAATAGGGTTACTACTCCTATAAATATAGGAGTATTTTTATTGTAAAAAAGGGATAGAAGAGAGTCCTAAAAGGGGGCAGCCGCCCCTCATTTTTCCACCATTTTTTGTCACGTCCCTGTAGCGTACATCCAAGAGCAATGGGCAGCAAGGGATGAAATCCATATTCTTGTTATTTTCTTCCGCAGCAGTAAATCAATTTTTTATGCTCTCTTTCCAGCACATCTTTGTAATTCTTTTAAAAGTCTTTTAATTCCAGCAAGATTTCTTTTTATTTGTGAGTTTTCTTTTCCATGTTTTTATTTTAATTTTATTCTCTAGTCGAAAAATATTGAAATCTTGATTTTTAATGATTGTGAGATTTAATTGGGTTTATTAAATCAATATCTCATAGGTATTTATTTAATTCATGCGTTTCATGGATCATGATTTTCTAGAGTTTGTTAAACAGTAACCAATATTTAATAGTTTTAGAATAATTTACAACTAATTAAAACGACAAATCCATAATTGTTTATTAATTTTAATAAAATGGTAAATGACATTTATGTTATGGGATTAAATAATTTAATTTAAATAAACCCGCTGTGTTTTTGTTAATTAGAATTGGGTCTCTCTAAATCTTAATACTGTTGAGACTTTCAATTCTAAGAGCTTCTCTAGCGTTGACTCTCAATTAGGGAAATAATTAATGAGATTCTCTTAATTATCGACGAAGTAAGTAGAGATTGGTCGCTAAGCGTTTGTCGACGGCTATAACTAATTTATTTATGAGTGTTGAAATCTTTAAATAGATCGATGATCAATCACATAAAATTAAGGTGAATATAATTTTTTTGATTAGAAAATTTTATTTTTCATTAGTTTTTATTTTATTTTTCGAGTTCTTTATTTTTTATTTTAATTAGTTTAGTTAAATTTCAACCCTCATATTTTTATTTTATTTTCATTAAAAGAAATAACTCTATCATTCCCTGTGGAGATGACTCTATTCATTCTATACTAGTATTCTGTGAAATAGATAATTTATTTTTGATTGTTTGACGACAAACCAACGACACGTTTCGTTTGTTAGAAATTAACTAGAAATAAACAGGAAGGAAAAACATAGAATTCTTACTCAGTAGGAGACTCTTCTGATCAAGGGAGGCGATGAAGGTTATTGATAGTAGATGCGCAGGTTTTCTGAGTTCCAACTCTTTGGCACAGTCGAGCCATCTAGATTGCTAAGACGATAAGTCTCCGGGTGTACTAGGGAGCGTATCTGATAAGAATCTTCTTAGTTAGGCGCGAGCTTACCCCCTGGTTGGGGTTGACCAGTAGCGTCCACTTTCCTTAGGACTAAATCGCATGGTCTAAATATTCTACTTTTGACCCTTTTGTTGTAATATTGAACTATTTACTGTTGGTAGACAACCGTTTGAACGGACGCAGATTCCTATAGCTTTGGAACTCGTAAAGCAGGTTCGTTCTGTGCCTTATAGTATTGGTCAATCTGGAGTGAGCGAATCCCTATCTTCACGTGTATTACAGCTTCACATTCATATGTCAAGCTGAACGGTGTTTTGCCAGTATCCCTTTGAGGCATAGTACCATATGCCCAAAGTACACTATAAAGATTATCCATCCATCATCATTTAATCTCATCTAATGTTGTTTTCAGCCCTTATAAAATTGTTCTGTTTGTTATCTCAGCGAGTCTGTTGACTTATGGATGGGCAACCAATATGAACTGGTGGTGAATCTCCAGCTTGCTACAGAACTTTTGAAAACTTCTATTGTCAAACTGCTTTCCGTAGTTAGTGATAAGAACACAAGATATGCCAAATTCGGTAATGATATGAGTCCACACGAATGATTGAGTCTTAACAGTTGTTATCTGGACTGGTGGTTCGGCGTCCATCCATTTGGTGAAATAATTGATAGCTACTATTTAAAACTTTCACTGTCTGGTAATTGGTGGGAATGGTCCAAAGATATCCATTCCCCATTGAGCGAATGACAATGGGTTTGCTATGGGATTGAACTCAGCAGCGGATAACTAGTTAGCCGATAGTACCTTTGACGTAGGACCTTGTAAACTAAGTTTCGAGCCCCCAAGTGGTGGCTGCATATCCCTTTGTGGAATTCTCGAAGCACATAATCTCCTTCTTTAGGGGTTAGACACCTCAAGTATGGATCAGTGAAGGATTTTTGATATAGATTCCTATCAATGATGGCTTAGTGAGCGACCTTTCGTCTTAATGTCATTGCCTCTAATAGCATGTCAGGTAATTGATCATGCTTTAGATAAGTTTATATAGGATCATTCCAGTTGGGGGGTTGGTCCACTGTGAAGATCCTCTCGGATTTGTTAATGCTAGGGCATGGTAGGCTCTCAATTTAGACTGTTTGACTAGAGGCGACCGAGTCTGAGTTGGCCAACTTAGAAAGTGTGTCATCTCATACATTTTCTGATCAAGGGATTTATTGTATGTCCACTTTGTCCAAATTGCTTATCATTTCGCGTAGTTTGCTTAAGTACTTGGCCATGATCGAGTCCTTAGTTTCATAGATCTCTTCGATCTGCTTAACGACTAGCTGGTTGTCAGTAAACATTCAAACGCTTTGGGCCCCCATAGATATTGTGATTCAAAGTTTCGTCAACAAAGTTTCGTATTCGGTTTGATTATTTATGGCCTCAAAATCGAAATGAATTACGTATTCCACTTTTTGACCCATCAGTATGAACCCAGCACCACTCCCTGAGGAATTCGATGACCCATCGACATGTAATGTCCAATCTGGTAATAATCACTCTTCTCAGCAACTAGTAGGCTCATGCACGGCCGGAACTAAAAAGGTGCATTTGAAAACGAAGTCCACTAGGGGTTGGCCTTTGATCATAGGTCTCAGTTAATATTAAATGTTAAATTCATCCAACTCCATATTCCATTTGATGAGATAGCCAGATGTATCCCTATTTTGAAGGACTTGCTTCAATGGTTAATCGGTGAGTACTGCAATAGTGTGAGCCTAAAAGTATGGTCGAAGGCGCTTAGTTGAGATGACTAATGCGTAAGCTACCTTCTCAATTGGCCTGTACTTAACTTTAGATTCTGGGAGTATTCAACTGATATAGTAGACTGGTTTCTGTACAGTTAACTCCTGTCTTACAAGAACAGAATAGAGTGTCCGATCAGAAATAAAGAGATATAGGTATAGTTTCTCACTAGGGACGGGACGAGAGAGTAACGGGGGTGACATGAGGTACTCCTTGAGTTGCTCGATGGCTGCTTGATACTCGGTTGTCCATGTGAATTTTTGGGATTTTTTCAAGGCAGCAAATAAGGGTTTATACTTTTCTCCGACCTTCGACATGAATCGATTCAGGGCTGATATTCTGCCCATAAGGAGTTGTACCTCCTTTAGCATTTGTGGTAGTGACATATGTAGTATAGTAGTATTTTTTCAAGGTTTACCTTGATTCCCCAGTTGGTAATCATAAAACTCAAGAACTTTTTGGATGCTATTATGAAAGTGCATTTCGCTAGATTCAGTTGCATGTTATAACGTTCCAATATTTAAAAATTATCTTCGAGGTCAGAAACATAGACTTTTAAACTGCTGCTCTTGACGAGCATATCGTCAATGTATGCTTCCACGTTCCTACCGAACTGGTCATTAAAGACCTTATTGACCAATCGTTGGAAGATTATTCCAGTGTTTTTCAAACCAAATAGTATGACCCAATAGTAGTATATACTAAACTCGATAATGAAATTCGTCTTTTCCTCATCTTTTGGTGCCATGCATATTTGATTATAGATAGAATAGGTATCCATAAAATTTAGAAGTTGGTGACCTGAGCAATTATCTACCAGTTTGTTAATGTTGGGTAGTGGATAGCTGTCTTTTGGATATACGTTGTTGAGGTCAATAAATTTCACACACATCCTCCATCTGCCATTAGCATTTCTAATCAGGACCATGTTTGCTAGCCATTCAGGGTACTTAACTTTACAGATGAATTCTACTATTAAGAGTTTCTGAACTTCTTCTTGTATAGCACGCTAGTGCTCTAGGGCGAATACAATCTTCTTTTGTTTAACCGGCTTGCGCTCGACATTGACTGTTAGCTTGTGAATTATAATTGATGGATCAATACTTGGCATGTCCTCTGGTGACCAAGCAAAGACCTTAGAGGGTCTCGTAGGCAATTGACAATCGCTTCTCACAAATGTGTTAGCAGATTTACACCAATTCGAATGATCTGACTAGGGTCATCGATTAGGGCAACCTCAATTACTTCCTCCACCGGTTCTGGCTTGATGGTTTTCTTAGTGTCATCTCTGAATTCTAGAGCATCAATCAGGAAGTTTCCTTGTTCACTTACATCTGCAAGGAGAGCGTGAGTGTCAAAGTCGCTGCGCCGTCTGATGTTCTAAACTTGATCTTCATATATTTCGTACTGGGTAGTGTCTCAAGTTCGTCTAGACTACGGTGACTAAGAATAGTATTATAAGGCTAAAATACCTTTAGCACATGGAAGTTAACCTTAACGACCGTATGTTTGGGCAGCATCCCCATAGTCACTGTAACACCAAAAAATTCGGTGTCAGAAAAATATGCATTTTAATTACTTATTTTTCCTTTGTAAATATGGGAAGAAATTGAAATTTTAAAATCGAATCCGGAATTTGGACATAATACCGAAAAATTTAATGCTTTGATTTTTTCATCTCACTAATTTCCAAGTATTAAAAATTTTCCCATGTTGATCATTTACATAATACCAAAATAATTGGTAAGTAGGTAAATATATTATAGGGTCTATAAATAACAAAAGGGTTAAGTGGCTTGATGGTACATTTTCTTTTCGGAAGAAATTTGTGCATGAGATCAAATCCCATGGGAGACATTCACGTGAAGGTAAGTTTGAATTGTTGAGAATTTATGTGAGTGTGTGTGTGTGAAGCCAAATGAGAAAGAGAGAAATTGATTTGGAAGGAGCACTATTCAATTCATGAAGGAGAAGCTGAATGATTAAGTTGATAAAAAAAAAAAAAAAAAGAGGAGAAGAAATCGATTCACAAAATTGTGAATCGATTTCCAAATGTGTAGAACACACTTTCTGTGAAGGGTGCATAGGAAATCAAATGGATATGAGCAAATCGAATTATGAGGAGAAGGTAAAGGAAGGAAATCGAATGGGGAAGGTGAGGAATCGATTTCCTTTGTTCTGCAGAGATTGGTTCTGTGACTTGAATGGAGTAAATCGACTCATAAGGGTCATGAGTCGATTTGTGAGATGAAGAGAAAGGAATGGAAGTCGATTCATTGAGGGAGAGGAGTCGACTTCCTTGTGCTGCAGACATGGGTTCTGAGGCATGAATGGGATGAATCGATTTGCCTAGGGGTGTGAGTTGATTCATTAAGTATTTGTGAGTTAATTTCCCTAGGTGATGAATCGATTTGATCTCTTCAACACACAGACACATGAATCGACTTGAGAAAAGAGGAATCGACTTGCACTTTCGGTGGAATTGAGAAATGACTAAATTACCCTCTAAATGCAATAAAAATCCAAAATTCATATGGGCAAAACAGTAATTTCACCCCCAAAAAATAATAAAAAAGGGATGAAACCCTTTTCATTTACTTCATTCATTTTCTTCTTTGAAGACTCAATTCTCTCCCCCTTCTCTCTACATTCATTTTCCTTTACCCACCTCTTTTGATTTCCCCTCATCAAATTTATTTACTTTCTACAATAAATGCACTAAATGAACTCCCAAATTTTAACTAAACTCAAGGAATTGAGGATTAAATGGGAAAAGTTAGAGTTTTCTCTACGAATGAAAAATTAGGGTTTTTGAAACCCAAACTCCAAAACTAAATCCGACTCCAAAATCAAGGTAATTTCTCCTTCCTAAACTTGGGTTTAACTTCTTTAATACTACATTGTGATTGCTATTGGAATCTTAGAAATTTTGTTGGAGAATCAAAACCCAAGGTTAATAGGTGACGAAATTTGGGGGAAATTTAAATGAATATTGTATATATATCTAGACAATGTGTGAAGGATGAAATTAGAATGTCCATTCATGAATTTAGACAAAATTTAGGGTTTGTACAAAAATTGGAAAAAAATTATAAACCCTAGAAATGATGGCAAATTGACATTACAATTGTGGTTATTGGTTAGGAAGGCCAATTGGAAAATAAAAAAGGAATTACATTGGACTTAAGTTGGAAATTTGGGAGTGGATATCCTCCTAAGAGTTGAGTGGATGGTTATGTGCTTATGAATGAGTAAACTGTTTTCAGTTATAATTTATAAATTGAGTTCTGAAATGAATTTGTAAATGGATTTGAAATTGTTTTGTGATTGTGGTATGCCTAAAATGAAATTGTGAAATGTCTATGACTCTTGAACTTGATTATTGAATTATTTGAACTATACTACTTTGGGATACTCATGTGAATTATAAAATATTGTTCTACCTTATATTTGAGCATGAATTGATTGATAAATTAAATTTAGTAACATGGTGTTGGGAAAAATGACTATAGTCTAAGTCTTCGTGGCTAAGACTGTTTGATTTAGCTTGGTGGTAGGCGGGTTGAAGAACCTCTTCAGACTGCCGGATAATGTGGTAGCACCCCACTGAACTCCGAGCCAATGCCAAGGTAAAGGAGATTTTTTGAAAAATTATGAAAAATCTCTTGGTAGATCCTACCAACGACCATTGGTAAGAGATTGTTTTCAGTAAACCCCAAAATTGTGAAAATGAAAATTTAAGTCGTTGGACTGCATAATTGAGTCATGGAAATTCGATACGATTGTTTATATGCAAAGGATTTTATTTATTGCATTGAATAACAGTTGATATAAGTGTTTGACATTACCACATTCACCCCACATTTATATGTTACATGTCACTGTACTCCACTCACTAGGTATTTTAAATATTCACCCCTCTCCTTTAACCTTTTAGAGGAAGTATAGACTTTGGTGGGTATTGACTAATTCAGAGATCTTTTAGTGATCCATGATAGGTATTGGTAGTTGATTTTATTTTCTTGAGACTTGATGTAGTTTCATTCGTGGAAGGAAAACTATTGTACTATTCTTTTGAGTTTTGGATTCAATTGATACTTGTCATATTTTTGGGATAAGTATCGGTGGAATTCAAGCTTGGTTTACGTGGAAAGTGTTTTTTTTTTTTTTGTTTAAAAATTATCTTTGCAAAACTTATTGTTCTCATCTAGGACATTTGGACTTTTATTGGGATTTATTGAAATATTTTGTAATTGTAAATTATGTGAAACTCTGGAACGGCTGGGATGACCAAATTTGGATGCATGCATATACAGGAAGTCCTTAATTGTGTGCCGACGCATGCTTGTGTGTACAGGGATGGACCGGATGAATCCTTTGCATGCGAGTTGTTATTTGATTTTCTTGTTTTGATGGGCTTTATGTTTTGAAAGATTTATTATAAAATTAGAATGCCTTGTGCTATCCCGGTATATGAGGAAGTTCTGCTCGTATACCGAGATAACGCTGTGGTTGTCGCGTGCTCAACTTGAGGGTTGGGGCGTGACAATCACTGTGAGAGGAATGACATTTTCTGAGTAGATATGCTCGTCAGAAAGTCCCTTGAGAGACCCTATGGGAGATTGAAGATGAGATGAGTTGAAACCCTTTCGCTGGAAAACGTTCCAAGTGAGAAGATCATAATCTGCTCCTTGATCAACTAAGACCCTTTTAAGAAGGTAAGACTCTACTTTGATAGCGATGACCAAAAAGTCGTCATGATTGAGATCGATTCTGGTTAGTTTGACATATTTAGAGTAAGCAGTGAGAGATGGAGGGTACGTTTGGCCAGAGAGTCAGTTTGTTTTCCATGAACGGTGCCAATGTGTTAGAGATGGGTTTCAGTTTCACAGATACTGACTTCTTTTGACTCGAACGAGTGCTTTAAGGGATGAAATGAAACCTATAAAAAACTGCCAGATGGTACTCTGACAGGAGAGACTTCGACACTCAAGCCAGAAAAAGCAGTTTTCGATAGGAATGAAATAGACTGAGTAAGAGAGGGTTGAGGATAATAGTCATGTGATTTGTGTGTTAAGTGTATTGTATTAAGAGAGCATATTTGAGATGTAACATACAAAATATTTTTATAGGTTGGTAGTTTGTGAGTTGTGTGTACTGAGAGTATTATAACCCTAATTTTCTTATGAAGCTGTCCTTAAATCTCGGAATTCTTTTAGTTAAATACTTTTAAAAGATTTGGAATCTTTATCACTTGGAAAGTCCATTTGTGCCGAGAAGATCTATTCCATATCGATTAGATTTTAAAGGTTTCTTTCTTTATCTAGGATATATATCTTGTAATCAAATAGAAAACAAACACTAATACGTATCTTAATTGAATATTATCTTTAGTCACATAGGGTAAATGATTAACTCATTACCAAAACTGTTGATCACCAACCAAAGAGAAAAGTATAATCTTGAACTTATCGAATGCTCCTGCGGGTTACGAACCGATTAGACTGTTACCAATAGAGGTTAATCGAGAAGTTAGTACACGTTTTATCCTTTGAAAAAATAAATCCATTATTGTTAAAACATTTAAGCATGAGTACACGTTTTACCCTTCAAAAAGATAAATCCCTTATTGCTATCATGTTTTAAGCGTGTAATGCTTATTGGGTTATGGGTTTAAAAGATTTCGAGTTCAACCCTAATAAGTCCTTATATTATGTCCCATGGGCACATATTTAAATATATTTAATATGACAATTTATATTAAATATTTTATAAGAAGTTTTTTCATATATTTAAAAAAATTAGTATAATTGTTTCGAGTTTTACACCGATTAAACATATAGAAAAATTATTATTAAAATAACATCCGTCAACAATCAACATTTAAATTACATGGATGATGCTACGAATTTTTCATATAAGCAACATGAAATAAATAAATTCGACCAACTTTTCATCAAACAACAAGTGTAAATTACAACAAACAAACAAGAGGAGCAACCCCAGTCACCAAAACGCTCTCCACAGATACTCCGCAGCCGGTTACGGTTATGCCCTCCCCTTTAAATCACTGGGAAGACCAAATTGCCCTCGTGCTCCAAGGAAAGCCTAACCACGAAATGACCGACTTATGCTGACGTGGCAATAGCCGGCGAAAGCACACGAGGTTGCAAGTACACGCGAAGACCGTGCTTCATGAAGAGAGTCAAAGACATTTTCTGCGCAACCCGATGACCCGGAACCAGCGATAGCCGGTAGCGCAATAGCACTGCTGAGGCCACTGACTTCATTTGCAAGTAAGCCAAGTCTTTACCTAGACAGGTCCTCGGACCGGCATTAAAAGCCACGAACTTGTAGCCATCCTTGGGTGGTTCAAACCGGTTTCCCTCACTGTTGAGCCACCTCTCCGGTATAAATTCGCAGCAATCATCACCCCATATACTCGCCATCCTCCCAACCGAATAAATTGAATACGTCACGGTTGAACCGGCGGGCACAAACGTTCCATCCGGTAAAACATCGTCGGAAATCGCATACTTAAAATCTTCGGGCACGGAGGGGTATAAACGAAGCGTCTCAGCCAAAGCAGCTTTCAAATAAACCAACCGGTCCGCTTCGTCGAAATCCAACGGCTTTTCGACCCACTTCCGTTTATCATCGCCACGTGTATCCCTCAAAACCGTTGATATTTCGTCGATGATTTTTTCCTCCACCCGTGGGTTCTTCATGACGAGCCAAAAGAACCAACTCAATGCGACTGATGACGTGTCACGCCCAGCGAGGACAAAATTGAGGGCAATTCTTTGAAGGACAGAACTGGGAAAATAATTCCCATCCATGTCCTTCTTTTTCAAAAACCGAGACAATAAATCGTCGGACGGGTTTTCTTTCCGGGCCGTGATTGCTTCATTCATGTATTTTTCCACAACTTGGAGGCTCTTCTTTAACCTTCTCTCGGCTCCAATTCTAAACACCTTTTTGAATTTCCACAAAAACCCAGGATAAAGCAAACGTTGTAAAGTGGCCTCGGTCGCGGAATCAAAAGCCATAGCAAATGGGTTCTCGGGAAAATCGGGTGATAATGTTTCCGGGTCTTTACCGAATGTCAACCCGCAAATGTTGTCGAAGGTCAACCTTAGCAACAAGTCCTGCAAATCAACCGAGAATCTCTCGGTCGAAGCCTTGTCCAAAATGAGCCATAACCGGTTTCTAATAGTCCGGTTCACCCACCGTGCCATGGCCTGTCGTAGTGTCCGCGTCGTAAACTCGAGAGCCGCGGTTTTCCGCTGGATCAACCACGTGTCACCATCACTGTTGAATATTCCTTGCCCGAGTAAGTCATGAAAAGCGCCTTGCCAGTTTGGTCCTTTCGGGTAGTTATCGAACCGCGTTCGTAGAATGTGTTCGATATTTTTTGGGTGGCACGTGACCGTGAAAAATCCTTGCTTTTCCGCGAAGAACGGGAGGGCTGTAGTGCAAGTTTGGTAAGTGGCTGAACTGCCTGCTTGGCGGAGGTTGTTGGCAATCCAGTCGTGAATACGAGCCCGGTTCATGTAGAGACTGGGTAGACTTCCGACAAGTGGCCAGGCTTTTGGACCGGTTAATTTCCGGGACAAAAGATTGAACCAGACCAAGTAGGCCGACGTAATGGCTACCACTGTGAAAATGATAGTCCCGGTTTCCATGCTGAGATTTTGAAAAGAGGGTCAGTGTATGTGTGTCAGAATTGGACTTGTCTGTTGTTATGCAATATGATTGAGAGAGTCATGCGAAGAAAACGAAGTATATATATAGGTGGGTTTCATTTGGATTAGAAAGGTTGGCAAGTGAATTGGTTGGGAAAAATATTTGGAGGTAGCTGTTGGTTTGATAGGAACTTGAGTATTGAGTAGGAAAACATGTTTTTTTGGGCTAATTATCGTGTGAGGCCAATAAGAAGTTATACTATTTATTTTCACCCTTAATTTACGGCTCAATAACATTTAATTTAGGTAGTCCTATTACCATTATTCTAAATGAAATATAAACTTTTTAATAATAGTTGTATCATTCATTCAACATTTTCAATGTTAGTTTATTATTAAAATAATGTGATATTTGTTGGAGATAAATTTCAACTCCATAGATTTCGTTTCTTTTTGACTCGAATGGTTGGTTGTTGAAACATTTTGAGACCTACAAAAAATTGTTAGAGCGTGTTCCGGTAGGGAAGATTTCGACGCTCAAATCAAAAATCTCGATTTTTAGTAAGAAAGAAATAGAGAGAGAGAGAGAGTTGGTCTCCATGTAACTTGTGTGTCAAGTGTGGGGATCTCTGAGAGCATACCTACTTATATGCATAGGCACTGTAAGAGTCGTGTGTATCCGAAGTGTTACTACCCTAATTTCCTTATTTGGGGGTCTAAAAATTTAAGGATCTTATAGTCAAATATTCTGTATGATTCGTGATAGTTATCATTTAGGAAATTCAGTGGTATTGGGTGATCTCTCCCTTATCGATTGGATTCTGAATGTTTCTTTTCTTATTTTGGAAATACGATTCGTGTCGAAATAGAAAATAGAAGAACAATGTAAAGTTTAGTCGAATTTCACCTTTAGCTAGTACGATTGATTTCTTATAGAGTGCTTACTCATTGGCTAAGGAGAAAATATGGGTATCGATTCGGGTTTGCCGAACGTTTCTAGGTATCAATTGGATTTTCCTTGTTGGGAGTCAGCTGAACGGTCGGTTAGGATAATACTGATAATATTCTTTTAGTGTGTCGGGTCATGTCCACCTTTCAAGGAAATTGATATCGATTTATTGATACATTTAGGCGTACCTGTCTCTTTAGATTTTAGACTTTATAGGATTGAACACTTTTCATATTGGATCTTTCGAATGGACCCCATCATTTACCCTCGACTCGTGGTATCGTTTCATGAGAAAGGCGCCATAAGTGATGACTATCGAAAAGGTATGAAACTTTTAATACAACAGGTATCATTTCGATTTTCGTGAATCGTCTTCAATACTCTTTATAAAGCCATGTGTCTTAGCATACACTTCTGTATTTTCTTATACGAACCTTTGCTTTCATACAAGAGTTGTTTTGGAAAAAATAATGAAGGTATCTTCTTCCTATTCCCATCAGAGTATTAATGATATACGAAACACAATAATCGAGAAGGAACTTCAAGAGATCCGAGATGATATGTCACTAGGGAGCAATTATGCATTGGTGTTGGCCACTAAGAAGAATAGGGCAAACAGGGCATCAAATAGTTGTGTCCCCATGTATAAACAAATTGTGAAATACAGTTTGAAAGTTTCATATACGGGCCCACTTGGGGATGTGATTCGATATTGGAATGTTTACCCTCCACTACTTATTCTTAGTGTTTGGCGCTTTGTAGTTGCGATGATTTCTCTACTAGGGTTATGTCGCCTCGGTTTTGACTTAGAAATTTTGGAGGTCCTTTTTTCATTGGTAAGGTACGGAAGCTAATGCTCCACTCAAGGTTGGTACAAATTACAGACTCATCAGGATTCCTACTAAAATTTTTATTACAGTGAATCGAAAAACAAACATTGGATGCAGAAGTATTTTTTTGTAAAATTTCTAGATAGAGATCTCCTGCCCGTATTGCTATATGTCAATCAGGTGCCTTTGTTAAAGGTAAAACCTCCGACCCCCACTCGCCATTCCCGTTTTTCGTAATCTGTTAAACACTATTACGAGTTGACTCAATGGAACATCTGGGTGGATTCACTTGTGGAGGACCAGATGCTACTCTTGGTGGACCTGTTAATCGACGAAAGGAGGAAAATTAATATGCATATTCTTTTGAGACAGAAGGAGAAAGACTTGGTTGATGTGCTGACGTTTGTAAAGGAATCCCTTTTAGAGGAAATTTTAACCGACAAGCAGGTAAGGCCGAATGTCAAAAGGCTAGTGGAGGAAGTCAATAGGCCTTCTAGGGTTCAATCATCGAGGAAGATAAAAATTCAATTGCCTGTGTTATCCGAAGAGACGAAGAAATCTAAGGAGGTTGGGGAACATGTTTCCCTTACGATATCTAAGCATGTCGAACCGTTAGGAGTAGGGTCGGAGGGAGCCGACAGCCTATCGTTGAACACATCGTCATCGATAGGGGAGGTTAGGAGAAGCGTCCCGATTGGAAAGGTTCTTGAAGTGAAGGGACCGATAGGCATTTCTACTCTAGTGGTGGAAGAAGAGCCATCAGCGGGGTCGAACATTCCTGTTGCCCCTGTGGATGAGGTATCCGGATAGTTTTCTGTAGAGCCCCAAGGCTTTCCTCAAGAAAGAGGGGAAGAGGTTGGCATTTCGTCTCTTATTCCTGTTAGATCATTTGATGGTTGGAAAGAAGTACAGGGGAAGGATTGGTCGCCATCTATGTGGGGGGCCACCAGTAAAATTATGTTGACATTGAAAAGGTACTCCAATTAGCAAAACGGTTTGACTTTTATAACCCTAAATTGGAATTGCATAGGATGTCTCAAAAACAGATCGACAATGCCCTCCACTCTATTTGTCAGACGATATTACTTCCTACTTGGACTCGCTTTGCTTTGTTTTCATTTGACTTTATCTGACTTGTGTTACTTTCCCTAGACTGTAGCCTTAACGAAATTTTAGAGGCAAAGGAGGAAGCAGTTCGAGAAGCACGTCAACCATTTGGGTAATCAGGTGTTGGTGCTGCAATACGCCCTTGAACAGAAAGAGAAGGAAGCTAAGGTAAGGAAAGTATCGAGCGTTTTGCTCATTAAGAAAGATGAGCAAAGCAAGTATTTATGGTAGGATCTGGCCCTATCCCAGAAGCGCTGCGAAGAACTGGAGGCTGAGGTGCAGCTTTACAAGATGAGATTGATAACTGCCAACAAGCTAGTCCAATTATGGGGGGAGTCTTTTCGAACGGCCGAACGGAAGATAACCACTCTTGACGAATCCATTACTAGGGATGCCACAGCTCTTAGGCGCTCTCATCATAAGTTGTTTAAAAGGTTAAAATATACTAAGGAGATATTTTGCCAAGTCAGTAGGTATGATGCTTTATCCCCTTTCAAAGAGACAGCAGGTGGGGTAGTAGCAGACCGGGGTTCGGTTCCTATGGCTTTAGTTGATCATCATGCTGGATCGATCGTGACTCTGACAGCCGTGGAGTCTTCTTCTTGGGAGGTTTTAGCACTTTTCCCTTTTTCTTCTAACCTTATATGACTTTTGTACCATGGAGTTTTTTATCGAAAGGCTTTTTGCATGTGTGTATCTTGCGAAAGATATTTTCTTAATCGTTGGAATAGACTTCTTTTGCATGCTCTTGGCGTAACTTGTCACTTTTGATAATTTTCGAGTTGGTTGACTAGTAGGGAAGCATTAACTCAGTCAAGGATATATCTCCTTCACTAATGGGTTTATCGATCGAGTTGTAGTTATCCCTCTGGAGACCAGATCTCATTGGTCTTTTTGAAAATTTCGGCGGTAATGTTTCGGTTGGAGAAGATACCTTCCGACGATAGATTAATGTGACTTAATTTTGTCTGATGGAATGGGTCATATCGATAAGTCTGGGCAAAGTAGGCCCATGTGGGGAGATAGGTCTATTGGTAGGTCAAGGCGACATAGACCCATTTGGGGAGATAGATTCTCTTGGTAGATCGGGACGATATAGACCCGTTCGGAAAGATAGATTTCATCGGTAGGTCGAGACAACTTAGACCCGTTCAAAAAAATAAATCCCATCGGTAGGTCGGGACAACATAATCCCGTTTGGGAAAATAAATTTTAACGGTAGGTCAGAGCGACAAAGGGTCATTCAGGGAGATAAATCTCATGGTAGGTGGGCAACATAGAGCCGTTCGATGAAATAGATCCCGTCAGTAAGTCGGGGTGACATAGGCCCGTTCGGGGAATAGATCTCATTAGTAGGTCGGGACAATATAGACCTATTCGGGGAGATAGATCCTATCGGTAATTCCATTGCACACGATCAATTCATTAGAATATGTTGTCATAACAAGAGATTGGTAACAAATAAATTAAAAATGAATACAGAGAGATAAGAGTCAACCGTTATAGGACATTGTGAAAACGTTCGTTAAGAGAGAAAGATTCAGAGTTTACTTGGAGAAGAGCGTAGAAAACTTCGGGTCATAGGCCGAAAAAATGCTGGTGGGAGTATAAGGTTTATGCAAAAATTGTTCGTCATAGATCTGGAGGATTACTCCATCCGATCTGTTATGCGGCGGTCGACCAGTTGGTCGTTTATTTGGTCTATTCTCCTATGGCAGATCACACCGATCAGGGGAGGGTATGTTCTTCCCTTCCATACTGATAAATTTTTATAATTTTTTGCTTCAAACTAAAAACTCCAACTCATCTTTGAGTTTTCTGCAATCGTCGGTTGTGTGGCCATAGTCTCGATAGAAATGAGAATACTTTGTTCTATCTTTCTTGGAGTTGTCTTCTGTAGAATAACGAGAACACTTGATGTATAGCTTACTCTTGATCTAAAATACAAATTAACTACGGGTCTCATTTAGGGGAGCGTAAGTATTAAACTTTCGATGGGATAGGGGACCCGGTCGATTCTTTTTTGCAAAAGGTTGTCGAGACAATCGATTGCATTCTCTTCGGAATAATCTATTTTTATGTCAATCAAATGTCTCGACCTCTTCAGCTGCGATATACTTTTTGACACGGGTTTAGAATTCTTGGATAATTGAAGGAGGGTTCTTTGTGATCGATATTTTCATGCTTGAAGAGCCCAACCCAGTAAATAATGGGGCTAACGAGATATTATGGTCTAAAACTGAAACTTTCATCATCTTGGCTTTGAATTTATCCAAAAAGTCTTTTAGGGACTCATCATCCCTCTGCCGTAGTGATAATAGAGAGGTGGACTTTCTATTGACTTCTCGACTAATCACAAAATGGGCCTCAAACTATTATCGAGCTGGAAGAAACTCTTGATATCGAGCAGTGGTAGAGAGTTAACCACGTTAGTGCATTCCCTTTAAGAGTAGTGGAAAAGTGCTTGTACATGCCTTCATCTGTCATATCTCTTGAGATTATCACTGTCACAAAGTAGGCTGCATGATCATGAAGGTAGGTCATACCATTGTACTTCTCTATAGGAGGCAAAAGTATATCTTGTGGTATCGGTTTCGAAGAGATTTTTGAGTCAAAGGGTGACATACTAGAAGGGTAAAGGGGAGCTTTATCCCTTCTTGTGCCAACTCATTTAAGCTTGTCAGCTACAAGTTGTTCAATCTATTTCCTTAGGTCGTCAGGGTCATGGTGGGAAATAACCGATGGTTCATAAGTTAGACGAGGCGTTAGTAGTCGAGGTCATGCATGTCTCAACCCCCTACAGAAGATTGTCTTTCTGGTTTAATGGCGTGGCTGAGTTCTTCTAGTTGTTTGTTCATATCCTGTATTACAGATTCTAACATTTCCAACTGAGGGTGATTGGACATTGGTGCATAAGGCACGATCGGATATTCTTGAGGCACAGGTTGTGGAACCTGTTGTGATCGAGGAGATAGAGGATGGACATTAGGGTTATCGATAGAGTGAGTAAGGGCCACTGGTAAGGCGGCATCGGTTGAGGTGGTCGTATGTCCGTCTATAATGGATACAACTTTTGACATGGTTCTGGTTCTTCTCTTTGGAACCATGACTATCTGAAAAGTTTGACAAAATTGCTCTACTCTGTTCCCACATACGGTGTCAATTTGTTGGAGATGAGTTCTGACTCCACAGATTCTGATTCCTTTCAAGTCGAACAGTTGGTTGCTGAAATAGTTTGAGACCTATAAAAGACCGCTTAAGGGTGTTCCGATGGGAAGACTTCCTCACTCAAATTAGAAAGAGTGATTTTTGGTAGGAAAAAAAATAGATTGGGAGCAAGAGAGCGAGAGAGAGAGGACTGATCCCCCTATGACTTGTATGTCAAGTGTGGGGATCTTTGAGAGTATACCTGAATTTCGGCATACCGAAAGCTTATATGCATGGGCGCTGCAAGGGTCGTGTGTGTCCTGAGTATTATAACCCTAGTTTCCTTATCTGGGGGTTTGAAGATCTCAAGATTTTATAGTCAAATATTCTGTACGATTCATGATAATTATCATTTAGGAAGTTCAGTGGCACGATGAGATTTCTTTTCTTATCGATTGAGTTCTGATGGTTTTCTTTCTTATCTTGGAGATACGATTCATGTCAAAATAGGAAACAGAATATCAATATGAGATTTAGTCGAATTTCACCTTTAGCTAGTATAATTGGTTTCTTAACGAATGCTTACTCATCGGCCGAGGAGAAAAAAGAGGTATCGGTTCGGGTTTGTCAAATGCTTTTAGGTATCAATTGGATTACCCTTATTATGAGTCAGCTGAACGATCGGTTAAGATATTGTCGATGACATTCTTTTAGTGTGTTGGGTCGTGTCCACCTTTCAAGGAGATTGATCTCGGTCTATCAATACGTTTAAGCGTATCTACGTCTTTAGATCATGGGTTTTATAAGATTGAACACTTTTCAAATTGGATTTTCCGAATGAGCCCCCATCAGTTTTAGACTATAGTTATTAGATGATTTGTAAGTATGCTAATTTTCTTTTTTATATCGTTCCAATTATATCATGTTATGTATAAATTGAGTACAAAATAGGTATTAGCTTAGTTGTTCGACAGATATTAATGTACATCCATATGATTTACTTTTATTTGATATCAAGGAGTTTGTAAAACGATATTGAACTTACAAATTTGACATGTTTAGAGATGAGGAAATATTGCGACAGATGCGTTAACGAAGGAAGTTCGTGAAAATAAGTTTGATTTTAACGTGTTAGATTCTCCTACGTCGTGTTTTGAATCCTTTCTTGATGCTAATGTAAAGAAAGTCTATTTTTTTTTTTAGAGATTTTAAAATCTTTTAGTATATTTTTCTCTCACGAAACAAAAAAGAGAATGTAATTGTTAAAAAACCATAAAAATTTCCTTACAACTGTTACCTTCATAATAGGAAAAATTAAAAAATGGTTTTTTTTTTTTTTTTAAGTATTATTCTTCATAAATTTAGCCTTTTCGTGTGCCGGGTCTTTCTTTGATTTTTAAAGCTTGCTAACCAAAAATAATTAAGCTGAATGATCTCTTTCACTTAACCAAAAATAAGAAAAAATAATGTTTGGTTAATACTGTAACAGTTCTTCATTAAAATCGTGAAAGGAGATTAAAATTGGGTGCAGTTGTTTTCCTAAAGACCTGGTTTGCTGGTGCATAGGTTGGGGGTATGGTTTATTGTTCCTCTTAAAGGAGACTAAGCTTATTAACCAAGCTTGCTGTCTGAGCATTAGTCCTAGCTTCGTACAAGTGCAGTCCAGAGCTACTATACCTACTCCAAAGAATCCGAAATTCTCAGAAGATTTTCTCAACAACCCCTCTTTTTCTTGTTGACAAGTTCAATTGCGGGGGGGAGAGAGAGAGAGAGAGAGATAGACAGAGGGTTGTTCGAACGGTTTAACCATACTGAAGAAATAGGGATTGTTTGGAAATGTAGAGTGAAATCTAGGCATGTGAAGAAGATGGGAGAAGGGAGAAATGAAATTTGACCGAGGATCCCCGAAGAAGAAGAAATAGAAGTCCCAAACGTTTCCTATTACCATTTCTCAAGGAAAGCCATACCAAATCCTTTTGCTTGTAAGGATCTTTTCCAAACTTAGAAGTTGGAGGAGTTTCCTTCCCACTCCGTGTACGTGCACTGAATTAGTAGTGGTAGTGCGGTTCCCACAACACTCACATAGTCAATCATTAGCAAACTAACAACACACCTCATTTGTACATATAAGGAAGGAATGATCACATTACCCTCTCCCTCTCCCTCTCTCTCTCTCTCTCTCTCTCTCTCTCTCATGACAAAGTCACCTCTCTGACTTATAATACGACTGATATTAAACCAATCGAACTGAATTTTTATAACAGTTTATATTAATATATTTTTCAAATAATTTTTTAAATTAAAAATATATTTTTGTATTTAAGGTCCGAAACCCCCCGGAAAGGAAGAGAAGATAATATCTATGAAGAGGAGCTTGGGGTTTCGAAACATTGCCCCAGGGCAAGGGGAGGAAACTTGTGCAAAATTCGTGTAAGATTAATTTGGAAAGGTGAGGAAATTTTAAAATTAGTTTTTTAGATATAAACAAGAGATTTAAACTCGAAATCCTAGAAAAAAAAAAGTGATAATAGCAATTAAATTATAATTTATCAATAAAATTTTAAATATCATATGAGGTCAAATACCATATAACTAATTAATAGTAAAATGCAAGTTTTGCAAATAATTTTTTATTGGACAAAAATAACAATTATTAGTAAAAATAGTGGTGTAAATATTTTTTATTTAATACCCACACCTTTTTTTTAATTACGATATTTGAATTTGAGATTTTCAGATTGAGTAGTTATTAGATTGTTCTTTTAAAAATTTTGATACTTGGTATAATAATAAGAATATTAAATTTTTTTAATTAAATTTTTGATTTTGAATTTTAAAAGTAAAAAAAATAGATATCGAGGTGAATGAATCTAATTACTAATTAGTATTGAATATTAGTCGGTAAAAAATTATATATATTTAGTAATAATCGGATCTAAATGGGCCACATCCTCGTATGTGGCCCAATTTGATGATAGGAAAACACGGCCCATTTGTTAAGCAAGAGCTATTTCCGCAAATTGCTGGACAGACGGGAACACGAACGTTCTTCCCTGCAAAACCCTAACCCTAAACGTTAAATTTTCGTCTTCTCATTCTCAAGTCAATCGAATCGTGAAGGTCGGAGAAGAATGGCGTCGACGAAGCCGACAGTGCTACAGTTCGCGGCGACATCGTCGAGTTTGTCGGCGAAGGTTCATCCGTTGGTTATATTCAACATTTGCGATTGCTACGTGAGACGTCCCGATCAAGCCGAACGAGTCATCGGTACTCTTCTCGGCTCGATTTCTTCCGATGGAGTTGTTGACATTCGAAACTCTTACGCTGTGCCTCACAATGAGTCTTCTGATCAGGTGTCTCTCTCTCTCTCTCCCCCTCCCTCGAAACCCTAATTTTGATTTTATAGTCTACGTACGAGAGAAGTACAATGTTGAGTGGTGATTTTAATGGAATATGTGGGTTTCGAGTAATTTTGGTAATTGTGAGGGCTCGAATTGCTATGTTGGTGAAAGGTATTCCTTGCTTGCAAATTTTGTGAACTACTCTCTTCTATGTTGCATTTGCATTCTGGTTTGAGTGTCATGCTCTTTATAAGGAGAAGGAATTTAAAGTCCATCCGGGGGAATTGGTATATTGGACATTTGTAGTTCTGGTTTCGGATTGAATTTGCCAGTTTTTTGGATCAATAACTCAATATTGATGCCATCATGTTGAATTTGATATATGGTCAGTCATCTCGCAAAGAATATCCTAGTTTGGGTGGCTCAAATTCAGTGCGGTTGAATTAAGATTCCTACATTTGAATTATTGCATTGACTTTGTTGACTTCTAAGTAGTGCTAAAAGGTGGCATGTCTTTCTTTGGCATTGATACAGGTCGCTTTGGATATTGACTATCACCATAATATGTTAATGTCCCACCAGAAAGTGAACCCAAAGGAGGTCATTGTTGGATGGTAATCTTCGAGCTCCTAATATTTATTTAATGCTGTTGGCATGAATGATGTGTATCTATTCATATGTTTTATGTTATTCGAATTAGTCTATAGCCCTGAGCACCTCCTTTGTTTCCCAGTCAGTTGTTGTACCACTTTTTCTCCCAAACTTACATTTTTCTTTTTGGTTTTGACTGGCGGTATCATATATTTAGGTAATTTTCCTTCTTCCAATGGCTGGGAGAAGGTGAGATTTAATTCATTCTCATTTTTTGTGGCCAGTGAGCCAAAGTTTCTGTTGGTAGGGTTATTGTACCTTGGATTGTAATGTTTTAACTTGAAATATGATTTTTGTGTGTGTTCATCAATTTGTTATACTGGGGATGTATAAATCAAATTATATATATTGGGTTTTTAGTTTCTGATCATTATTTTATTGCTTGACTATTCGGTCTCATCCTTTTTTTTTGGACCTGACACTTAAATATTTTCAGGTATTCAACTGGCTTTGGTGTTTCAGGAGGTTCTGCTTTGATCCATGAATTCTACTCTAGAGAAGTACCAAATCCTGTTCACTTAACAGTTGATACAGGATTCAAGAATGCTGAAGCTTCTATAAAGGCTTTTGTTTCTGTCAGTTTGTCCCTTGGAGATCAACAGCTTGCTGCACAATTCCAAGAGATTCCCCTGGACCTCCGAATGGTTGAGGCTGAGCGACTTGGTTGTACGTATTTAGCCTTGCACTTAAACTCTCATGCATAATTGAATTTCTACGGATAGAGTTTTGTGACTCTTAACATGGCATGCTACTATGAATTATTAAGAACCACTCAATCACGGAGTTTGATTCATTTGTTAAGACAAGTAATTGCTAACACATGCTGCCACTCAAGCCCCAGGTCCACCCTGGAGAAAAAGAGGAAAAAGAAAACCTATAAGAAGGGGAAATAAACAAAAGAGCTGTCACAATCAGCATATTTAGACACACATTGTTGTGGCCACTGGATTTGTAATGCAGTTTATTTTTATCATGAATGCTTCTTCGATTAACTTACGGGTGATCTCTTGTTGGCAGTTGACGTCTTAAAGACAACAATGGTTGACAAACTGCCTGGTGATTTGGAAGTAATGGAGAAGTCAATGCAGCGGTTACTCACTTTGATAGATGATGTTCACCAATATGTGAATCATGTTGTGGTGCGAACTCAAAACTTTGGTCCTGAGTCACCACTTCATTTTAGGTTTCATTTTGGCTCATAAAAATTTCCTTGTCAGGAAGGACAAGTTGCTTCTGATAATAGCATTGGACGGTTCATATCAGAAACAGTTGCCTCCATCCCCAAAGTGTCCCCAGCTGCCTTTGATAGGCTTGTGAATGACGGTCTTCAGGTACACTGAATTACAAAATTCCAGTGCATGGCTAACTTAGTAATTTCCATGTTTACTATGCTTATTTATTTATTTATTTATTTATTAACTATATGGAATTGGTCTGTAGTGTTAATGATCTGATGCCTTTGGTTAAAAACTGAGATGCAGAGAGAAGCTTTAAATCAACTCATGCATAATACTGCAACAGAATGTCCCTTCCATTTGCTCACAATTTAGTTCAGCTTATTACTGATGAGACCATGGGACTAATCTTTTGATTTTTGTTTTCATCAGGACCAATTACTCTTGCTATATCTATCAAGCATTACCAGAACTCAGCTCGGCTTAGCTGAGAAGTTGAACACTGCTGCTCAAATTCTCTAAGCCCGCAGAATCTTTAGGTATTGGTGATGGCGATTCTGCTGCCTTTTTTTGGCTCTCTTTCTTTTGCCCCTTTCTCAAATTGTTCTTTTATTGCGCCCGCAAAGTAGCATGTAGTTGCTTCGAGATATAGTGCAGTGGCACTCTGGTGTGAACTCAGAAGATTTTGACATTCTATTAAAAGCCTTTCCCATCAAAGGGGTGCAATCATTGATAAATACTGCTTGATGTCGGACTTCCCCGACAAACAGAGGCCTAAAAAATTGGAATGTGATGGGGCCGCGGGTGTGAATGCCAAGTTCCTTTTTTTTTTTTTTTTTTTTTTTTTTTCAAGAATGCCCGGTTCTGTGAGCAGTCTTTCCTTGGGTACTTGAAAAGCGAAAGTGGAAGTGGACCTGTACATGGGCCTGACTAAGCCTCAGGAACCAGTGATTCCGGGCCCCGAGGAAGGTGAATCGGGTCGGAACCGTGACGATGCCAGACCCGTCCCTTCTTTGTTGTGTTGCCCAACTCTTCGCTGGTTCTGATATTGGGCCAGGCTACGGAACCGACATTTGGGTAGTCGGCCGAGTAATCTTCAACCTAAAATTATTCCAGATTTCAACCCTGGAGGTTTTTTCTATTAAGACAGTAAGAACGCAGACCGAAGCAAGTGGGTGGATTGCTATAATTCCACGTGTCTTGATATTAACCATGTTTCTTCGGATCATCCCGTCTCACAAAAAATAAAAAGGAAATAATAAGAGAACTGAAAGGGAGAGCACGTAGACAAGACACTTGTGGCGAACTCGCATACCAAACACGACTTCCAATTTTGAAACTTCATCCAACGGTTAGGATTGGGTCTGAAGAGTAGAGTGGGCAACATTTATCTTAGCCACACTCCCACCATTCCCTATTTCCATAGCTCTACGGGTTCCTCAAAAGCTAGCTAACATAACGAAAGGGAAATGGCTTCATTGACAATGGTGTTTTCTCCGGTCTTCACCACCGGAAGCGTGTACGCGGCGACCGCCACCAAGAGCGCCGGAGGAAGCGGCGAGGAAAAAGGACTATGGGATTGGATACTTGGAGGGCTTCAGAAGGAAGATCAGCTTCTGGAGACTGATCCAATTCTGAAGAAGGTGGAGGAGAAAACCTCTGGTGGAGGAGGCCGCAAGAACTCCGTGGCAGTCCCACCTAAGAAGAAGAATGGGAATGGTGGTGCCTTTGGAGGCCTTGGAGGTCTCTTTGCCAAGAAATGAGTCCCTCTTGCACATCACTCTCCATTGCTCGGTTGTCCTTTTTCAGTCCTTGTCCATCATTGATGTTTTCTCGATATTTGTTTGTTATCAGAAAAGGAAAAATAAACTTGAATGCCCATTTTATAGCCCCTCGATAATTTTCATTAACAAAATTGAACCTTAAATCGTGATTAATTCTACTTTTGCCTTGCCTTAAAAATACTTGGTATTGCGTATCTAGTACACAATTCATTTTCATATGCGTAGATTATTCACGTTCATCTTCATTTTCTATTACTCAATAACTTAAAACGTGTGGAGCAAGTTGAATTGAGAGTCCAAATCCAATTTTAGTACACAGCAGACTGCGCCTTCTTGCTTTTTCCTCAGAGAACCTAATCTACTTGTCTGGCATGGCATCCACTTAGATATTTGATTATGAAGTGGTTGTCTAATTCCAAACCCGACCCGATTCCTGTGTTCCAAGGCACTGAATTCGCTATGTTGTTGCTCTGGTACATGACCAAGTTAGGAAGAATGAACATATGATTTTTTCGATTACAGAGTATGATGGGTGTCGGGGTTGGCAGAATCCCAAATTCATCCCAATCAATGCCTTCAATATGAGCATGGGCAGGCCCCTCTACGGCCAGAACTACATTCTACATTTGTTGATGAATAATACTAGATACATGAAATGAAAGTACGAAATAAATCTTTACGATGTCCCAAGAGAAAAGTGCCCGGTGGCAACAGCTCCCTTTCCCCACCCCATAAGAATCTAGTGATAATAATCCCCCCATAATGTGATGTTCTATTCTTGTTATAATAAAAAAAAAAAATTACAATAATCTACGTAAATATGTTTTAACCGATTTCTAAACAAAACATATTAATACTTATTGTCACATAAATTTGGTTTATAATTCATTTGTTCCCATCTAATGTTAATGTATCCTGATACATCTTATGATGATGCTGTTGCAAATCACAATTAGCATTAACCATACAATTTTCTTTTTTTTTTTTTTTTATTACAATGAGAATTAAATCAGATCACAAGGTTAGAAATTATGATCATTAAATTAAATTGTCGCCTTGGGGACAGCATTAGCCATACATGGGAGACCAAGAAGACGGCATAAAAAATTTTATAGGTTTTGAGATTGTTCATACGTTCTTATCCAAAGCTGTAGAGCACTTAGAATATACAACTCAAAAGTATTCATAATTTAGTTAAATATCAGGGCCATAATCCAGAAAACTTGCGAGCGCTTGCCTGTTCAAGCGAACAGGGTATGCAAACATAAGCAGAAGATATATATATATATATATATAATTTCCAGTGTTTCTCTTCTGAAAAATAAGTTACACAGAACTTTATGAAATTTCAAATTGTTGTCGTATATGGGAAATTGGAATACATTTAAGAAGAAAATACACTCGGCCAGAGCTAATTATGCTTTTTAACAAGTTTGCGCGTTCACGCTTTATCATGACGACCTTCTCAGTGCCTAAAGAATTGCTGTGACTTGCAGCCCTGTGGCCTTTTCTCCATGAAAACCAACAGACAACTGCTCAAACCTACAGCACTTGGGACTGAATCTTAAATTAGGCACAAAACCTTGTAAACATATAAACTAGAAAAATTCGCCCCACAATATCTTTTACATAATTGTGTACTTGGACAGAGGGCATCGTCTTTGTCTGAGATGGAAGTGAAGTTTTGATTTCTATGACCGCTTGTGTTCATGTGAGTAAATTTGTACATGCACGAGAGAGAGAGAGAGAGAGAGAGGGGTTGAAATCAATTGTTTCCGATTAATGTTACATGGACCAAATAAGTCATGAATTAAATTGTACTGAGTAATTCACATCAGAAAAAATCATGAACTTTCAAACTTAATTTTAAATTTGTTAAAATACCTTCCAAATTAAGTTAAAAAAATAAAAAATAAAACATGCTGAGATGAACTACTATGTTAGATTTGATTCATGACTCATTTGATCCGAGTACCATTACTCATTGTTTTCCAAAACTTACACCAACAATTTCTGTTGTGTTTTTGGTAGCTTAGCAATCAGCATGTACAGCATGACGACCTTGACAATCAGAAAACTTTATTTTCAGACAATCCTCTTAATGCTGTGCAGTGGAATTCAAATTCCAAATAATTTTCATTAGGCCTGAGGACAAAATTAGCAAACATACCTTCATGGGGATGTTAGCACAAGTACCAGTGCATGTTCATGATTAAAAGTGTTGAGAACATGGAAAACTATGTCTCAATCAATTTCTAGCCAAAAACCCACCTGCTCAAGCGGCCGAACCTGCTCAACAGAGACCACCCATCCCAATTGTGGACCAAAGCTCCCTCCTTATGCAGGCCCTGGCAAAATTGGAAAATAAAAAAAAAAAAAAAGCACACTCCCTTCGCAGGCATTATCCTGTTCAGGTTCAAAGGGACTTTCTCAGCCTGCCATGCTCTCTGCCCTGGCCAGAGGACCAGCGGGGAAGCAAAAAACAGACACCCCTGGTGCTTTTTATGTCAATAAAATGTACAAGCAAGAGATTTATGCCATAAAATGATAGATACAACATGTAAAGGAAAGTTCTTTATTACTGAGATGTCCTCAACAAGTACAAAGCAAGATAACTTTGCTATCCACCAAACGAACCACTCACTCACCTACAGTCACAAGATGAAGATTGAAAAACATGCCAAACTCAAGTCTCCTTTATTCTGCACATTCACGTCATCCTGCAATGAGATCTCCTGTTAAACATCCCTTGTTTGAGAGATGGAAGAAAAAATATACAGGATGATCTAGTAAAAACAGACACAACCAGATCCAAAAGAAGCTAAATCTGAGTCATTTATGATCATGTCAACTATGCATTCTACCGGTGATCCCAAAAGGAACCAGTGAAAAGGCGATTAGTACCTATAGAGCACCTCCCGTGAAGCCTCAATCATATTTAGTCACACAAACTATTTTACACAACTTAAGGTTTAAGATTACTCTTTGTAATTTTACTCTGGGGTCAACTAACATATGTTAGACTTGGCAGTTGCTACATAACTGCATTAGTCAAAATTTAGCAAGTAGTTTAATCTAATCACAACACACCATAAAATCATCAAGGATACTGACCTTGACCTCTTTGAAAAACCATCCTAACTAACAGGCAAGTAGATTTCTCCACCACTTTCACCATGCTGTTCTCCGGTGACAGTTTTGTTAGCAGCCATAAACTGGGCACTCATAGCTTCCATTCCATGCTGCACAGCCTCCTCAGCACTCCCATAGCCATGTTCCTTGGCATATTTCCGCACATCTTCAGTTATCTTCATAGAACAGAACTTAGGCCCACACATAGAGCAAAAATGTGCCACTTTGGCACCATCAGATGGCAAGGTCTCATCATGGAAGGACATGGCAGTCATGGGGTCCAATGACAATGCAAACTGGTCCATCCATCGGAATTCAAATCTTGCCTTGCTCAATGCATCATCCCATGCTTGAGCTAATGGGTGACGCTTGGCAAGATCAGCTGCATGAGCAGCTATCTTGTATGCTATGACGCCAGTCTTCACATCATCCCGGTTTGGCAAACCAAGATGTTCCTTTGGGGTTACATAACAAAGAAGTGCTGTTCCAAGAGCACCAATATTGGCAGCACCTATTGCAGAGGTTATGTGATCATATCCTGGAGCAACATCGGTGGTTAGAGGGCCAAGCGTGTAGAAAGGTGCTTCATTGCACCATTCCAATTGTTTCTGCATGTTTTCAGGAATCTTGTGCATCGGAATATGTCCAGGCCCTTCATTCATCACCTGAAATTGTACATGTTACATATTTTCAGTAACTAAAAGTCATTAACATAACCAAAAATCAAAATTTGAGAAGAAGAGATCTTGTTTAATTTACCTGCACATCCTTTTCCCATGCTCTGCGGGTCAATTCACCTTGAGTTAAAAGCTCTGCGAATTGAGCACTGTCATTGGCATCATAAATGGATCCAGGTCTAAGTCCATCACCTATAGACAGTGCTACATCATATTGGTTGCAGATGTCAAGTATGTCATCCCAATGCTCATAGGCGAAGTTTTCTTTGTGGTATGCTAAGCACCATTTAGCATGGATGGATCCTCCACGGGAGACAATCCCAGTCATGCGCTTGGCTGTAAGTGGGATGTAGCGAAGTAGAACCCCAGCATGGATAGTAAAGTAATCAACTCCTTGCTCGGCTTGTTCAATCAAAGTATCCCTGAAAACTTCCCAGCTAAGGTTCTCAGCTATACCATTTACTTTCTCAAGAGCTTGATATATTGGAACAGTTCCCACTGGCACAGCAGAGTTGCGTAATATCCATTCTCGTGTCTCATGAATATGTCGACCGGTTGAGAGATCCATAATGGTGTCGGCACCCCACATCGTGGCCCATTGAAGCTTGTGAACTTCCTCCTCAATGGAGCTCACAACAGCAGAATTGCCAATGTTGGCATTTACTTTGACCAAGAAATTTCTTCCAACTATCATTGGCTCTAGCTCGAGGTGCTTCTTGTTGGAAGGGATGATTGCCCTCCCTCGGGCAACCTCTGACCTCACAAATTCGGGATCAAGTTTCTCACGAGTGGCAACATAGAGCATCTCCTCAGTTATTATTCCCTGCTTAGCATAGAACATCTGTGTATATCTTGGTCCCCCCAACTTCTCCCGCCTATCAATCCAGTCATTGCGTAATTTGGGCAGTCCTATTCAACAATTATGCAAGTTAATGATTTCTAAAGAAGAAGAAAACACGGCGTAAGGAACAAATGACAGAAAAAAGATCTTAGTGTATGTATGTTACCAATTCGAGGACTGATGTTCAGAGGGCCACTAGTGTCATAGTTGTCAAAATTGGGTTCACCTCCTGATAGGTGAACTCTTCTGAACGGGACCTTGAGCAGATGTCCCGATTGTTCATGAATAACTTCCCTGTTAAGCATATGCATCCATGGTATTCAGAACACTGTAGAATTTGACACAACACACATATGAATTGAAAAGTAAGCATACGTGTATTCCTTTGAGCTCCTAGGAAAACATTCTTCAAAGGATGGAAGGGGTAGAAAATCAGGTGCTGAGGGATCAACAGTGTGCCTCCTTTGTTTGGTTTTATCCGAATTTGTTGCCGGAGGATCGAAGGTCAGAGTGGCTTTAGGGCCTGAATTTGTGGGAGCTGAATGTTGTTCCTTCTTCTGAATGCTTGGAACGCGCTCAACCACATCAAAACCAGGCAAAAAAGTGGAGCTTAGCAACTTTGCATGGGAAGAGTGATGGTGGCTATTAGTCTTGCATACAACTGATGTCAAAGTACCATGCACTGATGCCATATCTTGATTCTTCAGACAGCTGACACTCTGGATGCATTTACAAATATTCGAATTCATTAACCACACAAACCAATGACTAAATCAACAAAAAAAAAAATAAAAAAAAATGAAGCGGGACCATCCCAAATTTTATATAATTGAAACGAATTTCCATGCCACTGTCATTAGTTTAAAATTATGATTCAAAAAATTACATCTAAAAAAACCCCAAATAAAACACGAAACTGTAAAAGGATTATAAATCAGAACATGCAATTTATAGTCTAAGTCTATGAAGTTGTCAAATTGGAACAAGTGCAAAGCAGTCAGTACGGACACCATACTCGAAACTGAAAAAAAAAAAAAAAAAAAAAAAAAAAAATCAAATCCAGAAACTAAAGACAAAATTCATACATAAGCATGAATGATAAGAGTTTGATTCCCCAACCCAAATCGTGGCACCCCCACCCACACTCCACTTCTTCCCCATACTACGAGTGAAAGGGAAAATGTAAAGACTACCATTAAAGCAGCCCAAGCAAGACTTACTATATCCACATGATCTATACCCCTACCTCTACGAATTGCTTTATTGCTCGCTAAGAATGGCGGAATTAAAATTCTGACCAACAGTTCTTATCTTATTTCTAAGAAAATCAATCAACAATAAACACAAACAAGAGAGAGAGAGGGGGGGGACCTTATGTAGGAGCTTATCTCTTCACCCGAGTCGCCAGAGCTTTCAGCGTCTAGAGAAATGATAGGGCTTGGCGTGATCATTATATAAGGACACTTTAAAGGCTGCGAAGGGAACAGTGATCGCCTACGTGGTACACCCTCAACTCATGATACTCCTGTGATATTTGTGCCTTTTCCACGCCCTTTAACTTCTGACTGTCAAACTTCAGATCCTGGGAATCCCCTCACGCGCCCCTCTCCAAATATATACAAATACTGATTATGATCCATATATAACCATATATTTGTGGCATCCTATAATTATAATTTTAATTATAAAATTAAAATATAAATAATTTTTATTTTCAATTATTTTTGATAAACAACCCATTCACAAATTAATCAAACCCAATAAAAAATAATTTAAAAATTATCTTAAAATGTGAATTAATTAAATTTTTTAATTTTAAAATTGTAATTTTGCCGTTGTTTATATTCTTAAAAAATAATTTTAAAAAATAAAGCCACAAAAACTTTTGATTTGAAATTATAAAAATGGAACGTATGAAGTAAATTTTTGGCCTCATTATTGAAGATCGGAATTTACATGATCTTACCAAAAGGCCGAAAAAGGTACTTAATGATCCTAATTTAGACAAACACACCCTTGCTCCTTATAGTATATGGTTAACTATTTTTTCTTAAATTACCTTTTTTCTTACAAATAAATTTTTATAATTAATTCCAACTAATTTAACACTTAAATTACAGAGAGTAAGTGATCATTAAACATACAAATCTATTATTCTTCATCCTGGAAATTGAACTGTTATCATTAAAATTGTCAAATTGAACATACAAATGTTCGATGTTTAAGGTTTTCCGTTTCCCTCGTAACATTAGAACCCCTGAACTTTGTAATTTATTTTAAATCTTTATTTATTAAGAAAAAAATAAAATAAATAACAAACCGTTATTACAGGCTATTTGAATGAAAAGATTTAGAAAAAAAAAAAATCATGATTTTTTTTCTTTTGAGAGTTTTAATACAAAAAAAAAAAAGAAAATGAGAGATTTAAATAAATTTTAATTTAAAATTTTTCCTCCTTAAAAAATGGAAAGAACAACAACAATAAAAGTAGAAAAAAAGAAAATGTTAGAATTAAAAACATTTTTATATTCTAAAAATATCTTTTAAAAACTAAAAATAAAAATTTTTATTTTCAATAAATTCTATTTATTTTATTTTCTTTTCTTTCGTACGTCTCTCAAACAAAATTAAAAAAATATATATAATATTATCCCATTTTCTTCCTCTTCTGACTGATCTTTACTTTCCTTTTCAAAACTTCCAAAATACTATTAGCAACGAGAGGCTTCTAGAGTGATGAGCCAACAACTTTTAGTCACACAACAATCCAACAATAAATTCTCTCTCTCTCTCTCTCTCTCTCTCTCTCTCTCTCTCTCTCACATTCAGTGGGCATTTCCCCGCTGCAACAGCTTGGATGCCCCAGTAGGAGATCAGTCCAGGAAGAATCGTGGTCCCTCTAAAGCATGTTTGAAAGGCAAAGAGATTTTGTTATCCATCCACCCCGCCCAGGAGCCGATGGACAAATACTGGACGTTGACTACTGCAAAGCAACATTGATATTTTCGGCATCCATTCAAAAATATCAATGCAACCCTAAAATCTCAACAACCCAACACACCCTCTTTCCTCCGTTCTAGCATTACATAAGGCTCGGGCTATCAGTCTCTACGCATATGGCTGAACAGCCTTGTCTTGCATTCTCCCAAAACGCCTACCACAACACGCCTTGCCGTCTTGCAAGAGCTTGGAGTTTTCCGCCACACCTTGACTGCATGGAGTAGACTCGTTATAGGCCTCTAGGCTCTTAGCGGATACACTGAAATGTTTGAAAAACAATACAAAATAAAGATGAAAAGTTACAAAAATAAAACTACTCCCAACTAGTCTAGGCGTGACAGCTTAGTGCGGAAATGGTTGGCCCGAGCACTGAGCTCACACAAGCCCAATCACGCCCAGCGCACCTATCACAGCCACTCCAGTTCTCATCCTCGCAATTTAGAAAGACAAGAAAAAAGAAAAACACTCAATTGAGCTTTAACATGACCAAGCAAATCTCTAAGGTGAAGAACCTGGGTTCTTTGATTCCTATTAATCATAATACAGAGTATTTGTATGTTATTTAATTGCACAGATGAACAAGAAGACCGACTATTATTACTGTCCGCTGAAAAAAAATATAATGTATACAACAGATACAGCCTCGGGGAAAAATGTCTAGATGTGCAAGAGATTTTGGAACAGATGGACATGTATAAAATTAGAAGAACCTGTCAGACAATGGGGAAGGAGGCAGTAGACGATCTTGACAGTTCTCACACTATATATCTTTCTGCCGTTCACCCGATTTGTTTATGATGATTTCAACAAATAGATTATGTGACAAAGAAGCCATCTGATCTTTTTACCTTTAGGGTGTGGAATATACAGTGGTGGGAGGTGGACTTTGGGCCGCCCACAGGAAGGTGATTGCTGAAGAGACATCAGCTTGAAGAGATAAGTCAAGAAATAAGCTTGGATCCTCTGCTTCACAGGAAGTAAAAGAGGAGTTTTTATCAGGAAGCCACTTGCAATGGAAGAAGAGAATCTTGTTTGCCACTAATGAAAATTGTAAGCTCTGCAGGTGTAACCACCAGTTTCAACCACTCTTGTAGCTCTTCGCCTTCTACTTTCTCTTTTTCTGAACAAATAAATAAATTTTCAATGAACAGAAAAAGGAAGAAGAAAAATAGATGAGGCCAGTACTCAATGATTACAAACTCAATCATCATGCACAATTGAATACAGTGAGTTTGTGGCACTGAATTAGGAGACCCATAAACCAAGAGGCTTATAAAAGAGCTTGGATCTGACAACTGATGCTAATTAGCCATATCAAAGAACAGGAAGACAGGCAAAGAAAATTATGACAAACAAGGAATCCGAAATTTTTCTTGAGTCTTGAATTTTTGGGAATGAGCAAAGTTGCTATGCAGTAAATAGTGTTTGAATTTCACATAAATACCATATTACTAGTTCTCAATGCATTTTATGAGAAAATGAGCAATTGCAGAGGGAACATGAGGTCCCCTCAGCTATGTACTTTGTCACTGCCAAGCACATTAACCTCTGAGCAGCATAATAGGAAGCCATCAATTTATGAAACAAAGATAAGGGGAAAAACAGGAGTTAAGGGATTTGGAATACATTTCAGGAAGACTTCTTCTTAAGTTCTATCTTTAAGGTTCAAAATATCACAGGTAAAGTTGTAATCATTTTATTTGCTAGGCTATTTTATGAATGAGGTTCCATACAAGATCTTGAGGAGAATTAAAGCACAAGAGATTTGAGAGATCAAAACTCGAAAAGTATGAAAATAATACCTTCCAAATGGGCACCAAGCCCCTCCAGAACAGTGGGATTAGCGCGCACAACAGAGAGGGCTACTTCTAGAGCAGATTGAAGAAGTGATCTCACCTCTCTTTGGACAAGATCAACAATATGTCCCTGTTAGATTTAAGACTGCAATCAGACACTGCTACATAAGTCAGAACAATCATTTGACCAAACAAAAAGAGAAAATTAGACCTGATCCCTTCCCCAAGGAACAGACCCAGAATCATCTGCACCTCCACCAGAAAGTGTTGCCAATGAAACTGGACCGATGGTCTGATTGAGACCATACTCAGCTATAGCCTTGTATGCCAGGTCTGTTGCACGTCGAATATCATCCAGTGCACCTGTCGAGACACGGCCAGAATAAACTACTTCTTCCGCTGCACGGCCTCCAAGAAGAGTCACTAAGCGTCCGCGTAATTCATCCACAAAGAGCAAGTATCTGTCCTCATTGGCGGGAGGAGTATAAGTAAACCCAAGTGCTCCTCCTGACCTTGGCAATATGCTCAGTTTCTGATAATATAAGGCAGAATAATTATAATGGGTTTAATCTCTTCAATCTTTCTCCAATCTATCTAACTATAATCTTAAATCCAAACAAAAATTTTTGGGTGGCTGCTTTGAGCGATTAGGATGCTTTCTAGTGGAGTTACCACCTGATCGTGAATCCTAATATTGTAATCCTCAAACCACCACTTCTGTGATTTCCACCAGAATACTGGCCACTATTCCAAAGTTATGCAGCTAGTTGCACTACACTTTACCTCAACACGTGGCTGTCCTGGAAGAAGATTTGCTACAGCTGTCCCTACTACAGCATGGCCAGCTTCATGTCGCGCAACAACAGCCTTCTCACTTCCCTGCAACTTGGCAGTCTTCTTCTCTATGCCCTGCGCCCAGTCTAATTGGTTCAGGATCACTATTTTGTCAATCTATGAGTAACTGAACACTTGACACATGAATGCACAAGAGTGGACAAGACCAGAATAAGGGCTAAGAAGGCAATCCACAAAATATGGATAGGGTGAGTATCTGGGAGTAGTAGTGATTAGTTGTGTATCTTGAAAGGAACATAATCAAGGATAACACTTAAATCTCTCAATCAGTTATTCAAGATAAATATTGTCAACAAGAGACAGACAGACAGACAGAGGACCCATCAAATTATGCCATACTCCTTTACTTCTTCCCCACCATGGATAGGCTCCCTTAAGTACTTCCTATTTGTTTTTGCAGCTAGGGTTCAGGTTTCAATTTTTCAGACAAGCAAAGATCAATAGCACTAATAGCAGAGAAAAAGCGTCAACATGCAACCTATGTAAAACTGAAGCAGGTATGAAAAAGAGAAACTGCAAAATCAACATTAGTTTTGTCACTGCAAAGAACCAAGGTTCCAAATTGAGGTTCTGAATCAAGCGACAATAAAATTGATTATCTGAAAAGCAGTGCCCACTTGTTAACAGTAAAAATCAATGGACAGCCACCATAAAGATCTCCATTAAATGAAAATGGCAGAATCCATAAACTTAATCAACATGTCTTGAGATTCAAATTTTTCAAATTAGCAATTATTTTTCTCATTTTTGACTACTGGAAAATTGTTCTTTGATGCTTGTAACACCACCTTCTTTATCTCAAAAAGTAGCAAAACAGAAGGCCAAACAAGTTTTACAATTGAGGGGCATCATAGGTTATACTTTGACCTGCTACTTTAAGCTCTATGATTCATGGTTCCAGAAGATACAATAGATTCACAATCATGTGTATATGGTGATATCCCCACTTACCCTTTTTAGGAAGAAATTTTGTACGAAATAAAGAAACCACCCCCCATGATGCGGCAGGGGGGTGCCAAAGAGAAACAAAAAGTCTCAATTTGAATCTACTAAATACCAATGAGACGCATTAAGCATACCAATTATCTTGTAATTGATCATATCCAAAGGCATGTTTTCCGAAAGTTCCAATCGGTGCAACCGAATAGAAGAGCAAAGAAAACTCCATATCTCACAAGCAGGAAGAGAGAGAGAGAGAGAGAGAGAGTTACAGCAATTGACCGCTCTACTGCTTGGATAAAATCAATTTTCTCGACAACCATTTTGCTTTGTCTTCCAGCCAGCAAAGCAGCTTCATTTACCAAATTTGCAAGGTCTGCCCTGCGTGACATAGAAATTCAGCAAGTCATAAGCCACTCAGATGGCACAGAAGAAGAGAGCTAGGAAGGCCAAACTCCAAAGTAGGGTTTAAAATGACAAGTACCCAGTAAAACCGGTGGTCATAGAAGCAATATCACCAAGGTCAATATCCTCTCCAAGCGGAAGTTCTTTCTTGGAAACGTGTACCTTTAGAATAGCTTCTCTCCCAATACGATCAGGAGAGTCTACCTAAATAAACAACATAGAACATTCTTAGAGAATGCTCAAGCTCTAAAATACTTCCCCAGATGTTAAAAATCAGCATAAGGTTGGTGAAGCACAGACACCGAAATCAGGTGCTGTAAACTATGTATAACACGAAAGAACACATGATACACCAAAGTCTTCTAAAACAAGAGAAGAAACAATGTGAGCATGTTACCAAACCTATAATATGTTTACTTTTATAATTTCATAAATCATATCATATTAATGACTTTTTTCTCCAAAAATATCAAAAGTGGGAAACAAACGATCACATATAAATTAAATGTAACCATGATAGGATTTACCACTTTTGAATTTCTTGTTTTGGATCCTTACAAGCATGTGCCCAAAATTTTAAAGTGTTCTGTGTTTGAGAAGTCATCAGTTTTGGAGTAAAAGAACATTCAAAACATGAACACACAACTGAGAGCAGTCACATAAATAGTTTCCTGTGTCCTGGGCATGTCATGTTAAATCACATAGCTTCCATCATCAACATAAAACAAATTCGATAAGAGACAAAAGGACTAGAATACAAACCATAACCACACGATCAAATCTTCCTGGTCGTCGGAGCGCAGGGTCCAGGACGTCTGACCTATTAGTAGCTCCGAGAACAATGACAGCAGAGTTGCTATCAAATCCATCCATCTCCTACAATTAATGCCAATCCCATCAACTACAGAAGACAGCATGAACTTTCCAGAAGCTTAAATTTGGCATTTCTTACTGTGAGCAACTGATTCAAGGTCTGCTCTCTCTCATCATTGCTGACAATGCGAAATCTACCATCACGGCTTTTTGCTACAGCATCGATCTGCAGAAAAGGGCAACCGAAATCAACAAACAGAAGTTGGAGAAGGAGAAATAATGTTTGACACTGTGGCTAGGTGTGGCGATCAAGCATTTAAAAAAAAAAAAAAAAAAAAAAAAAAAAACCACCACACACTTGCAATAGTCACCAAGATCCTAACCTCGTCAATGAATATAATAGATGGGGCCTCCTTTTTGGCTCTTGCAAATAGATCTCTCACTCTGGAAGCTCCCATACCAACATACAACTCCACAAACTCACTCGCAGAACAACTTATGAAAGGAACTTCTGCTTCCCCGGCCACAGCCTTTGCAAGTAGGGTCTTACCTGTCCCAGGAAGACCAACCTGTAATAAAGAATCACGGCATCCCTCATATCTGGCGACATGCTCTTACAACAATTTAAGACATGTATCATAATTCATAACCAATATTAGAGGTTAACTATGATCTCAATTTCCACTAACCAGAAGAACACCTCGGGGAGGACGAGCACCAAGTCTAGTATACCGATCTGGATTTCTGAGAAATTCCTGGCAGTAAATAGCAGCACATAAATAATTCCTTGTTGGATCCAGTTTTTGACCCCAGAACAAATTTGATTAAGGGTAACAACTAGAGTGAACATAATATGACATACCACAATTTCTTCTAGCTCCTCCTTAGCTTCATCAACACCAGCAACGTCAGCAAAGGTTATTGCCTCACCTTGTTCAGACACTTTTGTCCCACCAGAACCCCCAGATTTGCGGTTCCTGAGCTGACCTGCCGTGTGCTGCACACATTTATGTATTCAGTTAGACCATTTATTGTGTACAATTATCAAGGTACATTCAGAGTTGCAAAAAGACACCTACCTGAGAAAAGCTTACAGGTAAACGGTGAAGTAGTCCTGCAAACATAACAACATAAAACATTGCTATCTGCAAAAATAAGAGAAAAGTCAGATCAAGCATACACTTACACCTCATATGCGGGAACCAGTGAATCTGACTAAAAATTCAAAATAACAATAACAATAAGAATAGTATCAATAATAATAAGAAGGAGGGGAGGAAGGAAAAAAAAAAAAAAGGAACAAAGAACAAAGATCTACCATATTTTGACATATTGACCATCAGACAAGAGTAAATCAAGATTTGAATCCACAAATTACAGTATTTATGTCATTTCATAGAAATTCCTCATGCACTCTCTGAAACAGATGCATTAACATCATTTACTTTTGACAATACTTAGCCTCACTATAAAGCTAGACACCGGAAGGATAGGTTAACAAGAAGGTAAAGCTTCAAAATGTCATTTAAAGGCTTATAAAGATTTATCCTGAGAAAATTACAAGTCAAAATCCATGTAGTCTTTGTTGACAATTTCAGGTCTATTTGTAGCATGCAAGTTGCTTTAATTTTCTAAACACAGCTTAAAATAAAGTACCACAGACTTAACCCAAATCAAACAACTCTTGCATCTTTTAATGTAAATGATAAGTACAATCCTGCATTAGTGATTGTCAGGAAAGACTCTAGCTCATAGAAGAGGCTTATCCCTTCCATGTGAGGCACATTTGGGTAGACACAACCGTGAAGCCCACTGGCCAAAGGAAAAAATATCTCACATGGCCTATAAGAAGCAATTCCGCACATCATCAACTTAGGCCCCTACTCAGGGGGAGTCTGAATTTCCAGATATGGCATTAATTGAAGATATATCACCACCACTAATTATTTCAATCAACAATAAAGAGCGATATGCTGAGGGAATGTAAAAAATAACATGACGAGTGAGAAGTAAGTCACACCAACATCATCTCAATTTTATTGGTAACATACTGATCCTCAATTTTTTTATTTGATAACACGACCGTCATTGCACTGAACTCTCATTAAGGGTTTGTCATGATTTGTCTAAACTGGCGTTGAATCAGTTTACATGGACACTTAATTGCCCCCTTCTTCCAACCATTATACTCCTTTTCCTTAATATTAGCTCTGAATCAGATATGTAATACTGTAGAGCTGCATGAGTCTGCATAGAGGTATGATAGCTTTATAATGATTAGTAATTACTTTTCCTATAATGAAAGCATGCTTTGGCCAAAGTAAACATAGGTCAGCTATCAATAACTTACCAAAGCAGAGTTGAGAAATCCCCCAGACCTCTTATCCGGAGACCCGAACTCAACCTCATTCTCCAGCATCTTATCATAAGGAGTCTTTATATCACTGGGACGCGTAGTAGTATAAACAATCCGCTTTGTGGGAGCTACACTCCTGACCAACAATTCTGATTCCTGCAACTTACTAGAACTACCCACCTCACTATCAATGGCCTGAGAATCCGATTTCAATCTAAACATTATATTAACTCCATCAACTTCAACCTTCTGAACTTGGTTATTGTTAATCTTGCTCAAGAACTCACTATAAGGAACACTAACGAACGTTGTCGGAGTACGAGGTTCTGACCCAGGTAAAGGAATACCAGGACGAAGTAATCTCATAACAAACATGAAAATACCCAACTGTAAAAGCACTACACCGATTTCTTGTGCTTGAATTATAGGTTGCCATCGCCATTTGCCTCGTTTAAACCATCCGCTTTTGCCGCTTCTTTTCTCTCTCCTCGGCGATTGATGGTGGGAAGACGCCGCGGAATTCGTGGAATTCTTACTGACACTCTGAGTTTGAGTCTCCTTCGTTTTCCCTTCGCTCTTTTCGCTTGAATCGCTGTCTTGTTCGCGTGAACTGTTTGCTCGAATTCTCCATCTCTGATTTCTCAACACCCCTCCTCCCCAAATATCAACGAATTGAAGTATATCCGAATTTCTGGAAACCCTAAGTTGCCTGTACAAGGTAATTGGAGGACGAAACGACACCGAATTTGAAACAAAACGACATGAGTTGTGATTTGAAACCCTAGATCGAGGATAGAAGAAGTTTAATCCATGAAAGTCATTGAATAGAGAGTTTGAATTTGGGCGAAGCGACTCGATTGAAGGCATCTGGGGGGGGCCTTCTCCCAAACAGCGGAAACAAATTAACGAAGAAAAGAAAGTGCTTCCGGTATCGTCTTGAAAAGTGTCTTTTTCCTTCTCTTCGGTGTGGATTTGAAAGTATGGGCAGAGTTGAGAGAGAGAGAGGAGTCTGGTGGAGGTAGAGTTTTGGACTCGAAATATGGGCCTTTGGATTCGTGAGCTGCGGATTTTGTAGTCGTTAAACGTTCCCTCTCTCTCTCTCTCTCTCTTCTAATATTATGTTCTTTAGGACGAGTGCTAAATTAACGTAATCCCTCAGTGGATGAAGTCGATTCCATAAAAGGTCAAAATGATTTCGATTTTAAAGCCCTTTTTTTAAATACCTTTTTAGGGGTCTTTCCATCCTCCCCCACCCCAAAAAAAAAAAACAAAAAAAAAAAACCTAGCCCATTTTTTTATTTGGAATTTTAAGGGATGGCACCCAGAAGGTTCCCTTGCAAGTCTTTTTTTTTTTTTTTTTTTTTGGGAACTTTTCTATGGGTGTTTCCATCCCCCAAAAAAAAAACCCATTTTTATTTGAAATTTTAAGGGATCGTACTCTAAAAAATGATCATTTTGGGAGGATTACCATTCAAAACCGGCGCAATTAGAAATGAATCATAACTTTTACCATTGATTCACACGATTTAAAATTGGGTTGAGTTTGTTGATTACTTATTTTTTTTTATCTTGATTAATCGATTATCAAATTATCTAATTAATCTGATTTAAATACTATAATATTTAATTTAAAAATTAATTTTTTCTATGATTATTTTTTTATACTTAAAATTTTAATTTAAAATTTAAATTAAAAATTTTAATATCTGCTAATCATACTAAAAAAAATAAGTATGCAAGTGTTTTGTTATTGTTGAAACTAAATTTGACTCCAAAGATAAACTGCTCTCCTAAGTCCAATTGGGAACTGGTGACGTCATGTCTGCTAGACTTTCTTTAATGAGAGAACTTGCAAAAACTTGTCGATGGTGACTTTGGTGGAGTAAATTCTGACGTTTAAGTCAGAAAGAGCAAAGACAAGTTATCTTTACATAAAATACATAGTTTCTTGTGTGTTGAGAAGCGTAGAAACCCTACTTACCTTGTAGGGAAATCACTAAAAACCTTTCAAGATTACAGGACTCATAATCGTAGATTTCTTATAGATTCAGAGTCCTCTAAAGTAGGAAAGTTTCAATTGTTGTCATAGAGATCAAGAAAAATCTTAATTGTTAAGGAATTTATTTCGTTATTGGGCGAGATTATGATAAATTCGTATCGAATTAAGAAAAATTTAAATTTGTTAAAATTTTCTTTCATTATTTGATAATCATGATTTGGACCCATCAAGTAATGGGAATTATTTCAATAGTGACCAAGTGTGTTTGATGCGGAGATAAAATGAGCAAGAGGTCAGGAGATCAAGAGGTCAATGGGTTGAATAAGCAAAGCGTATCAAGAGAGAAACCTATAGGCCAGAGAATCGAGAGAGAGAAGAGAGAGACTCCAAACGAGCAAAAACCAAAGGTGTTAGAGTTTGGTAATTTCATGTGTTTATCGAGGGATCATTTAGTGACCTGTGGGCTTTATGATTATGAGTTTGTTGAACTATATGCGGTCAGTTACATTTTTCATCTGAATAGAAACCACCCAAAAAAATAACAAAGATATTGAAATAGTGGCAAATGAGAAAGAAGAACAGATTTTTCTTTCCACAAACATACATACATACATACATACATACATACATACATACATACATATATACATATATATATATATATATATATTAAAACAAAAATGACGAGTAAGAGGTGGTTGATAAAGATTTCCATCGATTGTTATCACAAGAGTTTACATATGTTTTTTTTTTTTTTTTTTGGTGTGATAATAGATAGACAAACATGAATTAAAATTGAGGCTAATTGTAAGTTTGGTTCGGAATGAGAGGGAGAAGGGAAGGGAGAGATTTTTATATGGTAAAAATAAATATATTTTTATCTATTTTTTGGGTAGGAGTGGAAGATAAGAAAATGAATATTATTTTTCCTATTGATAGTTGAAGTCAAAAGTGGAGGGAGAGGGGAAGAAAATGGATATTACTCTCCATAATTTATGTAAATTTGAAAAAAGAAGAGAATAATTTTTTCGACAAATTTTTATTGCAGTCACAATCCGTTCACAAGTGGAAGGAAATTTTTTTGATGTGAAGGGGATGCTATTTTACCCCTCTTTTATTTTCATCCTGCTTTTTATTACGAGCCAAATGAGTGTGATCTTCTATTCTAATCCATATTTACTTTACTTTTTCTCTTCTTTCTTGTCACGCCTCGACTCTCGGGCCGAATACGAGACAATTGCCGCGTTACCCTGATATACGTGTGAATCTCACTTCATGTTCCGAGATACCGCAAGGCATTCTAATACCTCAAATATTTTAAAATAAATCATCTATTAGACAATTCAAATGCCACATTAAAGAGAACGAATCCAACAAATAAAATTTTCCACCAAATAAAAAGAATTCTAAGAGAGATAAGTAAAAAGGTTTTCAAAATTAACCAAAATAGATAAGTAATTATTTAACAAAAGAATCCAACTTTTTAAAAGTTTACAAAACTTCCTCTATGGGTCTACTTTACATAGTTTCCAAAAATTTTCTCACATGACAAACGCCTACTGAAGTTTAACAAAAGAATTTCCTTCGCTCCGGTACAAAATGTTGTCTAAACCTTCCAACTAGTCTTCCTCTAGAAAGAGATAGAAAGAGAGGAGTGGGTATAACATACTCAGTGAATGATATATATGTTGAACAAAAACAAGATTTGTGTAGTGGACATATCAAACATGTATGTATTTCAAATTATTATATCAGTCTCAAAATCATTCAACAATAAAACAATTTTCCTATCATCATGATTCAATTTCATATGCATCCATCCATTTCACTTTTTCAAACATGGAACAGTCAAAATCATTATTCCCAACAAAAGTCTACCACGACGTAGGGTGGAACCATCAAGATTTTTAGAAATTTTCAGTTCACAAACACCTCATTCCTTGGTGTTGGCCATAGTGTTTCATTGATGATGCATCCAACTTTCCCATGCCCTTCAAGCGGCGCGTTATTCGACCATGAATGTGACATCGCGACCGGTCACATACCATGTCTATTAACATTAACCCCACCACATCATCCCGTTGAGTCGCACCGTGGCGGGAAACGACTAGCCATTTTTCAGAGTTCAAACTCTTCCCCCAATAACCACACCATGCACCATTTCATGAAAATTTAATAATTCATTCAATGTGCTATCAAATAAATAATTGTTTATCAATAACAAATTTCATAATATGTTCAATCTCAATAAATCAATTTGACACATATATTCAATCAAAATAATAGGATGCATAGGAATTTCAAACTCATTTTTTAGGATATTCCATACACACTAAAACATTTAAAATCAACTTTTGAAAATCATTTAGAAAATCCAAATAAAACATTTTTCTTATTTAAGTATAAGTATGTAACCACTCACAGTACTATGGATGATAGTTACTCTCAGACGTCTCTGCAACGAATGTTATTACTTCGTTTGGTTTTTGCCAACACCTAAGAGACATTATCAAATATCCACTATCATCAATGTCAATCTTTTCAAATAAACCTAAAGCCCTAATATTCAATAGTCAATCTTTCTCTTACGTTCGGTAACTTAAAATCCACTAAATCTATTTCATCAAATTTCAATATAAACTCCAAATGCATGAAATAGGAAAATAAACTCAAGTTGAGAATTAAAATATTACCTAAATTTTAGTTTCCGATTTCATCTCAAGCCGAGTCACGATCAAAGTCTAGGTTTTCTCTCATTAAAAAATCCCAAATCTCTCACAAGATCTAATTTTCTAGAGTTTAGATTATGAGTTTTTGAATATTTGAAATATGAATTTTGTGGTGTTTTGATTGATCTTGGATAGAAATAAGAAGAGAGGAAGAGGTGGTGTATGAGCAGAGAGAGAGAAGTAAAAGAAAAATGTGAAATTTGTCACTCATAGGTTCTAGAGTCCCAACTCTCCTTTTTATTTACAACTCATTTTCAATATTTGCCCAATTGCCCTCCTTCACCTTTAAATTGCATAAGTGCCCAATGTGCTCACTTAGGTTATTAGAATAAATTCAAATACTTGAAACCATGTTCGGTTGAGAAGATGTATTCAGTGATGAATAAAGAACGATTGAATAAAAAGTGTTAATTTATGAAAAATTAATTAAAATAGGAATAACTTGGAATATCCACAAACATGAGATATAATATAAATTAAGTAATATATGGTTAGAGAGGTTGCATGACTTAGTGGATAAATACTTTTTTCAATGCCTTCAAGGGCATAGGATCAAATCTCATTATAAACAAGTCACGTGTGCCAATTTCAAGTCTTGGAAGAAAAATGTAATTGTTGGAAGCAAAGGTGTTCGTTCAGCAATGGTGATCGGTCTTGGAAGAAAAAGGCAAATTATTGGAAGGAATAGGTGTTCGGTCATCAAGTCTCATCGGAAATCTATGAAAATTGAAAAATCAATATGAAAATGGTCACAAGTTCAAAGTCACCATATGTTCTCAAGGTAAGCCGATGAGACTAAAGGAAATTGAAATAAATGTGTGTACCGAAGGAAAGTGCTGAATAGAGACAAATGTTGTTCGGTCAATGAAGGAAAGTGTTGAAAAGAGCTTCACAATATACAGATGAAGATTGGGAATGTTATGTATCTGACCGAAGGACATATGAGATAGCAAAAAGGTAAACAACAAAGCCACAACCGAAGGACAACATGTAGAGATATTGGCAAGCTAGAACCGGTGGGAGTAAGTTGAAATTTCCAACAACAATTTACTGAAAAAGGGAGATAAAGTGCCGATCAGAGACAGTGGGTTGTTACCGAAGAGTGCTGAATTGGTAGTGTAAATTCAAGTACCGAATAGAAGTGTCGAAGGAGTGAACTGATGAGAGAAATATGCTATTCGGTCAAATGAAAGAAAACCGAAAGGCATATGGACTGTTCATGTGGAAAGAAGAACTGATGACAATATTGGCAAGACAATAGAGAAAATAAAGTATGAAAGTGATCACAAGTTGCCAACCGATGAGAATAAAGGAATTTGTAAATAATGTGTACTGAAAAGAGAAATTGGAGGGAATGTACTGTGCCGATGGGATGATATAGAATTTCCAAATTTAAGTGTCCAACAAGCCGAAGAGATGTTTGGAAGCCTTAAATCCTCGTCCAACCGATGGTATGCATGCAACTGAAGGGAAAATAGTAATTACAAAGAAATTGAATTCTTAAGACAATAAGTACATGAAGGCAAAATGACCGAAGGAAAATGATAAGTTTAAAATTAAATCCTCAATGACCGAACAATACAAAGTGACCGAACAGATATATGAAAATGAGTCCAATAATATACCGATGAGTTTTCACAATACTGATGGCAGTCTCATCACCAATAGATGGCTAGATGACTAACAGAAATTTAGAAACTTAATACCGACAGACCATCACTTAATCGATACACTAATATAATTTTCACTTATAAAATAATAGATGGTCACTCCCAACTACCGATAAGAAAAATCAAAATTTAAAAAACTATCCAACAAACACTATAACCCTGTTGAATACCGAACATTTAAAATCCACTAAGTATCGATCACCAAATACTCAAGTAACCGATAGTTCTGGAGATCCGGATTCTAATGATCGGTAACTTAAAAATTTAAAATCTGTCCATCAAATATCTAGAGAAGTTGCTGAACAATCCAAGAACAGAAATTCACATTTATATTTAAAATTAACTATTCTTCCAAAATTTTACGAAATATAAAAATTTTCAAATATTTACATTTAGAATATATTTTTACAAATTCAAACTTATCTGATATTACATTTCTACTTTACACCTTAACCAAACTTATTATAAATTTATGTATAAGTAAAATTTTTAAATCATTTAAATAACTATTTGAATTAAAACTCTTTCTAATATGATATTTAATATTTAGGCTATAACTATTTTTTAATTTTTATTTAATATGAGATTTATATTTTTTTCCCATAGATTTTTTCCCTTTTATATTTTTTACCCCACTTGTTGACCATATATTTTTTTTTCGTTCATATCTTTCCTCTTTTTTGACCTTTTTTTTTTTCGTTCGAGTTTTTTATCTCTTTATTTTTTACCCCTTTTTTCATTTAGGTCATTTTTTTATATAGTTTTTTTTTTTCTTTTGTTTTTTTTTTTTTTCATTCACTTAATTATATACACTCGGATAGTCGTTCATTTATTTTTAAATCACATTTTTTTTTCATGTAGGACTTTTATTTTTTTAATTTGATTTTTTCCTTACTTTCTTCGTTCTTTTTTTATATAAGTTTTTTTTCTTTTTGACCCCACTTGTCCACTAAGATTTTTACTCTTTTTTCTGACCCAGTCTTTTTTTTTTTTTTTTTTTTTTTGCTTGAGCCTTTTTGTCTTTTTTAACATAGATATTTTTCCTTTTTTGGGTCCCTATAGATTATCATCTTTTTATTTTTAAACCATATGAAGTTCTTATCCTTTTTATTTTTGACCTTTTTTCTTTTTATTTTTTTACTCATTTTTCCCTAAATCTTTTATTTTTTGGGATATAGATTTCTTCTCTTTTTTGGTCTCAGTTATCCATTCATGTCCCTGCTTTTTTTGGACCCTGTATTTTTTTTTCCCGCTTGAATCTTTCATCTTTTTTGAAAATAGGTGTTTTCATTTTTTTGCCCCCCATGGATTATCATCTCTTTATTTTTATACTACAATTTTTTTTTTCCATTTAGGTTCTTATTTTTTTATTTTTACCCATTTTTTCCTTTTAAATTTTTTGTCTTTTTTTTTTATAGATTTCCTCCTTTTTTACCCTATGAATTATCATTTTTTATTTTTATTATATTTTTACTCCACTTATTACCCTTTTTGAACTTCATTCATAGGGGAATTTTAGTATTCTAGTGATTAATATCTTTTTTTCTTATCTTTAATATATGTCATATTTTTTATTATTTTAAATAATAATTTAATTTAAATATTGAGTTAATTATATATCTAATAAGTGTTTGAATAATGAAAAAATGCAATTCACATCTTGTGGGCACTCCATGATAACTCTAAGTATGAAAAAAAAGGTTAATGACATGGTCATTCTCTCACTTGTCCAACATGTGAGTCTCTCTAAAGAAGTCAAAATGTTTGAGACCGTACATGTCCATGCTTTGTATTTATTTATCATTTTTATCAAATTAAATATCATTTTAAAATTTTGGATCTGAAAATTTTAAATAATGTAAGTCTCAAAACTCAACTCATTTTGATCTCAAAATTTAAAAATCGTTAAATTTGTTAAAAGAAAGTTTAAAATTATTAAAATAATTTATTATAATTGAAATTTTAATATTTTAGATTATATTATGTATAATTTGATAATTATATTATAAATATGTTAGGTTATAATTATTTTTAATTATTTCTTTTCGCGACTAAAGAACGCCCAGTTAAATAGAAACATGGAATATTAACATCATCGACGAAATAAACAAGGAAACAAGGGAACCGATCCGGTCCCTTCTCGCCCATTTGTTCACATGCCGGTGGGAGTGGCAAGTCGCGGAGACGATACAGTATGCGTAGTCGCACTTGCAGTCTTGCAGTCTGCAGAGACGAGTCATGGAATGTAATCGACCCACCTATGCTATGCCCATTACAACGGCAACCCCACATTTTTGGGAACACGCGTGCATTTTTTGATTTCTTGTCCCTTTGTTTCTCTGCCTTACTGCGCCTTTGCCGTCGAATCTCCTGAAAACGAGAAGACCACATTTGAATTTACTCCTCAATTCTAGGATCTAACTTTCTAAATTATCACAAACCCATTTCGTGGCAATTCGTTTGGTCCTGATCTTTTGGGTAAATTTTGCCTTTCCATTGTTTGTCAATTTTCATATTGCTTTCTTGTCTCACTTTTTCTAAACTCCACAATTTCGGAGTGTCAATAAGGGGTTCATTCACACTGGTTTGGTTTTTCACAAAATCTTTTCAAATGGGTCTTCAATTTTTGGAATTTGAGTTTCAAATTGCAGTCGGATTGTGTTTTTATGAATTATCTTTTAGGCTTTGTGCCGGATAGGCTTGTCCTATTTGAATGTGGGACCTTTGCTGAATTGTTTAAGGTTTGTGATTTGGGGAAATTCATGAATTAGTGGGTCATATAGGCAGGGTTAGAGATGGGTTTAAATGCAAAGGGTGTTTCAATTTGTTTATGGAGAACTGCTAAGCTTTGTTTCCAATGTGTCAAAAAAGATCCCATTATTTTGGGCATTCTGCTATTTTTTCTTCTCCTATGTAGATTTATTCCTTCATTCATAAGTCTGCTGATCTACTTTTCTCCGATAATTATATGCACTGCTATTCTACTTAGGATTTTATTGAGTGTGGACAACTCCAAAGTGCGACGTGACAAAAGAGAGGATGAAGACACTGGAATTTCGCAGAAGAAATCTGAATGTGTCGAAGGTGATGGTGTTGTTGGTAGGCAAAGGAGATCTTTGAGACACGCCCAATCAAGACGAAGAATTTTTCCAGAGCATAGAGCAGAAAATGGTGGTCGATCAACTAAGGAAACGGTTGTCACAACTTCTAATGATGATTTAGCTTCTAATGTGGGTGACGCTGAGAAAGTTGAGATACATGATATACCCAATCCTACCCGGGAAATGTTTTTCGCAGAAACCTCTAATGATGAATTATATTCTAATGTGGGCGATACTGAGAAATTTAAGATACACGATATGCCCAGTACAGTCGCAGATACCGAACTCTCAAGTTCTGTCTTGGGAGCACAAGATGATGACAAGGGTGACGAGAAGTCTGAAAGTTCGGCAGAAGAAGATGATGACGCACCAGATGAGAGAAACAGCGCTGTGCGATGGACAGAGGATGATCAGAAGAATCTTATGGATCTTGGAACTTCGGAGATCGAGAGAAACAGAAGGCTGGAGAGTCTAATGGCAAAGAGAAAAGCAAGAAAGTTTTCGAGAATGCATGCTGAGAAGAATCGCACAGACTTTGACAGAAACAATCCCTCTGATCAAATTGCTCCCATCCTTATTTTAAAAAACAACCCTTTTCTTCTAGGTGACAAATCTGATTTGCCTGAAGGGTTACAAACACCTGGTTCTGCCCCCTCTGTCTTGTTACCAATGCGGAACCCATTTGACCTTCCCTATGAACCGTATGAAGAAAAGCCCAATCTTATGGGTGACAGTTTTCAGCAAGAATTTGTGGCAGCTCACCATAAGGACTTACACTTCTGCAGGCATGAGAGCTTCAGTTTGGGGCCTTCATTCATGGGAGATTACAGGCAAGAGAGGCGTCCGAGCAAGTTCTGTCCCTTTTATGTTACGGAGCAGAGGCCATTTGAGGGACCCGAAATGTCCAGATTCACAAGGCCATCATCCAGTAAGTTCATTTCTCATTTAAGCTATCATGTTTTTGTTGCATTTGCTCTCATTCCCATTCATTCACAAGGCCATTTGACGGGCATTGCTTCTATAACAGACCTTATATATTATTTCATGCATAGATATGGTAGATGAAGAAAAGAATTCTGGAGAAGATGCATTCGGTGAACATTCCTGCCGCAATGGTCATTCTTGCACTCATTTCGAACATGGAGGTCAATCTTATGAACATATGGTAAACTTGGCTAATGTCAACCATGAAAGCAGCAGAAAAACTGATTGGGAATTCCCAGGAGCAGAAAATGAAGATACCAGTGATGGAGATTCGAGGATGTCTGATAGAATGGAACTTTACATGAGACCAGATGATAAAGATGATATCAAAGGATCAAGCTCATCATCTTCTTCAGAAGAAAATGAGAAACTCTACACTGCAACTAAACCGTTCATGTCTGGAAACTTTGAACCAAAACCGGGTAATTTTCCTGGGATGTTCAGTAATTCTGCACAAAGTTCTCTTTCTAGCAGGCTCTCCAAGGCCTTATCTGTAGAACTAGGAAACAATGGGCCACCATACAAGCCATTACTTGATTCCAGCCCATCTGCATTTGACAGGAGAAGAGCGGAGGATCCATTCTTTTTCACAGATAATGGAACAACCCATACTCCTTCCTTTTCCATAGCTTCTGACTTGCAGGTAGAGGTCTCAGAAATCGGTTCACCTCCACTGACTGTTGATGGAGCTAATTCACCGACAGAAAGAGAGTCGTTCATGCCTGAAGAAGACATGGATAGAGTGATCACCTCTTATCCTGGGAGTGAAGTATCATTTGGAGCCTCATCTCACCTTGGTGAGGTAGAAGAGAACGAATCTAGATTGGGTGCAGTACATGAGATTAGTGAGCAGGACATCATCGAAGTAGGTTTTGTAGAAGTGACAGACAGTTTTAGTGATCCCTTACTACCACCTCGGGTGACTAATGAACATATCGAGCAAGTTTCGAGTGACTCAACTTCGTTGTCATCTTTACAGACAGAACTAACACATTCTGACCACGATACCCTTACAGAGGGTCAAGCTGCTGAGCATGGGACTGGAAAACACAGGTCTTGTGATTCTTCTGATGCACCTCCACCTGAGGCAAGTAAAGTGCGTATACCATGCTAAAGGTTTTAAGTAGTTTTGATAACAAAATGGAGCATAATGCAGTTCAAGCATATAAAATTTAATGAAAGAAAAAATTAAGGGCATTTTATTTTTAGATAGCCATTAGGCTCTTCTTCTTCTTCTCACCTTTTCTTTATATTTGCCAAATTGATGGATCTTGTTTTTCCCAGTGAATGTTGTTCTATTCTGTCACTAACTTCTATTCTCGGTGAACTTTTCTTTATATTTGGTGATTTGAACAGGAGCCATTTGAACCTGTTGACAAGGTAGTCATCAATGACAACATCAATAGCTTGGTAGTCCATGCAGATTATGATGAAGGAAGCTCAAAACTCCTTACAGAGATGGAAACCGAAAACAGGGCCAATCAAGATGCAGCACATATCCCTCCCGAGGTGACATGCGAAACTACTACAACAGAACCACTAGAACCAGTTCAGAGAAACTATTCAAAGCTTGTTGATGACTTTGGAAAAGAGTCTGATGATCAGGGTTTGGGGAATGAATTGCTGTCTAGGGAATCTGGGAAACCAGAGAACTTGGAGTATATGGAGAATGAAACAATCAAGCGATTTAACATAGAAACCAGGCATTCTGTTGCTGACAACAGCATTAATGACCCTGTTGCATCAGCTGTGCATGGAGAACTTGTATCTGAGGAAGTTCCTGTTGGCTTGAGTTCATCCTCTGCTTCGAAGTCCGTACGCAATGAAAAGGTTGCGGATGATCACATCTCATCAAATATTTGTCAGGAGGCACATGTTAATGTTCCTACCTCTGATTTATCTGGAACAGTAGAGAAAGGGTCTGAAGAGAAGAATCCAGATGAATTACTGTCTGAAATAGACCCTGTCTTATCATCTGTACACCAAGGCTCTGCAGTTGAGGAAGTTCCAGTTGGCTTGAGTTCATCATCATCTTCGAAGTTCGAAGTTAGGGAAAAGGTTTCAGGTGATCAAAGCTCATCAGATTTCAGTCAAGAGGCACATGAAAATGTTTCTACTGCTGATATATCTGGCTCGGATGAGAAAATTTATGGCATACAGAATTTGAATCTAACTCAACATGGACATAATTCACCAGAGCAAGGACATATTTCCTTGTCAAGCATTCCAATCCCGCCTAGTGAAACAAGTGGTTTCCTGGCGGTAGATCACTCCTGTAATAGTGGTGATTATGAGAAACCAGAGGTTAGTTTTCTGAAATTTAACATTTCAGTAAGTCATAGATACATGGGATTCTCAAATGCCTGCTAAAAAGCATTATAGCAACTTAGATACATTTCATTCAAAAAAGGAGGGAAAAAAAAATCACATTTAGTGAAACAAGGGTAGGTTTACGATGGTTATACATCCTTGTGTTCAAGGTTACTATAATGCCAAATAGTTTAGTGAGGGCTTTCTGCTAAAACTTACTTGAGACTCTTTCATCATATCCTCTTCTTAGTTAGGAAATGCTTAAAATCTTCCAACCTTCTCCTTTGTCTCTAATTGTGTTATGAATTCTTCCTAAGTTCTGGAACTCAAACATCTTGGTAGTTTGCAAGGAAGTCAGTACATTTCACAAATATGAAGCTGTAGAACAAAATCAGAATCAACTAAAAGGCAATCAAATACTATTGTACTCATGTTCACCTGTTGTGATACTGAATAGGAAGCATCCAATCTGCAGAAGTACAGTAGTAAATCTGACGCCAGTCACAGTCTAAATGCATTGGTTGACATGAAAGACCATGAGATGACTGTGGAAGATGGTGAAAGTAAAACCAGGGAGGATGCTACTTCAGAATCAACTATAAATGTTGAGGTAAGTTATTAATGGTTGGAGGGGTTATGGAATCTATGCCACCAAATTGGTGGAATATTTAATGGTTTTGGTTCTCAAGGACCAGGTGGGAAAAAGATTTATGCACTTACATACATGCAGACTCTCCAGAATGCTTCAGAATTATGTTTGAGCAGTAAAATATAGGTTATTTGACATGCATTAGTCTTGTTGTGACCTCAAACAGGTAACATCTGAATCTCAAGGTGAGGGAGCCGAAGAAGCTCAGATCACTAGCAATGACTATGAAACACAAGCTTTCATAGGTGAGCTTAAAGAGGCAGACTTGAGACGGGCAACAATTGAAAATGGGGCAGATGTGGAACTGTCACGAACTGCGGAAGCAACTGGCTCACGAAGTGTTGAAGACATGGAAGGTGATTCTGTGAAATTGGCTGAAAATGAAGCCTGGAACTCTTCACCAGAAGTTGGAGGAAATGATGATTCAAGCACCAGCAATAATGAAACTGAAGATTCTAGAAAACAAGATGATCCTAATCACATTTCGGATCAGAATAAAGACAGCTTAGAAACTTCTTATGTAGTAAAAAATGTAGGGGAAGAGAATGGCAAGAATGATACACTAGTAAACCATAACAACATAGAGGAAGAATCTGAACCAGTATGGTCAGAAGTCGAGATATCCAACCTTTATTGGCAAGGGCCATTCAGAAGGTGACATGCAGGTTATGATTGCAAGTCCTGGAGAGAGATGTTCAGGAGATTTGGTTTTGCATTCTGGCAAATCCCGGCAAAAGGGAACTTCAGAAGGCCCTTCCCCTCTAAATTGAGGTGTCAAATGATGCCTAAACATATATTAACTAGAAGAGAATTTCTGTATATTTTTTCCCCAGCATTCCCATTTGAACAGGGGACTAAGCAAATTTTGTTGTTGCCTTGCTGAGAGGAGATTGGAGAGCAAGAGTTTCGCCACTCAAGTCACAGCAATATGTGTTGGAAAGAACCAATTAGCCATCTCATTGTTCTATTTGCCGGAGCCAGTTTTTTCCTTTGTGTACATTAGAGTGCAACTATTTTGGTAGGCTCTGTACGGGTACTTCAACCACTGTAAAGCAGGGTGCTGTGCCGCTTCCTTTCTACTTGTATCTGTTGTGTTCTATTATTCATTAGAATACACAAGTTTACAACAGCTATATATAGTGAGTATAGTTTCCATATTATTTAATTTCTTTGGGGGAATCAAAAGGAATTGCAAGGTTGCTTTCTACATTGTTGCTGTTTTCCCTGTGCTTCTCTTTCTCATCATCCTTCTCACCTTTCTCTGCCACTGGGTTTGTTTCCTTCACGACACAATGATTCCAAGCCATCCACCTGCAGTAATTTGTTTTTTTGCTGGTTTCGTTTCACAGTGCAGCTCAGATCTTTAGGAGGTGAATCTCAACTTTAACCAGCGTTTATATGATTGAGATTCAAACCGGATTGAACCCTGATTAGCGGTCCATATCACAGGTTTGACCTGGTTGGTTTCGGATCAGCAGTCTGGTTCATGGGTTTGACCCCCGGCCGGTTTCGGGCCAAACTGGCCCCACTGGCTAGGATTAATTACCCACGGCAGATATAAGACCAGAAAAACAAACTACTGCGGAAAAGACCCGAATTGCTTGCAAAGATAAGATGAAAAAATATGGATATTTTGAGTGATTTTAGGATCAAATCAAATTAACTTACAGTGAAAGAATCAAAGATAAGATAATGATTTTTGAATTTTAGAATGTGGGATTGTTTAAACGTGCAAGCTTCAACCATTTTCTTGGTAACACTCCACACTGCTTAACAAACTCTTAATCGTGAAGAGGAGAACTGCAACCATGCCTGCCTTCAGAATGGCCGTCGCAGGACCTGGTGGGTCAGATTTCACCGGCAAGCTCACAAGTCAGGTCTTGATTTGTTCAATCATTGCAGCTTTTGGCGGTCTCATGTTTGGCTACGACATTGGCATATCAGGTAACATATTTAGTACACATGTTCATAGCTATAGTTCATTTAATGTTTATTTGGTTGTAGGAGGAGTGACATCAATGGATGATTTCCTGATAAAGTTTTTCCCAACGGTGTACGAGAGGAAACACAGGGCAAAGGAAGACAACTACTGCAAATATGACAACCAATTTCTCCAGCTTTTCACTTCTTCCCTCTATTTGGCAGCAATTGTTTTTAGTTTGCTGGCATCTTTTCTCTGCAAGACAATGGGCCGTAAACCAACTATGCAAATCGCCTCTTTGTGCTTCTTCGTCGGTGTTATTTTCAATGTGACTGCTATGAATCTGCCTATGTTGATCATTGGCAGAATTTGTCTTGGTGCAGGAGTTGGTTTCGCGAATCAGGTAGCTCAAATACTTGAGCAATTGTGGAAGTTGCATTAGTCCTAGTAGTCTCTTTAACTTGGTATATTTCAACATATTATCTAAATTTTCAGGCTGTGCCATTGTTCATATCAGAAATTTCTCCACCTAAGTATAGAGGAGGCCTAAACATTTGCTTTCAACTACTAATTACGGTAGGAATTCTAATTGCTAACACGGTAAACTATGGAACTTCAAAAATACATCCGTGGGGTTGGAGACTTTCCTTGGGTGGAGCAGGAGTACCAGCAATCTTTCTTGGCTTAGGCTCTTTGATCATTGTGGAGACTCCAACTAGCCTCATAGAGCGCGGCAAGAATGAAGAAGGTTTAGCCACTCTGAAGAAAATCAGGGGCACCAACGAGGTCAACAAAGAGTATGAAGAAATCTTGAAGGCAACCGATCTGGCAAAACAAGTGAAGCACCCATTTAGAAATCTCATTAGAAGGTCTAGAAGGGGACCACTGGTGTGTGGTACCATCCTTCAGATTTTTCAGCAGTTCACAGGCATTAATGTGATCATGTTTTATGCTCCTGTGCTGTTCCAGACTATGGGGTTTGGCGGGGATGCTTCTTTGCTCTCAGCTGTTGCCACTGGTACCGTCAACTCTGTGTCCACTCTGGTTGCGGTATTTTGTGTTGACAAGATTGGGAGAAAAGTTTTACTCATTCAAGCTGCTGTTCAAATGCTTCTTGCACAGGTGAAATGTCTACTCTTTTGCTCCAAATTTCGTCACAAGCCATTAAAAGTCACCTGGTGCTTAAAGCATCCCACTGAACACCTGAGATTCAGGGTGGACACTTTTTGCAATTTTACCTTCTTTTTATTAGGAAAAGTTTGTTTTCGGGAATTGAACCTAACTCCGAATTACTTGCTTTATTGCAGTCTCTGATGGGAGTGGTTCTAGCAGTGCATTTGAAAAGTACAAATGAAATGCCACACACCTATGCTGTATTTGTGGTTATCTTGATCTGCATCTTTGTGGCTGGGTTCGCATGGTCATGGGGTCCTTTAGGATGGTTGATTCCAAGCGAAATCTATGCATTGGAGACTAGGACTGCTGGTTTTTTCTGCGCGGTCAGCATGAATATGTTCTGCACATTCCTCATTGCGCAAGTATTTCTCACAATGCTGTGCCACATGAAGTCTGGAATCTGTTTCTTCTTTGCCGTCTGGATCGTTCTGATGGGTGCTTTCGCGATTTTCATGCTGCCCGAAACAAAGGGAGTTTCCATTGATGAAATGAATGAGAAAGTGTGGAGGAAGCACTGGTTCTGGAAGAGATTTTTTGATGAAGATGAGCTGAAGACACAAGATAAAGGAGAGGATTTCTCATAGCTTTGCATTTTCTCCATTTTGTTTTGTTTTGTTTTGTTTTTTAATAATATTGCTCTTTGATATTTCATTTTGCTTATTGCTCTGTAGTTCTACCAATTTTAGTTAAAGATGTTTTCTCTATTAAAATCTAATGACACATAAAGATGCATAAAATATGTCAAAAAGTCTCTCTTCTACCCTAGACAAATTAGGACCCAAAATGACAATAAATCTAAAATTTTGAAAACAAAATAATTTAAATATAGAATTTTAATTGTGAATTGGTTTAAATTTATTTTTCTGATTACCTGATTCAATTGGATAAACATTTATGTCATCCGAATGAAAACTTTACTTTTACTCTTTTGATACTAATATTCGATAATTTCAAGAAAATTATACTAATTAAATTGAAGAATAAAGTTCCGAGATTTTTGAAAAATCTCAACCATTTTTTAATTTTATCCCAATTTATCTCTGTTTTGTATTATTCTAATTATAATTTTTAATTAAAATAAAAGATTTTGAATAAAAAATATAAAAATTTATAAATAGAATTCAAATTCTTTTTCACAAAACAAGTTTAAATTATCATTATCCTAATATTATTTATTTAAAGAATTCTTTAATTTGAGATATTTTGTTAAAACTATTTCTTTAGAAGTTTCTCCAAAAGCTAATATAAATTCTTCTCTGGATCCAACCATTAAAAAGTAGTGTGATATAAATAAAAATAAAAATTTTTCAAATTTAAATAATTTTAATTTATCAAAATCCTTTCTAAATGATAAAACAGATTATCGTGTAATATAAGTTGTTTTGAGATTGGGGGTAAACTTGGAAATTCCCTAGGTTGTATTCCATTACGGGAATAATTGCAAAATTAGGAAACAATGGATCCCGCTTGTTTCCATAATTTATCTTATCACGTCATTAAAAGAAAATCAGAAAAATATGTGAACTCCAAGGTTTCTAAAATTGGATTGGACCTATAATTAGGATTGTAATTGGGCCTGATCGGCCCAAACTTGGCCCAAGCTCGGCCTGTTTTAAAAGTTGACCTAGTCTTGTTTCAGGATTGAGTCAAGCACAAACCCATTATTTAGGCTCACTTTAATTATGGATCAACTCTAAACACTAATAGGTTTGGCTTATCATAAGATCGGACCATTAAAAATTTTTTTGATAGGATTTAAAATCAAATATTATGGTATTTGAATAATAATTTTGATAATTTTTATATATTACTCTTGATATAATTTTTTAATCTTTTATAATATTATAATTGTTAATTTTTATAATAGTGTGTAATTTTTAATTTGGTACTACGATCAAGAGAGTTGGTCAAGAGAGCTCTTAGTAGATTTGTCAATGAAGCCTTCTGTCCGGACTTGTTGAAGGCCTATATAGTCCTGATTCCCAAGGTAAACAGCCCAATCCCTTTGAGGGGGTGGTTAAAGGATATGGGTTTTAGGAATAAAAATAAAATTTATATTAGTTATTTGAATTAATAGAATTGAAATGAAAGTTTGAAAATAAAATTCTAAAAGACATGAGTTTTATAAAAACCTAAATAAAACCATGGGTTTCAGTCAAAACCCATACGTGAAACCAAATAAAATTGTTGTTGTTGTTTGCCCTTCATCTCTCTCTCTCTCTCAATTTTTTAAACTCCCCCATCACCTCCCATCTTCCTCTCTTCCCTTTTTGTGTGACCCTTGCCTTTCTTTCTCTCTAGATCAGGGGTCGCCTCTCTATCTCTCTCTTCTAAAATCTCTAACCAAAAACCCCGAAACTAGGTGAAACAGCCATGTCGATCAATTTGTGAGTTCAATCAATCTCTGGGTTGCGCAAATAATAGTGGTGCGATGGGGATTGGATTTGTGGGTTGGGCAAATCTCTGGTGAAAAGGATGAGGACAAATGTTGGGAAGAGAAGGTTAAGCCATTTATGACATTTAATAGTTTAGTGTTCCTTGTAATGAGAAATTTGTTGCTATAAATTTAGGTTTGTTGCATGTCCAAACTATATTCTGGGTTTTAAAAGTTCTGAATTAAGCTCCTATTGTTGATATGTATGAGTATCTCCATTTTCTCCACCACCATTTCATGGCTTGTGTTAAGCTCCACCTCATTTTTCTTTGGAGCTATAATTTGTTCATAATTTTTATGTTGTAAATATATGATCCATGTAATTTCAATTTTTGTAATATACTAACTAAAATATTTACGATATAATTATAAAAATGAATTTTTTTATAAAAGATAAAATTGGTAATTATAAAATTAAAAAAAAAATAAAATAGATGATAATTTTAATTTAAATTTTAGAAAATAAAATAAAATTTTAAAATTATTAATTTTACAAAACTTTTTTATCAATGACAAAATTGACAATTACATGATTCACATTCTAAAAAATATATAAACCAAATATTAACAATGATAAATATATCCATTTCAAAATTTGAACTAAACAGATAATATCGAAATCTGATTCCGATTCTGATTTCTAAGGTTTTTAATTCCGATTTCAATTCCTAAATACGAATCAAATGCCCCCTAAATGATTTTAGGCCAATCACTCTCCTCAACACTTAAGTGTTGTCCATGATCATTGTGTAGAGGCTTAGACCATTGCTCCCAAATATTATAGGCCCTTACCAAAACAGTTTCTGGTCTGGTAGAGGCACAACAGAGAATTCATGCTATGCAGAGCAAGAACTATAAGATGATTATGAAGATTGATTTTTAAAAAGGCTTATAACAATGTGAACTTGAACTACTTGGGACAAATACTGCTGGACTTAAACCTTCCGATGCCTCTGATCAAAATTATAATGCTAGCAGTCACAAACAGTAAGGTCTTGTTGATTTGGAATGGTGAGGTGATACCGGCCATGAAGATTGGGCAGGGGCTTAAACAAGGGAACCCTTTTGTCACCTTGCCTCTTTATCCTTGTGATGAAAAGACTTTCTTATTTGATTCAGGATAAAGTGAGGAAGGGAGTGTGGAAACTTTCAAGTTTTCAAAGGTAGGATCTCCTATTTCTCATTTATTTTTCACAGTCAATCTCTTTCTCTTTGGCTCTTTGGCAGAGGTCGACCATCTTAATCTGAGTGTAGTTAGAGACTACTTGAGAGAATTTTCAGTTGAGATTGGGCTGAATATAAATGCCTCTAAGTCTAGGATCTAGTTCTCCCCTAAAATTCCAAGTCTTTTGAAAAGATCCTTGGTGGCCACTAGTAAGTTTTCATTCATTGAGGACATAGGGAAATATTTGGGTGGTGAGAAAAGATTTTTACAACCACTTCATGGATAAGGTGCAACACAAGCTTAATGATTGGAAAGTTAAAATGCTAAGCAACACAGGAAGTAAGACTCTTATTCAATCAGTAATTGCGGCTATCCTCATGTACTCTATGCAAATTTCTTGGATTTCTAGCAGCACTTGTAACAAGTTGTACAGAATTAATAGGGATTTTTTGTGGGGCAACAAAGAGGGAGAAAGGAAGATTCACTTGTAGGTTGGGAGGTAGTTTGTAGAGCCAAGCATATGGGTGGTTTGGGAATCCGCAAGATGAGAGATAATAATATTGTTATGTTGGCTAAGCTAGGGTGGAGAATGGCAAAGGGAGATGGAGATGGGGCTTTGTGATGCTAAATCCTCGAATTCAAATATTTAAAAGGAGAAAATTTTATGGAGTTCAAGAAGAAGACAAGGGGATCAAACATCTGGAGGGATATCTTAAAGAGCAAAGAACGCCTCAAAATGGGTCTTAAATGGAGGGTGGGGATTGGGAAAAGCATTGACTTTTGGCAAGACAGGTGGATAGGCAAGGAGATGTTATTTGAGCATGTCATCCATCCCCTTGAGAGTAGGCAGATGGAGCTAAAAGTTAGTCACTTTATGGATAAAGGCGGATTTTGGAAGATCGATGAGCTGAGAGCTCATATTAGGAAAGAGAAAGTTGAGTAGATAAGAGGGATATTGATCCCTAGAAGAGGAGAGGTAGATGACCTATTGGGATGGGGAGAAACTAATGATGGGAACTTTTTGGTGGTTAGAGCTTATTGGATGGTTTAAGAAAACGATCAACAGGGGCAAACCAATGAAGATTGGAAGTGGATATGAGAAATTAAGGGCCCTGAAAGAGTTAAGTTTTTCATTTAGTAGTTGCAAAGGAAAAAATTTTGGCAAATGCTGAAAGAAATAAGAGGAGACTAACAGATAATGACAAGTGTGGCATGTGCAGTGATAGTGTAGAGTCGGTTCTGCATGTGTTGAGAGATTGCAAGGATTCCCAATAAAGTGTAATGATTTGTAGTTGAATTATATTGATTTGTGGTTCGACTGGTTTGAATGATTTACTGGTTTTATCGTTTTGATCGGTTTTAAACGGTTTTGATCGATTTTGATGTCATCCAGATTGATAGTAAAAATCGAACCAATCGAACCAGACTATAAAATGATTCAAGATCGAATCGGTTGAATCGATCAATCCAATTCGATTTTAAAAACACAGATGTGTGGGTAAAAAATATCCAAACAGGTGGAATGCATACTTTGTAAAGTCCGGCTCAGGAAGTTGGTTTGCCAACCCTTCCATTAATCATATAATGATCGGAATTTGGGGGCTTTTTCCATTTCAAGCGGACAACTTTGTCAGCGTGCCGTTGAGGGTTGACGACGAAAAATCATAGACGAAGACAATTGAATCCAGAACTATGGACTCCAATGACTGCATTTACAAAATCCCTAACCAACCGATTGTATCGAGAGTTAAAGACTTGCTTTCTCGCAACGAGAAACTCGGTCAAATGACTCAAATCGAGCGAGTCGTCGTCACTCCTGCTGCTCTCAAAGAGAATTGCGCAGGCCTTTCCCTCTCTATAGAATTTGGAGTTGTTTAATCGTTAATTTGATTTTGGTTTTGCAGGAAGTATTCTAAGCGCGGGAGGAAGCGGACCCTTCGAGAAACCATTGTCATCGGATTGGGCTGATAGGGTCGTCGGATTTTAGAAACATGCACTCGATTTCCGTCTCGGAATTCCGATGCCTTATGGAATCGATGCTGTTCATGGTAACAATAGCGTTTCTGGCGCCCCTTATTTTCCTCACAATGTTGAATTGGGCGCTACAACGTTTGTTGCTTCTTAGGTTTTTCCCCCCCCCCCCCTTTATTTGTGAAAATTGATGTGAACTAAGTTGCTTGATTGAAAATGTGCGTGTTGTAGAGATGCAGATTTGGCTCGAAGAATTGGGGTTGCGACTGCTTTTGAAGGTGAGGGCTACTGGCATTCACTATACCTTTGCTCCCTGTGTCTCTGTAAGTTACTACCTAGGACCTTAGTGGTAAAGTATATAATAATTAATAATACTTTTTCTCCAAATAGATCGTAGTTCCACAAAATTTAAGATGGTATCCAAAGGGGAGGTTCTGTGGCCGGGTTATGCCATGAAAGGTACCTTTTCTCCCTAATAATAATAATAATAATAATAATAATAATAATAATAATAATTCAACGATTGGATGTGTTATCTAATAAAGAGATAGTTAAAATATAAAATAATTAATAATACCTCCCTTTCTCCACAAACTTGAGCTTTTGGCATGGGGGTATGGGTGGTCGCTCATCAAAATTTAAGACTTGGTCATTCAATTCAAGGATCAAATTTCATATAATGATTGATGGACAATTATAATAATCATATTTTGCATTAATTAGTCATGTGAATCTTAAAATTGGTTGTTTAAGTAAGATTGGCTCTTTTTTAGTATTTTCTCATAATCTTGTTCTGAAGATAGTAGAGGTGAACAGGATGCTTGTGCAACATAGTCAGAAGTCACAGATGATGTGGCCTAGTGAATAAAGTAATTCATGCTGCGGTGGTAAACTAGTTTCAGATGCAATTTAGTTGAGTTGATTTTTTTTTTTTTTTCCTTTTACATTTCCTATGTTTCTATTTTTAAATTCATATGGCTGGGGCATGGCATGACAGGTCTGCAGAGACCCTAGATAGGGAAGATGCTACGAGAGTCATGGTGAAGACACTGATGTTGTTTGGAAGATGACCTCCATTGTGACAGACTTGCAAGAGCAGGTTCCCCAAGGTTATCCAAAGGGCTATCCATATGTAGCGGGAAGGTAGAAAGTATTTGTCGTTACATTTTTCTGTCCATTAGTCTTTCATATTTCAGATGTTATTTGATCAATGCATTCATATTTCATTACTCATTTGCATGGAAGCCTCTAAATTAGGGTCAATGAAGATTAGAAGGATGAAAGGCTGATGGTCAAAGTAGAATAGAATGAGTTGAGACATTTATCATCATTCATATTTATTGCTCTGTCCACTAACTTTGAGGGCTTCACTGAGAATTCCAGGTTTACAGTTGCTAATTTGTAAGTTTGTACTAAGTACTATTCACTGTTTTTCTGGTTTGGTTGCAGGAATAAGGTTGTTGCATGTGCTAAGCATTTTGTTGGAGATGGAGGTACTGATAAAGGAATAAATGAGGGGAACACAATTGCATCATATGATAAGTTGGAGAGGATTCATATGGTACCTTATCTAGATTGTATCTCTCAAGGTGTTTCTACCATTATGACATCATACTCTAGCTGGAATGGCAGCCAGCTACATGCTGATAAATTTCCTCTAACAGAGGCTCTGAAAGATAAATCGATGTTTAAGTTAGCATCTTTTAAGTGGTATGCCATCTTAGCATGACAATGGAACCTTTTTCTCCCAAATTATACTAGGTTCACTGGACAAATGTGTAGAAACATCTGTTTCATTTCAGAATTTCTGATTTTACGTGATCGTTATTTGGGCTTATATTGATTAGTTTGTCAGAACATGCACTTTTAGTATCCAAGTCTATGCAAATGTTTGGAGTTAAATTGACATGACAGCCAAATGCGGCTGTACTTTTTGAAGTAAGTCTCATGGGGAGTCTTTTGCTGCTGGGTTTTATAATTTCTGACTGGGAGGGAATTGACCGGCTCACTGAACCTAAGGGATCGAACTACCATTTGTGTATTTTTACTTCAATCAATGCAGGAGTCAACATGGTAGAGATTAGATCCTAACTTGAAAATAATTTGAAAAGTTCCCTATTTCTTTTGCTAGTTTTATCTCCCTTTGCTCTTTTTACAGATGAATTAATTCTGCAGATAATGGTGCCTCACAAATATGAAAAGTTTCTGGAGGACCTTACATCTTTCGTGGAAACAGGGGAGAACATATATGATCATGTGACGAAGGCATTCTGCACCCTCATTTCAGAACATAGAGAACTAGCATGCAAAGCAGTTCGCAAATCCTTAGTACTGTTAAAGAATGGGAAGCATCTGTAGTGTCCATTTCTTCCACTAGACAGAAATGTAAAAGATTTCAAGTTGCTTGCTCACATTCTGATGATGTGGCATATCAGCATAGAGGTTGGATGGCTACATGGAGCGGAAGGTCCATATGTTGAATCTGAAGGCAACGAATCTGAGTCAGACCTTGTTATCCCCTTCAATGGGACAGATGTGATGAAATTGGTGACAAAGTTCCTGTATTGGATGTTCTTATCTCTGGAAGGTCTATGGTTGTAGAGCCACAGCTTCTGGAGAAAATAGATGCTTTTGTTGCTATTCCTGGAAGTGAAGCAGAGGTATTGCAGATGTTGTATTTGGAGACTATGATGATGGAAAACTCCCTATGAACTGGTTTAAGAAGGTAGGAAAGCTGCCAATGAACTTTGGAGATGATTCATATGATCCTCTATTTTCCCTTGGTTTGGGGTGAAAGCCACTAATTGACAGCCAGGTTAACAAATTTGCAAGTTCCTGAATAAAGAAAGCAGAAAATTTTAACATTGCTGTCCCTGATCTATAATCCAGATCCTTTCATCTGTACAGTATGTATTGACTGCACTTCTGCAGACATTATCTTGTAGGCCTAGTATGTGCAGAGGCCAATTCTTGCTTTTCAATAAGGTGGATTTCGGTAGTTAATTATTCTTGCTTTCTTACAGGTTAGTTGTGGTTAGTCTCTTGATTGGGACAGCAGAGGAGGCAGCTGGTCCTGGGACCTCGTATGGAGCTAACTGAGTAAAAAACAAGTTCAAAGGGGTAGTGAATGAATATTTTCTCAACAAATTGCAGAGCCGGCCAATCTTGAGACTCATATGATGAAACACAATCTTGAGACTCATATGATGAAACAAAGGGTGGTGTAGGACAAGGAACTGCTCCTCATTTTCCCTACCAAATCCAAAGACTCCTAGCTTATATATTTTGTCCATGGTATGTCCCATTCTATATTTCCATATACTGTTGTCCAAGCAGGCTTCAGAATTATGCTATTGTACTATATTGATTTGTTGCACGGTTTATGATGTTGAAATTATTAATTAATCTATTTGACAAAACTTTAGAGGTGTGAAATTTGGTGTAATGATTAAGTTGCTCCTTTGTGACCTTGAGGTCATAGGTTCGAGAAGTGGAAACAGTTTCTTTACAAAAAAAATATAAGGGGAAGACTGCGTACGCCTACCCTTCCCCTACCCCCACCCCCGCAAGGCGGGGAGCAATCTGTGTACAGAATGAACTTTTTTATTGACAGAACTTTGATATCCACATCTTAAGCTTTTTATCCCTAAACTAGATTTGATTTTAGCATGATGTAGTCTGCTTCTGGATTTGGAACTTCATTTTGACCTATTTTGTGGTATCTTTTGGAGAATTTTCAACAGAAAAGAATTGGAATCTTGTGAAATTAAAAGAGAAAAACCAGATGACCGAAAGTCATGAAGATGTGATATTATGAATGTGGGAATCAGTTAACTGATTGAAAATTCTAGAATAAAGTGGGTACTGAGCTTTACCATGCAACTTGCTCAAAGGCCACGCCTTTTCAAAAAGAAAGTGGCTAATTTTGTCATATGCCTATGAAAAAAGTCCATATGGCTCATATTGCCTTGAATTCTTTGCTTAATGTGTGGGACTGAATATACTTTGAGCAAGTAAGTGGAATAGGTCCCAGACCTAAAATGGGGTTGCCACAGTCACAGACTTGCAGTTGTTTGTAGCAAAAACAACAAAGAGAAGACAATCATGGAACAGACAAATGAGAATTGAAAAACAACATATAGACTAAGACTACAAGTAATCTATGTAATTACATGTTCCAACTGATTCATTGATTGCTTGTAGGTCCATGTAAGTTGGTGATTTCATTAGGTGATTTTCTGTGACTGCTGCATATTTCTATGGAGCAGTGAGAGTGAGAGAGAGAGAGAGAGAGAGAGAGAGTGATCATTTACCTTTAGTTGTCCTATAAGGATTAAAAGCCATTAAGTTCAAATGCAGCACTTGATTTCAGAGAAGATACTTGTGTTAGAAAACTGAAAGAAATTATGAGAGGTCAATGTAATATACCCGCACCAAAGGGGAATCTTATAAACCCATTTCAGGGATATAAAGTTCATACCTATACTGTTTAAAGAAAGGCTAAGATATCTCTCTGCATGATGAAAAGTTGCATTTGTCTCCATGAACAGGGTCACTTTTCACTCTCTAGAGTATAAGATGGTAAGTCTTTCCACTCATTTTTCTCTAATCATAGGTGCCGAACACTTAGAATCACACAATCATGGTGCTTCCATGGATTCATTGAAAGCAGATTTGAATACTGGTGGTTTAGATTACTGTACCAAGAGAAATATTTATGGATTAATTGAAGTTAACAAGCCAGGACAAAGATCAATATGAGAAAAGATAAAAGTGAAGAAAAAGAAGAAAAATAAATAAATGACGTAGGAGATGAAGTTTTAATTTGATCTTTATATCCTTGTGATGTGATTATTTATAACATCTCTGCTTTTTGTCAGAGATTTCTTGAGGAAGACCTCAATAAAAAGAAAAGACAGACAAAGCAAAAAAGGAAGAGGAGATTGAAGCACAAGCATATGATGCTTCAGTGCTTCAATTAGTGCTTTAGTGGAATGTGGACTCAGCCTCGACTGGATTTAGTAGGTCAAGTACCCGTCAACTAGGCCATTTTGGGCATATGAATAATGCATTTTTTTCTGAAACTGTTGTCTAAAAAGAGCAGCCAGCGAATCACAATCTATGCATTTCTAGCAAAGTGCTTGTTTGGCAACCAATTTCAAAAATTCGTCCAACGAAATGGTTTCTTCATACCCACAAATGCACCAAAAGTGAACCAAGCTAGATGACCTTTATGAACTATAATTGAATTGTAAAGCATCACACTAACGTTGTTGCACTTAATTCTTCAAAGCTTTGTCACTCTTTAACAGAAAGTCCAAGGATGCACAAACATGGGCATTTCAAATTTTCCACCGTCAAATTGAAGCATGAAAGACTCAAAAACTAAATTATTCCAGCGATGGGTCCCGTGTACATATACACATCCTGCAGATGAAACAAGAAAAAATTCAACACTCAATTGAACAAAGCTCATCACTCGAGTCTGATTATCTTTCATTGCCCATTCGGATATAATAAGCTTCCAGTTCCTGCAATTCGTTACCACTACATATCACCAATCTCTTTCTAACAATACCATCATAGGAGGAAACAGCTAGGTTATGGCCTTTGACTCCCTAAAAGAAAGTGAATCCAACTCTGGACAGCCTCACTATTGCATAACAAAGGATCTAATCTGTGGAGGGTAGTCAGAGTTCGAACCGAACAAAATGTCCTCACGTTCAATTACTATGGACTAAATAGCTTCTGGGACGACATATTCACATTAAACAAGGAAACACTAAAAAGAGCAAGAACAGCAGCTATTCTACTAATGGTAGTAAGATCAAGATGAAATCAAGGAGCAACTCGTGCAATCGGGCAAATTCATCCATGAAGGTAGTGCTGTATGGACTGCATACCGAAAACAAGATTTTGTCCTCCGACGTAAGGTTCACAAAGACTGCGGTGCAGATTGTGCCCTTGCATTTTAAGTCCATATGAGTCAATCCCACCATGATGGGGTGTGAAGAAATTGCATTGTGCCGAGTCAAAACCAATGTTTGATCCATTGTTTGTTTGATTCCAATGGAATGTTGTACTAGGTATAGGGCCAGAATTTGGGTGTTGGGAGAGCATGGTTGGAGCTGATTGATCTGGCGAATGTGGATGTCTCTTGGTGTCCGGCGAAGGAGTTCTTGTGTCTGTAAAATTGACTGTTGTAATATCATGTATGCTAGCTCTCCTCTTATCTTTGCCTCCTGAAAGTTGCCTGATGAAGTACTTCTGAGCATGACTCGCGACTTGGGTTGGAGTTCTTGTGATCACGAAATTGCGAGAGATATTCCTCCAATCACCCTTTCCATATTTCTTCAGACCCATCAGAAACAACCTGGGATGATAATAATAATAATAATAATAATAATAATAAAATAAAATAAAATTCAAAACCCATTTCAGAAACCTTAAAGACCATAAGAAAAAGCAATGAAATTGAGTAATAACATAAGACTAAGAGCCCTGAACATGAAAAGAGTGCAATTAGGCCACAAAATCAAATTTCCAACAAAACAAATTGATCAAAACAATGTTCAAAATTTTGGATTCCCTCTGACTCGATGTACAGTCAATTATCAAGTAAAACAGGTGATCCTGCAAATGGCTAGGCTGTTTATCCGCTACCGTTTTGTCACATAGCAAAAGAGACTTAGACATTAAGAAAAAAGAAAAAAAAAATGGAAATTGAATTCACAGAAGGATAAAGCTTTACTTGTGTTCTTCTTCTGTCCAAGGAACACCTTTCTTCCTCTCCTGATCAGAAGGCCTACCGGATGATGATGGCCTCTTTCCTCCGGCTCCTCCGTACGCATGTTTGAACCGGTCGAATCCATGATTATTAACCCAATCAAGAGTGAAAGTTGAGGTACTATAGCCAGGAATTGGGACTAAACCAGCTTCTATATTGCTAACATCAACCAACAATTCCTTGTATTGCTTGATTACATCTCCAACAGTTTTCCCAGGAATCATTCTCGCCACATTATGCCATCGATCCGGAGTATCCTTATCGAACACTGCAAGAGCATTCTCAAACATTTTATTCTCTTCATGTGTCCATTTAGTACTCCTCTGCTCAAACAGCCAATTTGAGTTCGAATGATATGAAGAAGCAGGTGACAGAATTTCCATTTCACACTTCATCAATTGGAATTACCAAGCCGATTTTTTTAACTGGGTTTGATCTCAATCTCAATTCGGAGCACTTATTCCGTATAAATTCGCAATTATTGATGGAATTGAAGGGTTGATGAAACAGAGGAGCCCAGAAGAGAAAATGCAGAGAGCAGAGAGGTGGAGGTTTTAGGAGGACAAAACAGGGGTTAAATCAACAGGCATTTGAAAGGAATCAGAATACCTTTTTTTCTCCTTTTGATTAGGCAATACCCTTGAGGAATCTAGAAAAGACCCACCAAAATCCCAAGTCAGAAAAATAAAAAGAAAAGGTTGCCGTTCACAAAACCACGAAGATCTGAAACCAATTGGCATAGACCCAGAAGCTGTTTTTGATTAAATGGGACATTCCCGAAATTATAAAAGTTGAGAGCTTGTTTAAGAAGGTGGGCTTCCAAATTTTCCAATCACATGAAGGTTTCCAAATCGGGAAAAGTAAAAGAAACCGAAATTGATGAACGAAGAAATGATAGGGGAACCCCAAAAAGAAAAGGGTAAAAGAACCAGAAACCCAAATGAGAAAACAAGGTTTGAGCTATTCTCAGTTGTGCAGGAAATTGAAGCAGCTCTTTCTTCCTCTTCTTTGAAGTCTGAGCAACAAAGAGAAGAGAAGAAAGAAGAAAAAAGCAAGGTGGCAAGTTTCAAGAAATGAATCTAAGTTTCAGAAAAATCTATAGAGCGAGAGAAAAAGAAAAGAGATCTACCGAGCAAGCAGAGCAGAGAGAGAAAAAAGAGAGCGGAAGAGGTGGAAGACTGTTATTGGATGCTATGGTGTTTGTGGATACTGCAACTAAAGAAAAGGTTCCCTCTCCTATTATAGAATTGCACCCTCTCTGTCCCCTTTAAAACAAGAGTGAAAGATAATAAAATGAAAATGAATAAAGTAACCTAATTTTCTACTTTAAATTACAAAACAACCATGTGTTGGCAACCTTATGATGAATCATGGATGCTCACCTGTCTAGCACTATTCATTGGCTCCGAAATTCCAGCACCACCCGCTCATCAAAAGCCATTTCCTAATAATAAACGCACCACCTTACAATTTTTCAGCCCGAGATTAGAAATCAATTTGCACGTTATTATTTGCTAATATTAATTGCATAAAATAGATTAATCTTTTAATTAATAATTTAAAAAATTAAACCTATGTAACAATGAACGATAATGTTTCATTGAGTTATCAGCAAAATAGCTTTCTAAATGAACAAATAATAGGATCACCAAGTTAGTCCAATAATTAAACACTGATATCATTTAAATAATATTTCGAATTTAAATATTATGTAAAGATAAAACATACGTTAGAATAGTTTTATCCTTTAAGAACTCAATTCGATTTGAAATCAAAATTAATCAAATCCAATATGATTATTAAATACTGATAATTTATAAAAAAATAATTAAAGTTTTAATCAAAGGTCGCATATTCAAAATTTTAATGATAAATTTGTATAGTTAAAATTAAATATTTTATAATAAAAGACTAATATGTTGAAAGAACATAACAACATTGAAGACTTACTTTTTTGTCGGTAAAAAAGAAAAAAAAAATGTTTTAACAAAAAAAAAAAAAAATTATCCAACCTAAATTTGGAACTCCTGCGGGATCATCGTAATGTTGCAACGCCCTCTCGCAGGGAATCAGAGCAGTAATCCTCAGTATTACCTGCTACGTCAGATGGACCGGACTGGATGCAAACATGTCGTGAGCCCATTGGCTAGACTGAAATACTAAACGCAAGGCCAAGACACAAGGAACCAATAACATTGTGATGCCAATGATTTACTGACAGAGAGAGATAAAAGATTGAGGACTACGATAAGGACGTGAGGTGGAGCGACACGTGATTACAATTTCCTCCCATAGAATTGTCATTGGCCAGCCAACCACCGCCTCTCACATCCCCCCATTTTTTGAATTGTTGGTTAGTGGAATTGAGTAGGGGAATAAAGGGAGCCCACCAAACTTCAATCATAGAGCGTGAATCCACGCACCATTCATGTGTCGACAAAAATTTCGGCTCGAATTTTTTGGACGGACCATGATCACATACATCGTTCTCAGACGAGGGGTTTGTAAGACACGTCGGGCGGGTGATGTGGAGGGAAATCTCACGCGCTTAGAAGACCAAAACAAGCCAAGCGGTCCCCTTCTGATGTGACCAACTGTTCCACAATCCACTGCGTTTGTCCCCCCCCCCCCCGCCTTCTCTCTTCCCATCGGAAATCTACGTGATAGGGCACCCCACAATCCAATAGAAATTGTGCATTGGGAGGGTATTTTGGGGATTTTGATAAATTTGAAGCACACGAACGGGGAAAACAAAGTACCTAAGACTCAGAGTGAGCCCCTGACCCCGAAAACTAGCCCATGTACTAATCACATATTAGGGATTAACAGCTGGATTAGTGTCTTATTAATAAATAAATTACAGATATGGGGGCTCTTTCATTAGATTAGGAGAGGAGGGAGAGGACATTTGAGTTGGACACATCCCTCGCAGCAGAGGCAATTCGACCTCAAAAGGACGCATCTCATCATCACTGACTGACCTTTCATTTTGAAATGTCCAAATCAAGGTTTTATTTTGCATCACTCCCCCCTCCCCCACCATCAAGCCGGTTCCATCGGGAACCTTACTGAACCACAATAAACGATCACGATTCATTTTAAGAACTCACCAGACAGTTGAAGATTTTTTTTTTTTTTTTTTGGAGGGAGGGGGAAAGATAACAGAGTAATTTTGAAGCATTTTGAATCGAACCCAACAAAAGTATATTATTCCTCGTATTAGTATAAATATATATAAACAATTTTGTATTTAGTTTATGTATGAAACTTAAAAATATATGTATTTAAATTTTACGGATCACAGAATTAAAAATTGTTTTTGATCTGATTAAAATACTCTAATTGATATAATATAAGTTTAAATTTTACCCATCGCAAAATTACAAACCATGCTCTAAATAATATAAAATAGCAATATCAATATGATTTAATTATAAGATCAGAACAATATACCAAAAAATACAAATTCGAAAGTAGTTAAATAGGGACCTAAAGTTTGAGCTAAAAGTCAAAGTCAAATAGGCAAATGCTAGGGTTTGTTTTCAAACTGTGATTGCGTAAACCCTTGCTGACCTACAAAAGTACGAGGATCACAACTAAAGGCCTATAATCAACCCTATTCATAGGATTACTTGCATAATGAAAAATGGCCCCTACGGGCCGGGCTCGGGCTTTCAGGCCCAGTCCAATTTCATCGGATTCGTCTTTTATGCCACGTGTAATATGTCTCATGTTTTTAGGGAACCAATCCTCTTTATGGAGCACCTCGATGTTCGGACCCCTAGACATTCAATAGGACGACGTGTCAATAAATGAGGTCACACCAAGCATGGAACGAATTGTCTCTCTCTCTGTAACCTCTACCTCTCTCTCTCTCTCTGGGTATTTTATATATATATAGTCTTTTTTTTTTTTTTTTTCTTGTAGAGTTGTCGATTTCACATTATTTTATTATTATTTTTAATAACATGGTCCAAACAAAGTTATCATTTGGTCGAAGCAATTGAAATTTTGACAGACAAGTGGCTCTGCGAATTATTCTAATGAAAACCCAATTGCTTTTGGAGGCTTCTGGTTATGGGAATTTTGGCTTTTCTTCCCATGCGAGCGGAATTGTGTCAAATAAGAGTTAATAATAAAAAATAATCAACAACAAAATCTTTTGTATAATTATGAGACACCCGTTCATTACAGTTCAATATTATTATTATTTTTTATTATAAAATATTTAATTTAAATCATTACCGTTAATTTTAAAATAGGTTTAATATCACAACTTTATTACGATATTAAATATCCCTTAAATCTATTATAATCTTGATTGGCTATCACGTTGATAGATCTATGTTTCCAATCAATAATGGTATTAGATTAAAATAATTACTTTATAATAAATAAAATTTTAACAATAAATTTAAATAAAAGGACATCCCATGGCATCTCCATCTTTTGAAGATGCAAAAATCTCCTTATAGTTTTCAGAATTGTTTATCATTTGGGTGTTCAAAATTTTATTATTAAAAATTTTTAAAAATATTTCGAATGATTTTTCTTGATTCCGACAACCGCCACAAAACCCACAAAATAATAATAATAATAATAATTTGTTATCTGTTTTACTTGATCAAGTGTACAAAAGGGTTATAAAGTTTGGCTCAAAAATGAATAATGCCATGTCCCTTACCATTTTATGGGTGGTTGGATAGGGTGAATGAGTTATCCACAATTGGGGTGGGGGACGAAAATGTCCTTGGCTCCCAACCATCGCCCTCATATTCTGAACAACGTTTTTTAAATTAAATCGGTAAACAATTTGATAAACATATTGGTTTATTAGTTACACCTATCGAACCGATGATATAATTATGGTGTTATATATATAATTTGTATATTATATATTTTAAAATAAAATAAAATTCATATTTTTTAATCAATTTAAATATTTTATTGACTTTATCAGTTTTAACTGATTTTAAATGATTTTGATAAAATTTAATTTTATTCTGTTTAATGATAAAAATCAAACTAAACTATAAAATGATTCTTGATCATGGTTGAACTAATTGATTCAATCCAATTTTAAAAACACTAATTTTAAAGGGTTTACCAGCCTTGAAAAGGCACCAAATCTTGCTCGGAGCAAAGATGAAAAATCTGATTAATTACAAAGGAATTGATGCCTCTTATTTTGGAGTTCAAAGGGATTTCATTGGTGGGTATGATTCTCAAACTGTACTTCCAAAAGCTAAATGGGATAATAATAATGATAATGAGAATAAATCAAACCCGAGATTTATAAACACAAGCATTGCACTTTTCACATGCACACTGCATCGGAAATATGAGTCTTTGCTAATCATATAAATATAAAATTCTGTTTTTGATCTACGTATATCAGAGGTGTAGAGTCTGTACTGCGTGTCTTTTATTGTGCCACATGTACTTTTTCATTTTTAACAGTGCAATGATCAAGAATGGTACAAAAAGATGTAGCTAATAATATTTGTCTCTTTCTTCTTGTAGTCTTTTAGTACTAGCAGAACTCTCTCTCTCTCTGGTCGTGACTTGATTAATGATGCAATTAATCATAAACTTTATCCAAAGATCATCTTAAAGATTATAGACCTCATCCAAGCTAAGATCAAGAATGCTGGTTTCCTTTTTTCTGTTTGAAAAATAGTAAGAGATTTTGAAATACAATAGAGGAGAATATGGATTCTAAACGGAGCGAGGAGAATATGAGTTCCTAGTCCTCACTCTGAGGTGAAAGTAAGAAATCTTAGTACCACTAAATCCAATAGTCTGCCATTAAATATGTTGTCTTTTACTATGCTCTGTTACCTTGGGGGGAGAGACGGGAGGGAAGGGGGGGAGGGAGGGAGGGAGGTGTGATGAGGTTTTAATTTATGGAAATAGTGTAAAAATACTAACAGACGGGCATTGGAAATAACTGAGGAAGGAATAAAGTACAATTATTTCTCAGCCTAACCAGTGACCCTTGTCGAAGCAAAGGGGTTGGGGTTTGTTGGAAAAAGGAGAGTGATTGGCTGGCTGAAATTGAATAATAAGGCATTTACACGTATCTGAACGCAATAAAGCAAGTACACTTTTGGTCCACCACCAAGATTTTCCATTTAAGGAAAGATTCCACTGATTTATTTATGCTTTCTCTCTAAAAGTCAGAAGGTCAGACAACGTGATTGAGGTTTGAGTACACACGCACACACACTCGAAGGCCGGCGTGTGCCGACTCTTCTCATATGCACCATGCGCGCATGCAACTAGTTTCAACAAACCCCTTCTCTGTTTTCAGATTTTCAATTCAAAGCTTTAATAAAAAAAAAAAAGAAAAGAAAAGGCCAAAGAATATGTTCCTTTCCTAAATTAAACAAACAAACAGCACATTTGAATAACCAAGGAGTAGGTATCCCATGCTGCATAAGTTTTGGTTAGTTCAGCCAAAATGTTGAATTGGGTGTTCGAGATGTTTATGTTATTGAGGCTAGGCAGTGCTAGCAGTAGCTCTGACAAGCAAATGGGTTTATTTTTGTTAGAAAAGGAGATGCACGAAAAATGCTTAAAGCAAGGATTCCACTAATAATTGGTTCTCTTGCTCCAGTCTATTTCCTTCTTACACAAGTTGCCATGTCAAACCCACTCTATGCCTGTGTTCTCATATTTCATGTAAGGTTAATAATCTGAACAACCATTCAAATTATGAATAGTCCAAATAAGTAAATAAGGAAAAAAAAAAAAAAAACCATGTTCCAAGTGACTAATCGACAAGAGACCCAATGGCAGAAGTCTGGATTATCAAACCAACGAAACAGAAACCTAGCTTCACAAAAAGCTAGCATCTTTAGTCGAAGAAAATCATGGCCCTCTACCTCAAGTTCTTGTCCCAACAAATTTCTTTGATTTGTTGAACATAAAGATATTCAGTCGTATGGCTTTGCAAAATGATTGCTTCAAAGTGGTTTCAATATAGAAAATGACTTGTTCTTCACTCGCATCGCCACAACCACCAGCCATATATGCAGCATGCGCTCTTCACAATTTCTCCCCCACAAAGCTTAACTTTATTTCTCCAGTCAACTCTTCAAAGTCAAATGCCGTAAACTCTAGTTCTATAGGCTCCTCCTCGCACCCATACCCCTACGAGAAAGATCTATGACATGGACAGCCTCACCCATTCTCATCTTAAAGGAATTCATGGACCCTTGCGATTTTTATTTTGTCCGGAGACAATGAATGTTATTATTTATTTTCAATGAAAGTCAAGGGTATTTTTCAACTTTAAAATATTTATTTTGAGTTATAATTATTGTTTTATACGAATGCATTATTATAATTATACTAAGTATTCAATAAATTCTGATATATTTTTCATAACTCAAAAACTAAGATACACTATTGAAAGTAATATTGGGGTTATGGTGTAAGTTCGTCCTCCCCTTGGTCAACTAGGTTGGTGGTATTAAACAACGGGATTTTGACCATTACCATTAAAATTATATCTTACTCTCCTCTATAGTTGGCTACTGAACAAGAATCCTGTGGCCTTGCCTTTTAACCGGAAGTATTCATTTAGAAATGTCTCAATGGCCATCCACGAGCCTTATCAGTATGTCCAGCCATGTCACGTCATAGAAACGTACACTGTCATCATGATGACCTGATAATATCATATATTTTCAGAACTATAATGTCTCATTTTCTAGCAACCAAGCAAAAGCAAGTACAATCAACTGCTTCAGCCTCTTCAAGGAAAATGATGGTGCCTTAATTTTACTACACCAACATACATGGATTGGAATTACATGTCAACCTTCAATGAGCAACATGTTCTGCTCTAGATACACAAATGAAAAAGGGTTACTTAGGCCGATAAAAGTGCAGCAAGCCCAAACAAGGTTTGGGATCTTCCTGCAAATCTGCGACACTATATTTTCGATCTCTAGTACAACTAATCAGCTCTCTTCCATTTACGATGCATGAAGAAAAGATCATACATTGTTAGGAAGTCCATGGGGCTCACTTCATTTCATAATATGGTAATCTACATCTACATGTAGTAGAAAAGGCCTTCTTTCTCAACGCCCTCTTGCACATCGACATGCCTTACTCTTTTTTCTTTTCATAATAATCATCACTTTCTTTTCAGATATTAGCGAGACCAATCTAACCCTATCCTTAACTACAAAGAGAAATTTTAAGATGGATTTTCGGACACAAATTAAGCCAGAAAATAAACGGTTCTCACCATATAAAAAGCTCAATGAGTATCCAGATTCATGATCCTCGGAAACTCAATTTGCATAGTATTCATCAAGATTCGTGGTCCTTGGAAACTTCAAATTACATAGGATTCGTTACACACACTCACAAAGCCTATGACAGCTGAAAAAACATCACCAAACGAGTGAAAGCTCAAGATCATCTCTGATGACTTCCTTTTGCTTGCTCCCAAAGACTTTCCCCATATAACTTTTTGCTGTTTCATAATTTATCTACATTGTGTTCTGTTTTTCATTTTCTTTTATGGTATGAAAATCTCTTGGCATAAATCTAGAGCCCTGCAGAACTCCCTAGCACTTGGGAAGGTCCGTAGGAGGTGGAAGAAGAGATTCATCAGGGCATTTACCGCTTTCTACCACAAATGCCATTTTAAGTCCCCATATTGTGTGCAATTCCAAATGACAATGCATGAACCATACACCTGTCAGAAAAGCTTTTGTCTTAGAACTAAGAGGTTTCTGGAAGAAAGCACCTGCATTACTTATGTTTGAAGTTGTTTGAATTGAGATTCTATCAGATTGAGACTCTTGAAAAATCTTGATGAATGTCTTATAAATTTGCAAAATAATAAACAGTCTAAAGCACTGGGATTACCTGGATTATCTGCCCTGAACCTAATTGCAGTCCAACCTCCAGAAGGGACTCCAACTGTATTCCGCTCCACCGGGTCAACAAGATTAAATTTCTTTGGATCCTCCTTGGGATCATAATTTCCAACACCTCGTCCAACAACAAAGAAATTAAAGCCATGCAAGTGGATTGGATGATTCTCAGGGGTTATCATCCCAGTGTCTTGTAGCACAAGCTGCACTGTAGAATTGTAAGCGAGCCTATACACTTTTGTTCCTTTCATGGTCTGTGAGTTTGTAGGCTGCGTTCCAGTGTAATTGAATACTATAGGTGGGTGGCCAGGGAAGTCATCTGTGAAAACTCCACTGATATTGAAGAAATGTGCTTGAAGGAGAGAGATTTTCGGCATCACAAAGGAAACATTGTTGATATCAGCCACAAACTTGAATCCTCTACTACAAGCAGCACAAGGAGTTGTACCAAGTCCAATGGTGAAAAATAGGGAGTGGTCTACAGTTAATGGAACTTTGGCAGGATATTCTACTGAATTTAGACTTCTAAGGGAGTTCGTAAACTTTGTTGCAACTCCAGTGGCATTTTGAGGAGGTGTTTTAGTAAGAGCAGTGGCTGCATTGGGGAGGGTACCCAGGTAATCGAGCGTGGCAGCTGCAGTCACATTGTCAATGGGAATAGGTGAGTCCATGAAGGTTGAGGCCACAATCATATACTTTCCAATTCCACGGTTAGCTGTTACAAGAACATTGGTGGTCTGCCCAGGTGCTAGGAGAATTGTACTTGTTGTGAAGGGCTTTACATAAGTTGCATCGACCTCCACAACAGTCAGCTCATGGCCGGCAATCTTAAAGAATAGTTCTTCATTCATTGCAGCATTGATGATTCGAAGCATGTAAGTGCTGCCGGTCAGAACTGGAAATGTGAACCCTTCTGAAAATGAGCAAACAGGGAAAATTTTGTTACAATCCAAGAAAAAACCCCAGTGCAGACATAAAAATTTAACGTTAGAAACATGATCAATTACACTAGACATGGTGTTTTAATTTTGAAACGAGGCTAAATCACAATCAGGGGTTTGAAATACATTTCATGCAGAAATGATTCACCAAAGACATTACCCTGAGACAAGCAACTTGGGACACGTCCAGTATGGCCATTAATAGTATGAGCATCAGAGACATTTATGGGCAAACCGAACTCCATAGATTTATTGACCATTGCTTCAATATCTGACTTCCACCATTCAGCTGCAGGTTGCAATATCAATAGTTAGGAAGCTCCATTAGGTATTGGTTGGGACTATCAAAGGGAAAAATATACACTTGGAAACGAAAGGGGACATCACACTCCAATTGTTAGCCAGAAAAGGGATTCATATCAAAAGTCTGCTCAATTCAAACAAAATCCCAACACTAGAAATGTTTAAATAAATTAAAAGAGATACACATTAACATGATTTTTCCCATTCTTAATCAAATATTTCTTTGAATCAGTTAAAATATACCAATAATTTGAGAATAAATTGATCAATAAACCGAAGTGTGGAGTTCCTTAGGATCTGATCCATCTAATATTATAGTATTTCTTTTTATTTTTTTATTTTTTTAAGGAAAAGGTGACTGGAGGCGACTAGGGTGGCTAGTGGGATTTCAGTTAAGCTCACCTAATATTACAACGACTTCCTTGTGGGGAGCAAGAAATGGGTAAGGGACACCAAACTTGGGCAATATAACAATAGCTCCATGAACAGTCGCTCTAAGCCAGAGTATGTGTGCATGCCAGAGGAGTGTTCCTCTTTGGCCCGTAACAGTGAAGTTGTACAAATAAGTTTGCCCCGGTTGAATTGGGCACTGCGTTATGTATGCAGGCCCATCGGCCCAGCCCGTCCTCAGCTGCCTGATCCCATGCCTATGAAACAATTTTAAAAGAGAGAATTAAAATTCGCAAAGCATAAATAATCAGAACAACTAGAAAAATGAAGGACAATTAAGTAAAAATAAAACCGACCAGTGGATGCTAACGTTGTACTGGACATGGTTAACGACTTTAACGAGGACTGTATCGTCTTCTCGAGAGTAAATAGTGGGCCCAGGGAAAAGCCCATTAACTGTCACAATGGGCTTAGTAGAACACAATCTCGTGGCGTTCGTCATTACCACCTGAATCAGGCACGCACAAGAACACGAAATTAAGCTGCACCCCACTGCACATTTTAATTAATTTTCTAAGCAATATGTTTACGTCGATGTCATCTGCGTGACCCACTGTACTCCAGCTTGCATTTTTAAAATCTTAGTTGTGACTTATGGGTGAGTTCGAAGTATTTTTTATTTAAAATGACTGCTTCGAATAAGCAAGAAAAAGGCCTTTTCTTTTACAAAATAGAAGAATTCAACTTTTCCAACATCAATCACATGGCCCACAAGGAAAAAAATAACAGCAATTGTTAGATTGGTCCCAAAGTTGCCGTGCACTAAGGCTTGTTCTAATGTTTGTGATAATGAAAATTAGAAACTCTAAGCAGTCCAAGAAATCCAAGAAGCAATCGGTGACTTCTCGTACCAAGTCGATTAACATCAATCACACAAAAGTAAAAGAGCACGTTATAGGAAACCAACTCATAACAACAGATAATTGACCTAGTAGAATAAAGTATTAAATCTCTTAATCAAATATTTAGAAATAAAAAAAAATTATATCAGAAAAATCGCCCTTAAATAAGATTTTACAAATACTCAAATCGAATTAATTGAAATATGAGTTTAGATATTGATTGTAGATTAAAAAATAAAAAAGAAATTAAAAAAAAAAAAAAAGAAACCAACTCGTGTGCAGAAAAACTAGCAAACTCCTGCGCAGATTATCTGGCCATTTACCCCCATAAATCCAAGTTGGACCATACCGCACGGGATAGGCTTCCTAATATTTGTATCCCTTAATAAGCGAGGAACTATCTGAGCCCCCTCGATTTTTAATTTTGTATTTTTTTTATTAATCAGAAGATTCGTGAATTTAAAAAATACAATGGCAGATAGATTTATACCTTAGAATTACCAAATAACATATAATCACTAGGATTTAAACATATTCTATTAGAAGAAGACCAGATATATGATACCACATCATACCCACTTATGTTTAATTTTAGATATTGATTGGTCATTTCTATACACGAACAAAATAAATAAATAAATTAAACAAGTTACAAATTTCTTCACATAGCAATTGTAATTTTAAAAAATAGCATTTGCAAATTTCTTTCTTGAAATTCATGAGGCACTAAGACATTTACGAGGGGAAGAACTTAATTTGCTAGTTTTACTTGATAAATCCACCTAAATCAAATCATCCAACTCTACTCTCCAAGTTCCCTTCCCAATATCCAACTGAAACAATAATAAGAGGCGATTAGATATTAGTGATTCCAACCATACAAACAACTTCATTCCAATTTGCACCTTCAGGAAAGATTTTAGAGAGCAATAGATATGAGGAGAGACCAATGGACAGTTAACCTAATGAACAAAAGAGTTAGATCTTTTAAATAAATATCAGATTTAAAATTTAAAAATGAAAAAAACTATGTTAGAAAAATTCTTTATAAAATGGGTCCGATAATACTCAAACCAGATTAATTGAAAAATGACTCCGAATATTACTCGGTTATTTCAAAAAAAAAAAATATATCACATAAAATGATTTCTGTATGCTGGTAGGTAGTCGGTCATTTCACACGGCTAAGGTACACAGAAGTAACCAAGCCACAACTAAAAGTGTACTCTTACTTTTCAAAGAAAATCCATCTTGATATCGATATTGAGTGAAGCAAAAGAAACGTAAATGTAAATGGTCATGCAAGAATTCAACATAAATAAAAATACTAACCGAAGAAACTAAAATGGAGTAAACAAAATGGTAAGTGGTAATGCAAGAATTCAACATAAATAAAAATACCAACGGAAGAAACTAAAATGGAGTAAACACATGACTAAGCCACTCATGCTTAGGGCGATGTAACCATGGAACAGAAATATTAAACAAGCAGCCAATTCGCCGTGGCCATGAGACGGGCTGACCCTGAGCATTCATGCTTATAGTTTCATACCATCTTTAAATTTTGGTAATAAAATAGCTATTCATTTTACGTGAACAAACACTTGTCCAACCATTGAATTTTTAGACATTTGTGCCCTGAATTTCGCGAAAAAATATAAAGAAAGAAAAGAACAAACTTCATTGCCTACACTACAGTGGCAGAATAGCCAACCAGTAAAGGCAAGTCATGATATCACAAGAAAAACACCCATTAAATCTATAACTAGAACAAGGACATTCATCCTATTTAGGAAGTATATGGGAAGTTTATAGATTAACACTGGGAAAAAAGGGCGGAATCATAACACTCAGGTATATCCTGGAAGTAAAGTATGTTGGTCTCCACAATAGTGGCACATGACAGAATGTGTGTGCTAGACCAAACCAGTTTTTGCAAGCGAAAGTGTTTGTGCGTAGTTTAGCCAAGACGGGTCCTTTTTCACCATGCATAACCACTGCTAGTGCTCACCTTATTGTCGCTAACATTCTAAACCATGCACTTCAATGAACCGCTAGGTGAAATGTAAAGGGCAAACAAGGAAGTCCCTGGCCCAGAAGGACTACGAATAATGCCTAGAATGTGGCATGAAACAGCAAATTATCAAGCACCATACTTACATTGAACTTGTAGGTTCGGGTCCCACATTCAACAAATCCTAGAAAGAGGAGAGCCATCAATATTGAAAATTGAACCCATGGTGCCATCTCTCTCTCTCTCAAATATTTCTAGTTCTCGTCTATGTCTTTATGTGACTTGACTAATCCAGACCTTATAAATAGCCAAGGCTTTTGCTCCTATGTCATTTTAGTAGTTCGGTGGATAAGGAATACCTGAGGTGAATACATACACAAACCACAATTCTCGTGTTTCTTCTTCATCACACTAAGCAGTTATCTATCAATTAAGATACTTTCAGAAGCCAGGTCATCCACCCCTGTGGCCACTATCTACTGGCTAGGTCCAAAGTCAGAATTGGGTTGTTCCAACCACATTAGTTAAATTACAAACGATTCCAGCTGCCATGACCAAACAAGATGAAGATTGTCAATCTCATTAGGTAAAAGGCAATAGTACTCACAAAATTTCAGACACTAGGTTTAAAATTCACTAATCAGACCCTGCAAAATCCAATTTAATTAATGACAATTGAGTAGCAGTTGTCTACAATGAAATATAGCCATCAGTTCACGTAAAATATAGTAAAAGATTCTGCATGGGACAATTGATAAATATAACATAACTTGTCAGAGGCAGTTCCCCTCTTTTTGCTGCATAAAAGAGCAAAAGGGACGACACCAACAATCCTCGCTTAAATATCCAATTCAATAGCACAACTATGGAAATAATGAAAGACGACTCAAATATTTTATGACTAAAATGCAAATGAAAACACATGCAAGATGAATATAAAAATGATTCAAGACAAGGTCAAGATGCATGGCATAATAGTCTTTTCTCAGCAACCAAGTTTTCACCGATTGTAATACAAGGTTTAGAAAAAGATTATCTCCTTTCATTCTAATCTCCTATATTATTCATATGAGCTGTATTTGTTGATCCTTGGTGTATTTCAATCCTTCGAGAAAAGGCAAGAAAGTGGACAAAGTTGGCTGCTGACAATCATTAATCTACAAGATGTTTACTGGGCAAAGCTTATGGTTGAGAGATGCTTTTCATGAATCCAAAAGGTTTGTGGATTCTAAATTAACAATTGTACGTGGTGGTTAACAGCCCAATGCTCACACCTTCACTACTTTGCCCTTTCTTCTCTTCTATTCAAGTTTTTGCTTTGAGATAAAGCACCTGCCAGAGATGTACTCTCCACTTGGATTAAATTTTAGGAGACTACTAATGCCGCCTCCCAGTAATTGAACAAATTATATTCTTCACCCAAATAACTCAATCATAAGAACTAAGAATGCCTATAGAAAACTGGGAATAATATAAAGTGATTAGGATGAACATATGGCATTCATTTTGTGGTCCAACTTTTGCATAGATGCATGTAAAAGAAGTTTTTAGATGTCCTCTTCCTATCTTGGTACTCTTTTTCCACTATTACTATTTTTATTGTTTTATTTATTTATGTGCTGAGCTCCTACCTTGCTACTTAAATACATAAAGTAATGAAAACAATTGGCACTAGTTCCCAGACCCATTTCTCAATTATTTTCGAGATTCTTTGTTTATGTCATTCGCAAAAGCATCCAGCCAGCAAAATTTCAACTACTTGACCAACAAACAACCATATCCTGCAAAATTAGATAACTGAATAAGGAAAAATTTGTTAAAGCAATAGTAAAATGGTTCAGCTAATTATGTACATTAGATTCTAGGCCGTTGAATAATATTTATGAAGCAGATAGAACCATAACAACAACCCAGAAATGATTTACCATGGGTCTGCAACTAACAGAAACAGTGAGGGCAGGGTTACTCCTTGTTTGATTGCACAAGCAAGCACCAATCAATTTGGTCTCTCATGAGAGAGACAAAGAGAAAATAAAGTTGGATGCAGATGTCTAGAAGAAATTGATGGAAACCTCTAGGCTGTACATGGATGCCACACAAGATGGAAATATCAGACCACTTTCATTCTAGCACCAAGCCTGTAAGCAGTAATCTAACCCTCCATAACCCTTCAAAGTGTCAATAACTATGACAAGATAAGGGAGCAGAATGACAAAAAAATGAGTTTAAGTTACTAATTCTAACTAAATTGGTACTTAATTGAGTTAAGCATTTCTCACAGCGTCAATTCTTCTCCTCTCAATTGAACCATGTTTGCTGGTCAGCTCAAATTCTTATTTACCTAGCCATATAAAATTTTTCAGGTGTATCATTTATGGAACCCTAGATCACTAATATTTCCATCCAAAGTCTCTGAAAGTCCTTTTTGCTCATGTAAACTTTACCCCTGCCCTCTCAGAACAAATAAATCTAGAATCAGTCCTTATGGCAAGGTTAGGGTAAATGGAAGGGAACACAGCTTAAGAAATAGCAGAAATTTTGTTCATAAACTATACATGGTTAATTGTGGAAAGGTAGAAAAATGATTTTCATTCACTAAACAAACAAGGGACTGAAAATGCGCTAATGATCACCATCATCTATCATGGAAGAAATAGCACAGGTGTCAATACCTAAGAATGTGGATAGAAGTAGATGATAACGTGTGGTGGTATTTATGTCATGATTCTACTGTAAAGTATTAGAAGAATACGTCATAGGATATTAGTCTCATCATTCACCTTCTGAGATTGTTTTGATCATGTTTCCTTGGCTTCCAGATCATATCCATATAAGGCATCGCTAGCTCAAAACTTCCAATTGCAGAAAATCAAGAAAGAACTACATTATATCCGATTTAGCACTATATATTCAACCGGAAAATAATTTCTTGTAATTTTCATGAGGAAATTAACAGCTTTGCATCTCCGACTTAGATCCTTAAGTCATTATACTTTTGCTATTTAGAGTTAAAGTTACAGCCCAAGTCTTCTCACATGTTACATAAACAGTATACTGTCAATTTTTGGAGTTGAAGATCAAACCCTGAAAAAAATAGTCACAACAAACCCTAGTGCAAATAGTGGAGCAACAGGGAAAAGCTTTATAAGTAGGGATTTCAACCTCCCAAATAGATCACGCATTGCTAGGATGAGTAATCCTACATGGAACAAATGAGTGAAAGACAAAATGGACCAAAACATGCATAGTAGCACATAGAAGCAAAAAAATATGAATCCTTTAAACTTGAATTTCCAAATCAAACAAAATGATTGCTAAAACATGCTCATGTAGACTACCATGTAGGATGCGGTCCATTTTATCTCTAATTCACTTGGTCTCTCCCCTACCATTCTTCTAGGATCCTAAAGCATAAATTTGGAGCCGTTCCCATTAATCACTTGGTAGTTAGATGAATCCTCCCCAAATCAGAAGTATCCTGAAACTAACATGCTACATGTATGTGTGTGAGAGTGCACATGGCTATTGTTTGATTAATAACTTAATTGCATAGTCAAATATGAAACAATTAGAAACACTCAAAATGTTAAGGTCACTTTCATAGAATCGCTAAAGAAGTTGTCGATCAACAATGTTGGCAAATTGACCTACACAAGTAAATCATACGAGAATACACTCTAAGTGCTGTCATCCTAAGGGATCATAGTACAATTTACCCCAAAAACTTTGCAAACCAATCCCTAATTACGCTATTATCTCAAGTAAGCAAACTAAGTTTTCAATGCCATCAAATTAGGGTTCTAGGGCTTCTAATATACGAATTAGAAGTCCGTAGCGTGATCTATGAAAAAGAGATCATTGATATATTGAATCACAAATACGTAACATAATGCAAACACGCACAATGTTGATTGAAAGAAACGCAACGTGGAAAGCGCAATCGAGCGAATCAGCAAGAAGAACAAACTCAGAGTAAACAAATGACAAGACAATCTTGAATCTCCTAATCTGCCATCAAATATGACTTCCAGCAACTAAACAGTCCAACAAGAAGACCATGTAGAGATCGTGGATCGGCTAATGCATGTACCTGGTTCGACGCTGATCCGGCGGTATTAGCCGGATCTGAAATACGAATCTAGGGTTTCGATCACCAGGTAGCGGAACGTTTCGTTTCTTTCTAGATCTGAGACGGAATTTTCAAATCCAAGAGACCGTCTTTGAATTTAAAAAAAAAAAAAAAAAGGATTGCGCGGGAAAAAAAAAGGGAAGGCAATCGCATTGGGATTGACTTCCACTGCCGCCTTTCTTTCGCCCAAAAGCCGGATTACCGTATACGGTGCCTCGATGAACCGGCCCAACTCGACCAATTTGGGTTGGGTTGGTTTGGGTTTTCCAAGACTGGATTTTTTTTTTTTTTTTTCTGAAAAAAGATGACAAGAAAACTAGAAAAAAAACAAACCCCATGGATCTGTATTCAAAATTTATCTAAGGATTTATAATTTTTTTTCTTCAGTTTAGAGTTTTATGACTTTTCTAAATAGAAAAATTTATTAAAAGAGATAGACTTTAGAAATTTTGACAAATTTTAGAATATAGGGACAAAGCAATTTTTTTTTTTTTTGGTTATTAAGAAGAACGTCTCTTAGGTTGTATTTGGAATTGCCCCAAGAAAGTACTTACGAAAAGCACCATTGCTTGGTGATGTATGTATTGAAAAAATAAAGGAAAAGCACATTTTCTGTCAGTCAAATTGTTATCTATTTGTCAAAATAAATAAATAAATAAATAAATAATGGAAAAGACACGCGTTTACATTTAAACACACATAGTTTAACGGCTACTGAAGGGTATAAATGGAAGAGGAAGACTCCTTTTGAGAATCCAGATATCTTAACGAAACAAAAAATAGGAGCGTTTGTTTCTAAATTCTCATTCCAAAATATGATGTCTTAGAGAGAGAGAGAGAGAATGTGAAGATTTTGTGAGTCTGTGATTTTCGCCGGTGAATATTCAGTCCGATAAAGATTCAATTCCGCCGAAGGAATCTTCCATGAGTTGATTTTCATCAATTTTGCGATTCAATTTTTCTCCATCTTATTTTTAATTCTTTTTTTTTTCTTTTTGAAGTTCTTGGCCATTTACAACTCTGGATACTGATTGATTATTTGGAAGCTGTTAAAGAAGTTCATCACACAAGAGTCATTTTGCATGTGTAATCGACTTGTTTTCCTAATTTTTGTTTCTTCATTTCTTTTAACCCTAGAAGAACAAATTCCCAAAGTCTTTGTTTAATGGGCTTTTCATCCTTAATTCTCTCATATTTCTTCAATGAATTTTGGGATTTTTCTTGAATTCTTGTTTGGTGCTGAAACCTAGTCAAATCAGAATTAGTTTTTTTCTAGGTTTTCTTCAACCTTTGCATTTGGGATGTGAAGAATCATTATGATTTGGTCTTTTAATTTTTGGGTGAACATGGGTAGGCCATTAATTTTGAAAGAAATGTGTTTTCCTCCTTAATATAGATTCTTGGATCTGGATTGGGAGGACCTGTCTGCCATCTTTCTTGCTTCATGTTAGGGTTCAAATTCACATACAGGGGATTGGGTATAAATTTAAATTGTTGAAGGAGAAAGGTGTATCACACGTTGGACACGTAAAAATAGAGAAGCCTAAGAACGGAATTGCACGTGTATTCGTTTATTCATTTCTAGTTTCCTGTCCAAAGATTAAGGAAGATGAAAATTTACCTAAGGTCCTGGATACTTGGTTGACTTCACCAGGTTTCCTTATGTTTACTTAGTGTTGGCCTATTGGGATTGTTTTTGAATCAGAACCTTTTTCATCATGGATATTAGTGTTTTGGGTTGATGATATATTGGCCTAACTAGCAGCCTTTTGAACTGGGATATTCTTGTTGAATTGGGGCATTTAGATCTGAAGTTTATGAAATTTTTTATCCTGCTAAGTCGTAATGATTATTTGTTATTTTCAGGTATTCCAAAGATTTTCAAGTTCTGGAGCCTTTCATGTTACTCCGCCGCAGCCCATTACACATCAGAACTCCATGTCAATGGTTTGAGGTATATCTCCTTAACTCGCTTTTTAGCAAATCCTGCTTCACAACTAACAAATTATCTTACTCCTAACCAAAAGTGCTATGAGCGAGAGGCCTGAACACCGAGACAGCAATTTTAAGACAGCTTCCCATTGCATCTCTTTTCTTGGTATTTAGGTATGAGATTGTTTTATTCTTGGATGCCATTATATTCGGATGTGAGATGTGAATGTTTGTGTGGTTGTTCAATACTGGCTCATATGTGAAGTGGTTCCAAATGATTGAATTGTTTGTGTAATTATTTTATTTTGTAATTCTAATAATGTTGGCCAAGCTTGTTGTATATCATGATTAAATCATGCAATCATTGGAACCATTTTGAAAATTGGGACTACTTAGATGAAGAGTTCATGCCTGAAAGTCTCAGCAGCATGTTTTAAGATTTGTTTAACTGGTTCGATATGTGAGCAGAGAAGCTTATCAGTTCGGGAACAGCAAAGGAATTGTATTTATAGCCCCACTTCAATCCACAATATCCACAGGTGTGATTTAATTGTTTTCTTTTTTTCATCAGAAATTTCACTTTGATTTTGCATTCATGGTAGTTTTATGTCCTCAGTTGTATTATTCTATATGATGTTTCATGCATATCAAGACTAGGGATTTTGTTTTCTGCCTAGCTTTAAGCTTTGAGGGAATGATTAGAATCAGAGTGTTGATGAGATCAATTTAGTCTCCTAGTATTTGCCTTAGCTTAGTATTCCATCTGTTTGGATGGTATCTCTCAACTTATCTGATATTCAAATGGCCAGTTTAAATAGACACACATCAGCATGTTAGGGTTTTTTCACTGCCCCAATATTTTCACTTTAAAAGAATTTAATGAGAGAAGGCATATTTGTTAGTCCTTTGCTTTTGGAAGTTTGTAGATGTGGCAATTAAATGGGAGGAATTACAATGTTAGATCAGCTCCTCCCCCTGGAGCCCCTGGTGGCAATGGACTACATGGGGTGAGGTAATCCCCAGAATGTGTTGATTTTGTTATACAAATGGTGATTGTAGCATCATATATAACTATGTTATGTACACCCTGAGCTTTTTTGATATTATGTTATACTTCAATATTTTATTTCTTCTACTTGAAATTGTGTTTTATGTTAATATATTTAACAGAATATGTAGTTTTAACTTCAAATATGTTTGTTAGTTTTGTTTATGTCCCATACTTTTTTTATGGACAACTGGTGAAGAGGGTTTGGGAGTTCAAATTATTGACCATGTGCCAGGGAAAAGGCCCCCATGCGTACAAGTACAAAAGCGTGATATCTGTATAACCCATCCATTATGATTACATAATTTATGTGTTCATCTCTAATGTTAGCTTTCCTTGTTTCGTTTTGTATGTTTTGATGCCTCCATCCGTTGAAAATTGTTGTGTTGAGGTGGCTGTTGTTGTTGTTTTGTATGCAAGAGAATGGCAGAGAGATGGAGTTAAGAATCGGTTGCTTCCACTAAGATTTTGAGGTGGCTGTTGTTGTCTTCAAGCTAAAAGTTTTGACTTATTACTTATTGCTATGATATTTTGTATATTTTTAGAATTTGAAGGAAGAATACAGATACTGATGCAACAATTATTATTCAAAAATGAAGGAATCAAGAAATGAATAATTTGATAAATGTGATCACTTAGGATTATAAGTAGGGGTTGGAACAAAGAATCCTACTATTCAAACCAATGTTTCTTCAAATATATATTAAGAATGATCTTCAAAGGTATGAGCATAGATCGAGACATTTATATATGCTCCAATATTTTAAATTTAATAAGTATGTTTTGAACTTTGACATACTTAATGCATTTAGAATTTTGTATTTATCAGTTACATGCTTTGTAAAACTTTATTCTAATGTAAGGATGATAGTTTTAACGAGACTTGAACATTCGTGTGAATTAGAAGTTTCCTAATTGCTCTGGTTGTTAAAATATGATAGATTTGAGGATGCTGGTATTGAAATTTGGGTGTGAGTTGTCCTTTAATGCTAGTAATGACAAAGTTAAATAGTCTGGATTATATTAAGTTTTTTACAAGTGCATTTTGTATCAGTGTACTGAGAAGATGTATATTTGAATGAAAATCAGGAATCCTTGTTGGATTCTTGGACCTATTAGGAGTGGCTTGGCCATTATGTGAAGTAGCCTTATTATGATAACTTTAAGGGTTGTCTTATCTGGTTTGGTTGCTTTATTTTGAGATTACATCAATTTTTATGAATTTGTGATTTATGATTAAAGTGCTGTCTCAAAATTCTTGAGGGATTCATGACTGTGATGATTTTGATGAATCAAATTCTTGGTTGTGAATGTTTGTAGTTTAGATTTAAGTTTTTTGGTAGTACTTATGCTATCCGTATTCAGATGTTGGTATAGGGCAACAATGAAGCGATGATCATGATTGTAGGAGTCCAAGGTAGATTGTACATATTGATGCACCAAATAAATCTGCTTAAATAATGTAATTATTATCTGTAAATAATGAAACATGTATTATGGTTTAATTTAAATTCTTTAAAATGAAATAATTATTTTATTGAATAATTTAGCTAAAACCATTACTTGATTGCTTTATTTTCTTTATTTACTGAATTAAATTATTTCACTAGATTTAACTGCGTAAATTTATTTATTTTTTTCTTTTTATATACTTTAGTCTGTGATCTTCCTATCTTTTTATGGCAATAAAATTTTCTACTTTTCCCTTTTATATAATTTTCCCTTTTATATGCTTTTTTATTAATTTTTTAACACCCAAGTTGCATAAAGCATTATTAATCTTAAAGCTGTCTTTAATTAATCTAGTTGTAGTCATATGATTATATTTGAACTCTAGGCGCACACTTTTTTAATCTTATGCAACACAGTCTTATTATTTGCTTTATTTTGATTTAAAAAATATAAAAATATATATACACATTCGCAAATATATGAACACATTCGTCTTAGGTATATGTTTTTTTTTTTTATGAATTTTGAAATATTTAGATTATAAAATGTCTCCAGTTTGCTACTCTATTATTGCTTAAAAGTATGAATTAGCATATGACAAGGAACTATTTTTAAAATATAGTGCAACATATAACATATATAAATATTGGGTATAATTTATATAGCTCATTAGTCACATCCCTATACTTTGTTTAACTCTTAAGCATAGCATGATTTTCTAGCTTTTAAACCCTTTTCAACTTCTCTTTATGGCTTAATTATATATTCTCTTATCATGTTATTACTTATATTATTTTTTTTTATTACTACTTTATGATCTACCAAAAACTAAAAATAGTATTATTTGATGAATGATGAAAACGAAAAAGAAAAAGATAACGAGGACAGATTTATTAAATGCATCAATATGTAAAATTTTGCTTGGCTCTATGATTGTGTCATCGTGTAGTCTTGCCCCATAATTGCCACAAACATCTAATATGGATTATGATGCATGTGTTCAACCAAAATACTTAATTTGAACTAAAGGGCATTCACATCCAAAACTTTGGTTCTCAAGAAAATCTTGCATGGAACCCCAAGACTTTCGAATAGTACTTTAGTTATGAATCGTAAAACTCATAGATGAATGATGATCTCGAACCAAAGTGGCCAAAAACGGTGCACCCTAAAGTCATCATGGTCATAAGGGGCTACTCAATGGGGTACCTAAGCCACTTAAAATTGCTCCTGATATTCATTCATATTCATCTTTTTTATACACACCGATACCAATGCATTTGTGAAAACCTAATATGAGTTAGGAGTTTTTAACTTTATTATTATTAGCAGAAAAGATAATTTGAACTCAATATTTTAATATTAGTATTTTCAAATCGATTATATTTTTAACATAGAGATCGTTGGAAAAACTCTAATTTCATGTAGTGTTTTCAAGTATAGTTAAACACTGGTCCTTACGTTTTTATTCACATGCATGTAATGGAATAAATTCAAAATTCTAAGTATGTAAATGGTATGAAAGATCAAAACGTATTTAATTAAATTTATAAAATATTAGATCATATATATATAAATCTATATATATGCCTATATTGATTAAGATTATTCAATATGTATTTGATGTAGAAACAAGGTTTGATGCACTAGGATTATTCGTTTTAAACACTTATAATTCCTAATTTATCAAATTACTCAAAAATAATTGGCGGTCTCTTTTTATTAGATCTGAAAATAAAAAACGCAGCACTTATTAGAAAACGTCGTCGTTTAAGTTCGCAGTGGCCCAACAAAATTACTGTTCAGAATATTTTCCATCGCGGTTCCTCTCCACCGTTTCGAGTCGAGCGAGTTCATAATTTCATCTTCACAGCTCCAGCTTCATTGTCTCTGTCGTCCTCAATGTTCGAAAACGTTATGAGCAAGCGAAAACAGGTAAGCTTTCCTTGTTTATATGTATCAACATTTTGATTTGCTATTATAATTGAAATAATCAAGTCATTTTGTTCAATCGATTCGTATGGATCGGAAATCACATCAACCCGATCGAAACCTGTTAATTTTATGCAAACTCCAGTATTTTTATTTTATTTTTTTTTTTTTTTTGATTTCTGGGGTATAATTTAAGATTAACATTGCGCTCAAAGTGTTCGATGAAAGTTCCGAAAGATACAATTGACATCTATTGTGAATTTCTCTATTTTCTTGCAGGCATTGAATGGTTGAAATCAATAGAATACGACAAGTACCTAAGCAAAATGGGGAGAGGCAAAGAGGACCACCACTTCTGGAAGCAAGTCGGCAAAGCACTGCTATGCACGTATGCACTAGGCGGCGCGGTGTAGGTGTGGAACGAGACGTCTCCGCTCGGCTGGTGGACGCTGAAGCCTCGTCCCAAGGAAGAGAAAGAGCTTGCCCACTTGTATGAGCGTAGACAGTTTCCGTATCCCGGCGATGAAGAAGCCATGAAAGAGTTTGTTGCAAAAGGAGGCATGATTGGGACTACCATTGGGCCTAAAGGGTTCGTTGAGACCGACAGGGATGCATATAATTATCAGAAGGCCTTGCAGGATAAGAAGTTTGAGCAAGAAGCTCTGAGGCTGTGGTTGAGGATGAGGAATGAAGTCATTGCTGAGCTTCAGGAAAAAGGCTACGATGTTGAGTGAAACTTTGGTTTCCTTTTGTTTCTTTATTTGTTTCTTGCCTTGTTTTTGTGGGGATTGTCCTTGCAAATATGCAGTGTTCAAAGACTTTCTCTTGTTCTCTCCCATTGTGTGCAATAGGAACTCATGACTTACACGTTGACGGGAACCTTGTAATTGTGAAAATGTCATATGTATTCCATCAATTTTGAATTGATTGTTTCAAGTCATTTTTCCACATAATGTTTCTCATAACTGAGATTGAAATGGGATGACATAAGAAATCCTTATTGTGGACAAGGTTTTATCCAAAAATTTTTAATTGACCAGCTGTTTGAAGAATTGCTTCTGCTCCAAGGAGAGCCGTTGTCAGTCTTTTCAAACACTTCCATATGGTTGGCCACCCTTGTTGGAATTTTTGGCGGTCGACATGACCACATTAATGAAAAGACATGTAAGATTAATCCCATGTAGGTTTTGTGGCCAAAGTTATGAACCCTGTTATGTATATGCGATCCTAGATAAAATTCTAAGAACCTCCTCTCCGAACCCTGCCCCCTTTCAAAGTACACACGAGGCTTCAAAACGTTCTTTGAGAAAATTGGAAGTAGTCCAAGGATTTTAATTTATGATTAAAAACCAGAGTCCATTTAGGAAGAAGGGTTTTGATCCCTAAGGTCTTCCTTTCATTAGCAAGCTATTCCCTTATCTGCTGACATCCACATGGAATTTAAATCCTCAAAGAGACATTAATTACAAGTTTAAAAAAAAATTATGACCAAAATTATAAACATTTTATAAAAATACGTGTAACATAAATAGGTTAATCAATGTTTAAAAGGTTTTGCAGGTAAAATCATAAACTTTTTTGTGCATAAAATAAACTGATAAAAGTTGTAAAAGTTTGCTCAATCCTAAAGAGAGCATTTAAAGGATTATTGATTGTGACTTGGATCGACGAACTCTCTCCCTCTCTCTCTCCCCAAGGTAAATTTATGAGTTCTTCGACCGTAAATTAGTTAAATCATTATACTAAATATTTAATTCTTTTTTTTTCAGAATATTTTTATCTAAATCAAGGTGTTCAAAATATGGGTTAGGATATTAAAATAAAAACATTTCTCAAAATTTTCAAATTAATGATAGTTATTTTCTAAAAGTTAAAACTATTATATATATATATATATATAATATTTTTTAAAAAATAAATTCTCTTGTTTATGAATTTATTTTCTAATATTAGGGTTTATAGCTATTACAATAATGATTAAAAAAATAACTATTTGAATTATAATTATAATACTAAAAGATCTAAAATTTTGGGAGTCTATACATATTATGATACATCTAATTTGAATCATATTTACTATTTGATAAGTATTTTATTATTGCTCTTCTTTAAAAAAAAATAATATGGATGCCGATCTTAAGGGCGAATTTTAGTGCAATAGTTGAATTATTTTTTTGGTGACATCGACGTCACAGTTTTGAAGTATGAAAATAGTTTTTTTATAAAAATATAAGAAAAATATTGTGTATATATATGTCCATCCTTCTTCTATTTCTGTATTAAGTTGAAAAGTATTTTATATATCAAGTGAGCCATTTTATATGGACGTGGGTCTTGAGTTATGTAATGTGGGTAATCCATAATAAAGTGACGAAACAAATAAGAGTCATTACTGTGACATAAACATGTTCGAGAAGTTACCAAAAGCACTGATTGCCAAAAATAATATTAGCTAATATATTTTACTACTGTCCCACTAAAATTTTAATTATATGAATACTCATCCACAAACTAACGAAGTTTTTATTTTTTTTAATAATTAATAAGAAAGTTATATTCTAATTAATTCAGTTTTAACGTTATCGGGTTCAATTTAGAATAGTTTTTTTAATGTAATCTCTTTTTTTTCTATATTTTAAAATTAAAATTTAATTAAGTGAACTAATATTTTTATCATCAGGTCGTCTATTTATCGGTAAATAACTAGGTTAAATAGACAATTTTGATGAAAACAACAGTGAAAAGAGAAACACATGTTTCATGTCATTATTCGTAATCGATGTAACAAAGAAATTTTAGTTTAAAGTTAGAATATAGTATTCATTAATTCTGACATCAGACTCTTGTTGTTGTTGTTAATAAAAAATATACGGGTTTAAAATTATATAATAGGTGGATAATTCTCCGCTAAAATCAAATATATATATATAAACTAAAGACACTAAATCTCCAAGTTTGCTTCCTAAAAGAAGGGTACCTGAGCATACATTCTTCAAACTATATTCGCTTGTGTTACTAACTCTTTTTATTATTTTATTGAGGAAAATCATATATGATTAGTGTAAGCCACTTTCCTCTCTATCTTTCTCTCCCTCTCCATATATGCTTTAACCATTATTTAAAGACAGGTTATGACTCCACAGATATTGATTCCTTATTAATTCAAACGATTATCATCAAAAGAGTATGAGACCTATAAAAATCATCGAAAGGTGCACCAACAGAGGAGATTTCGACGCTTAACTCAGAAAAAACGATTTTCGAATGTAAAGAAACAGACCGAAAGATTGGAAAGGGAGAAATTCCCTATGATAAGTGTGCTCAATGTGTGAAGGTTAAGAATCACACCTGACTTAGAGGATTTTAGGATATCTTATACCTGCGAGAGTTGTACGCTTACTGAACTGATCGAGAAATCTAGGAATTCAATATTCTGAATTGATTTTGATTCCCTTCTTTTTAGAAAACTTTCGTCTTCTGATGGATCATTTTCCTAACTGAAAAATCTTAAATACACTGCTTTTCAAATAGGGAATTGAAACTATTAAAATATTTTGACATTCCCTTGGAATAGTTAGAGCTGTTGGTTATCGATTGGTCGTTCGATCGGTGAAGGGTCTTCAAAATTCGTTCGTTTGATGGACCAACAATTGAATGTCCGATCGGGACGGTTATTTTCACTTGATGAATCACGTTCAATTGGTGGGGCGACTAAGATCTTATCATTTGAGAGATCGGGACAATTGAGACCCTTCGATAAATAGTTACAAGGAATATTGAGTATCGATCGATAGTTGTTCTTTATAGGCTTTTTATGTGAACCTTTCAAGTGTTGCCTTTTTTAACTAGGTCTAAGATTATGTCACATCAACCATGTAAGTAAAAGGTTATATGAAGAAAATAACTTTCCAATACTTATTTATTATATCATTTATCATTCATAATTTTATAATTGATATAAATCATGTAGTAAATCATTTTCTATACATATGAGTAATAATATATAAATAAAAAATAAAAAATTAAATAGAATAAATTTTACCTATCAATCCATATAAATAAAAAGGACTTTCCAAATTTAGGAAATATATATTTATCAAACTATTTTTCAAATCATGCATTAAAATTTTAAAATATATTGATACATAAATTTCGATTTTTTAATTTATTTAAAATTATTTCATATAAAATAACCCCAATATACATATTTTTACATATCATTGCAATAACATCAATTTAAAAATGCAATTTGCTTGAAAATTTTTTCCCTTAATTACGAATCTTGTCATATTGAGTTGGGTTTTAGAAAATAAAAAAAAGGGTCAAAAATTGGCATATGGTATGGTCATCTTCCCCATCGCTTCTCCATCCCATAACAGAACACACATACATGGGTTTGGATTCAACCCCACTTCATTGGGGCACTTCTAAATTAATTTCTAAGAATTTACCCTAATTTTCAAGAACACAAAACCGTTTGCAAGAAGGAGGCAACAGAAACATCTTATATCAGGTAAGGAAAATTTCTCCCTTCTTGTTTCTACTTTTATAAATAATCTTTCCAATCATTCTCAAATATTGTTGAATTTTCTCAGATTTAATTACTACCATACCCGTGTATTCTTTCTTTATTCTTGTTCAAATTTATATTAACAAATCCGAAATTCATGTTTGTAAAAATGGCCGTCCTAATCGCTGGGTTCTGTTTGGCCAACAAGAAAATTTTAGGGTTTCGTGAAAATGGACAGAGAGAGAGAGAGAGAGACCCACAAATTTATAGAGAGAGAAACCCTTGTTTTTTGTAGTTTCTTGAGCTCCGAATTTTGGGCATCTCTCAGTCTTTCAATTTTTTCCAGCGGAGATCTTTTTGTAGTTGTACGAAGGTCAATCTGTCTGCTTACATCTGGACCTCTCTAACTCTCTGTCATTGTTTAAGAAAAGCAAAGATTATTTGTTCTAAGATTTGTTAAGACTTTCTAAAATTAATTTTTGGAGGATCTTGATTTGGGTACTCGCTCGATTGGCCTCTGATGTTTTTCATTTTTCCATAATTATAGCATGGAGCGTGATTTTCACTATTTAGTTTGGCATAATAGGGATGATCTTACTTTTCTGTGTTTTATTTGTAAGTTCTGAAACTCTCGAGTCTAGGTGTTTCTATTAGTTATGTGCAAAAGATAATCTCAATTTTTTCTTCCCCTGTTCAGCCTCTTGACCCTATACTAAAAAATATTTGAAGATGGTTTTGTTGAAACATTATGTCGAACACTTTGTGTACCATATTTTAGTATTAGGTGGAGTATAATAGTTGTGTATCGATAAAGTAGTCAAATATTTCATTTTAGTGAAAATTTTCTTAATATCAAATGACTATAAATATAGGTCAAATATTTCATTTTAGTAAAAATTTTGTGATAATTAGGTAATACTCATACCCAAGTAATGTAGCTCATAATATGGGTTCCCCAAATTGAGTGCCTTCTTTGGTGTGGTAGTTTGCAGATCCCATCTAAGCAGGCTGGGTATAAAATATGGGTAAATTGTATGCTAGCTATTCATGTTGCAAATGTTACATTGGGTATCGCGGTCTAAGTCTTAGGGATTGATTCGGTGCCTAGTTGGATTTTTATGGTTTTGGAGAGAATTTCTTTTGGCATCTCACATTTAGTTGAGAGTGGAAACAGTCTCTTTGCAAAATGTAAGAGTAAGGTTGCATAGATATACGCTCATTATCTCCCTACCCCTGCACTAAACCAGGGAGCATTTTGTTCACCAGATGAATCCTTTATCTCACATGTAATTGAGAACATTAATGGTATATAGGAAAGAAGTGTTTGTAAGTTTAGGATATATTCTATTGGGTTTTTGCGTGTGAATTATGACGAAAAGAGTTTTGGGGGTTTGGTTTTATTGGAGCTAATCTAGAGTGGTTGGTATCTAACTTTAGCTGAGTTGAGTTGAATTGAACTTTTCCAAAGCTTAGAGCATGCTTGGTACAAAGGGAAATAATGGAAAAATGATAATGCACTTGTAGATTCTGTGTTACTATTAGGATAACTCCTATTTGGCACCAAAAGAGGAGATATTATGCCTTTAAAAAAAATTATATGTCACGTAGTGTTACCCTCTTTATATCCCTTTCTCTCTTGTTTTGATCTTTTCCCACAGTTCAAACATGACCTTATATGTAGATCTTTTAACTTTAGACTAGGTTTAGCATTTTGGCAAGATATTGTGATTTTTATTCTTGGTTCTTTCAATATCTCAGTCATTGAAACTTAGAGATTAGAATGAACTGTACACATAATCTTCTTGTTGAAGTTTTTTCTTTCCTATTTTTCCACCCCGATTGTTGTCTATCCATCCCTGTTATTGTCTTTCAAAGTTCATAGATGATTAACAGAGTTTGGAACGGGTATAGCGAAATACAGAGAGCTTTGTTTTGTTTTATTTTATTTTCCTAAAAAAGACCTCAAATCTTTGTGAATTTTATCTTAATTGAATTGTTCGGGATTCAAGACCGAAGGAAATCACTGAATAAACATTATTTGAACAATCTTTTGATTATATATTATTATTTGAACTATTATATATTGAAATGGTCAAATATACTAATAGTCTCCAAAAGGGGGCATCTTTTTCCTCAACAATGTCTTTGTCATCTTATCTAATAGCCCTCCTTTGGATAGAAAGAGGTTTGATACAACAACAACAAAAACAACAGGCTGAATCTTAATCCCAAGTTAGGAAGCGGTTTGATAACTATCTGAGCAATTTGGTAGAATGTTTGGTACCTTAAGTCATGAGTCAACACTATTTTTAAGAAGCCTAGCAATGAGAATGAACAAAACTTCTTTTTTTTGGGTGATTCTTTGTTCTTTTTCTATAAATAATGAAATCTCAGTCATATATTTTAGTATGCAGTGATATAAATAATGGATATCCTAATAGCCTACAAACTTGTACAATTCACACAAGCATACTAGGAGAACTTTGAGAATTGCCTCGAATCCAATGCAACTCTAAAAGTTTCAATTCGTAGATTTTGTGCTTGCTTGGAAACATGTGGATCCCTTGCAAGCAGCTGACCAAGAGCTCATTTTCATTTTTCCTCTATCTAAGGGTTGGGGGTTCTTTTTCTTATTTGTTTTCTTTTTAAACTTTTAACCTCACAATAGTTTCACTCGGAGAAAGAAGAAGAAGAATCAGATAGTTTGAAGGCTAGAAAGGCTTAAATTTTACTTGAGGTTAAGGTGATACCTTTCTATCACTTTCCTTTAGAACAATAGTCTTAACTATCTTAACCTTTCTCGGCCTTTTGGCTAAGATCAAATGTAATATCTATTCTTGTCAGACGGTCTTAACTATCTTGTACTTTTTGAATTGTTAGAAGAGAAATATTTAATCATGAAAGATCTCTCAAAAACTATAATAATAGAGTGAAATCACAATTATATTTCTTACTTTAACGTCAAAGTCTGTCATGAAGAAGCCTCTTAGCTTAGATGGATATGATGTGCACATTCTTGTCTTTTTAAACCTCACAATGGCTGGAGTCTCATGTATTCATCAACTTTTTACTCTTATAAGCACATTAGGAGCAAGAACTTGTCACAAAGAAAGTGCTCAATGATTGGACTACTGATTAGTTTTGCACTAATGATCAAGTCCAAGATTGTTAAAAGAACATCCAGTCTCTCACTAATACAACTCCACATTAAAATGAGTGGGAAATCCTGTAAGTGTATTAGACATTCACACGACTTTTCAAATTTGTGTGAACATTCCTGTATTTTTGTTCTTGCATCATTGTAGATTCATGTATTTCATTTATTTCATTTCAGGCGTTAATGCGAATGCATAGGTAATGAATTCGTCTCAGATCATGTTATAAAGTAAATTAACAAGATGATTTATTTATCTTGGTTTATTCTTTTATACCGTTATCGGGCATTTATCTTATCCTTGTCTCTTGGTGCCTTCCTCCACTCGAAATGCACATCATTAATCAACATTTTAAGGAAGAAAAAGAGAGTTTTATTAGTAAGAGTGTTCTCTGGTGAATCCTTGAGTTTGATCGATAGTGCAAAACCAATCACTGGACAACCGACGTGGTAGTCTAAGTTGTATATTGTGGGGGGGACGGGCCATACTGGATCATAGGGTTAATCGCAAAGTGCTTGAAATACTTGTTATTTTGCGGGAAAAAAATGGCGAGTGAGGGATATTATGCAGTACTAACATGGATATAAACGATATTTTAGGTTTTATAACATATATTTTGAACTTTTTAAAAGAAAGACTTGGTTAATCTTTAAATTTGTGGGGTTTTCTTTTTTAAGTGCTTTTTTTATTTTTTTTTTGGTCTTTCCTATCCTTTTTTGGGTTGTTTTGGGCCCAGAATCTTGTTAGTTGGGCTAGCGTCTAGAAACATTGCTGGACTTTGGTTTCTATGTGTGGTAGTTGTTCGTGGGCCGTTTGGCCATATAATCGTTACTAGGCGTTTAGCTTGTTTGTTTTTCTACAGAGGATAAGCCTTCATATGAGATGTTAATAGTTTTCCACCAAGTACGGGTGTGTGTTGAATTGCTTATGTTTCTTTCTTTCTTTATTCCTACACAGAAATTTAGTAACTTCCCCTCAGTTTGTGATAATATGAAAAAGATTATGGCTGAACCAAGCAATGGGTTTATGTGAAGCTCCTGTCTGCCTGGGGTTTCGCGCCAAGTGCTTTAGCGCATCCGGCAAGCATTAACCGGTACACACTTCAGATCACGGCTGTGAATTACATATAATATCACCTGAGAATTTTCTGTTCTGATGTTGTTTCTTTTAGCAAACTTGAGTCCATGGTTCCATAATTTCACGTGCTGTAGGTTTTTCACTCAAACCTTTGCTGAACTGCTTTACTTCTCTCCTAAGCCATCAACCATGCTCACACATAAGAAGTTGAAATCTAAGACATCTCAAAGGCCAAAAGACTGGCTAGAATTCATTGAGACAAATTACACAAGAGCAGTGATGCCGGTGGGCCGCAGATTTCAGGCTAATATACCAGAGTGGAATAACACAACCAACAGTGAGACTGATGGGAACTCAAAAGGAGAAGATGATACTGCAAGGTGGTTAGGAACCAGAATCTGGCCAATTGAAGCCAGAAGCACTGAAACTGGAGAGGAGATGATTGGAAGAGGAAGACCCGACTTCTGTTTATGTGATGTCCCTGGATCAGTAGAATGTGTTAAAAACCATGTATCTGCCGCACATGTCAAGCTGCAACACAGCCTTAGTGCGGCATTTTTCATTTGGAAGTTTGATGAGATGGGGGAAGAGATTTGTGAACTGTGGAGCAGGGAAGAGCAGACGAAATTCGAGTATCTTGTAAAAAGAAATCCAGCAATACAGGGTAAATCTTTCATTAAGTCTGCTTTGAATTGTTTCAAATCCAAAACCAGATCAAGCATAGTGAGTTACTACTTCAACGTCTACGTTCCATCGCACATTGGCATTAAGACCAGGTCAGGTGTCATAATAGTTGATAGTGATGATGAGGCTATTGGAGAAGAATCCCCCAAGTCTAAAGTCTGCCACAAAAGGTCTCGGTCAGATACTTCACCACCTACAAAGGC